>NW_017547184.1:3860-79100 GCF_001854935.1 Bemisia tabaci | reverse complement strand
CCCCCCCCCGCTCATTTTATTTATATTTTTTTTCTTATGGCATGCCTTGCTCCCCTACCACCATTTTTTGGGGGTTTCATTCATATAGATAAAATATTTTATTGTATATGGATCCTCGATATATCATTCGATATGAAGCAGGACAGACAGGGATAAATCGGAATTTATTGATATTCACCGGGATAAAAGGTAGGAATTTTAAGAAAAGGGGAACAATAGGGTGCGTCAAAAAAAATGAAAGTCTGAAATGTTCCGCTCCCAAGGCGGCAATCGATGACGTTTGGTAAAAAAACATGTTTGCCAAAATTTGGGCCAACTTCAATCATTTTAAATGGTGCCAAAGGTCAATTTTGTGATGAAATTATGATATTTTGGTTTAGACCTCGATTTCGTACAAAAAACTCGATTTTACGCTGAAATCATGCGTTTACGAGAAAAATGTCAAAGAACTCGACTTGTAGAGGATAAAATTTTACACTAGGAGGACGTCTTTGTAACCGATAAAAATTAAATTGAACTAGAAAAACTGAACTCTGTATTTATTTTTTTGGTCCTCAGAATTTCCGAGGTCTTACTAAGTAGAGGTTTAAAAGACTCATTTTTCACGAAAATAAGTCGAAAGAGGGTATAAATGAACTGTAGGCAAGTGTTGAGGATGCAAATGTCATCAGAACTTCCTCAGTTTCAAAAAAAGTTCCAACTATTTTGCACAATCCTCCAAAAAGTGTACGACTCGAGAAGCAGGATCGTGCTATAATAGTAGGGGGAAAGTGCGGTTTGACCGGGAAAAATTGCGTAACAAACTTTCCCTATGTAATCGTCATCAGTAGGTCCCCCTGAACAACTTCCTAAAAGTTAAAAATGGCCCGACCCCGGAATATCCCTCAAAAAAGTTAAAATTGAAAATGGCGGCCGTAATAAGAGGGTCCGGGAAATCGGTATTTTAAAATGCTCATTCTGTCTCATCATGTGAGGTATCATTTCCTATGTAATTTTGGTCGTAGATTTCATAAATAAATTTCGCAAGGCCCTCCGGCCAAAGGGGGCGCTCCAAATCAAAGATGGCGGCCAAATGTGAAAGGCAGGAGGTTGCATTTTTTTAAATATTCACCGAAGGAACAAGGAAAGTGAAGTGTCTTTATTTTCATGTATTTATGGCCAAGAAACTTAAATTTGATGTTATAAATGTATTTAATAAAGGAAATTAAAGGAAACATACGACTACCGAGAGAAACGTAAGCTCAGAAGAGGCCTTGAGGGAATTTATTTATGAAATCTACGACCAAAATTACATATGAAATGATACCTCACATGATGAGACAGAATGAGCATTTTAAAATACCGATTTCCCGGACTCTCTTATTACGGCCGCCATTTTCAATTTTAACTTTTTTGAGGGATATTCCGGGGTCGGGCCATTTTTAACTTTTAGGAAGTTGTTCAGGGGGACCTACTGATGACGATTACATAGGGAAAGTTTGTTACGCAATTTTTCCCGGTCAAACCGCACTTTCCCCCTACTAGAGTACCTATATAGCGAGAGTATGGACAGATCGTTTCATGGAGGGCTTAGGGCCCAAAAGTGCAGCCACCCTTCTAACCAACTTCTAACGCACAAAATTTCACTGCCAGTCTGCACATTCCAATTCTAACCAAGATGGCTAAGAATGTACATAAATGAGCGTTCTAACGCAAAAATGAGTAAATTTATGCAACAAGTAAGTCAAATACGTGCTTTATTAACGATGGTTCGTAACAATTGTATTAGTAAAGCGCTCTGGATAATTGAGATTCATAGGTTGGCTGCATTTCTGGGCCCTAACTTTATTCGCGGAGACATCGGTGAAGGCCTGATGGACTTTCGGAGTTTCACATCTGTCTATACTCTCGCTATACAGGTACTCTACCCCCTACTATTATAGCACGATCCTGCTTCTCGAGTCGTACACTTTTTGGAGGATTGTGCAAAATAGTTGGAACTTTTTTTGAAACTGAGGAAGTTCTGATGACATTTGCATCCTCAACACTTGCCTACAGTTCATTTATACCCTCTTTCGACTTATTTTCGTGAAAAATGAGTCTTTTAAACCTCTACTTAGTAAGACCTCGGAAATTCTGAGGACCAAAAAAATAAATACAGAGTTCAGTTTTTCTAGTTCAATTTAATTTTTATCGGTTACAAAGACGTCCTCCTAGTGTAAAATTTTATCCTCTACAAGTCGAGTTCTTTGACATTTTTCTCGTAAACGCATGATTTCAGCGTAAAATCGAGTTTTTTGTACGAAATCGAGGTCTAAACCAAAATATCATAATTTCATCACAAAATTGACCTTTGGCACCATTTAAAATGATTGAAATTGGCCCAAATTTTGGCAAACATGTTTTTTTACCAAACGTCATCGATCGCCGCCTGGGGAGCGGAACATTTCAGACTTTCATTTTTTTTGACGCACCCTAGGGGAACAATCAGTATGAAACGGGGTAGATAAGGATAAAACAGGGATAAGGATAGGTAGGGTTATCCCACCCTTCGATATATCCATCTGTGTTTATCAATCTTTGATATATTGTCCGATATGAAACAGGATGGGAAAGTGGCATAATCAATTCGAAACGGTATAGATAGAATAAATCAGGATATATATGGGTAAAATAGGATATAGATAGGGATAAAACGGGATGTATTGATATTAACCGGGATAAAAGGGATGTTTGTCGTGTTTAAAGTTTTTGCTGTGTTTGTTGTGTTTGATGCTTTTGTTGCGTTTGATAAGTTTGTTGTGCTCGTTTCTTTTCCACTCAACCCAACTATATTCTATCTTCAACTATACAGGGTATCCCCAAAGTCCGTCCCTTCCACCCCCTCTAAAATTTTACTGAATTAATATTTTGAAACAAAATTTCGGGATTGTTCAAACATCAATGTAAGCTACTTTTAGGGCCCCACAAACTTTTTGCCCTACCCCCCCCCCCCGGGGGGGAGGGGGCTACGGGCCCCAACTATTTTTTCAAATGGCAACATCCCCTTTGTGACACATCAATTCAAAGAGAATTATAAAAGAAAATTTTTAAATGGCGGCGGTCCATATGGCAACCTTGAGCGGCAAGAGAATATATTAGGCTGCTTATCGGTGAATTTGCATGAAACTTGGTATCAGGGGGCATTTCGACATATAGAAGACGAATCTGTCATTGGATTTTTGAAATTCTGAATAACTACCAAATGGCGAGGAAAATGGTGGAAACTTGGTATTACGGACGTTTACGGGTGGATTTGCATGCTGCCATTTTGAAAGTATTTGACATTTCAGAAATGCAATGCGAAAGAGTTATGTTTTGTCGAACAAAAAACCAAAAGGACCCAGAGTTTCAATCGCATCCCAACGTAAACGTCCGTAACACCAAATTTCCGTCATTTTCCAGATGCAAAATGATTGATAAGCAGAAAACTGCATTTATCCCATTTAATCTAAGTTAATCCTAATTCGTTTTCCCAGAACGTTTTTAAAAAATAGCATTTCACCAAACTAGAGAAGACTAAATTAACGTCATTTCATTTCGCCTTCAATTTCAGTGTAGGCAACAGGAGCTTCCGCGTGGTCAAATAGCGGTATTGTCGTGAAATGGCACGCTCACTCAGGCAGAACAAGCTACCATGTGGTCGAATAGTGGTACATCATCCCCGAAACAATATCGGCCTAATGCTCCTCGTTATTAAATTAATAATTTTTTGTGAAGCATCTAGACCCATGACTTACGTCACAGGCTTTCCGCTAGTCTTACATAAATAACCTGATTTTGATTAAGTAAATAAGTTTAAGTATAAAATATTTGAAGGTAAACCTCAAACTTTTCAAACAACATTACTCGGTGAAAAAAATATTCATTCAGTTTATTTCAATTTTTGCAGATGACAACTCTTGAGGGTTTCAGACTTGACGAAGATGATGAAGAGCAGCTCATTGCTGTTTTAGCTCTGCTCGGAATGGGCATCAAAACTGTTCCAGCTTCTGTTCTTCGGTTGAAATTTAACTCTGCTTCGAAAGTATTCATAGAAATTTTATGCAAATATACTGAAACGGACCACAACATAATTCTACGATCTGTTAGTATCTTTCTTATTCCACATTTTTTAGCTGCGGCGCAGTGGGAAAAAACTGACCATGGAGCAGTCAAAAATCTGGGAATGGAATGCGGAGGGAAATTCACATACTTGCTTGAAATTGCACACAGATTTCTTTGAAGATATGCTAAACTCGTGTACAAAAGATCAAGAATTTTGACCCTAGTTTTTGGCCTCAAAATGGCGGCCAAAATTCAAAATGGTGAATTGCTCAAAATCTTTGAGCTCTGCATCTCGCTCCAGAATCATAATTTGGCAAGTGCGCACGGCTTTATTGAAGGAAAGTTTTACGAAAATTTGGGCGTTGCAAGAGCAGCAGGATGACTGAAGATTTCTTTGACTGGACCACCTTTCGATGGAGATCACCGATGAACAGCTTTTTCTCATTTTCTTGATGACCCTACCTTTCTAATTTTTATTGCCCTTGCACTGATCATGACACATTTTTGTAGCCAAACACTTGATAGTCACATTAGGTAATTTGGAAAAGCTATGATACATGGCCAAATTTGGCAACTATAAATGTTCACTTCACTAAAACAGGTGTGATACGTAATGTGTCATATGAGACACAGGATTCTCAGGTAATGTTGAGAATGACTAAAATCTCCCTAAAATTGGGGGGGGGGGAATTAAGAAATACCTGCCCTCAAAAAAGAGTAGCCGAAATACAAGGTTTTATC
The DNA here is from genome assembly GCF_001854935.1 of Bemisia tabaci. NCBI lineage: Eukaryota > Metazoa > Arthropoda > Insecta > Hemiptera > Aleyrodidae > Bemisia > Bemisia tabaci. The sequence goes on along the minus strand of NW_017547184.1, from coordinate 74,294 downwards.
TCTGACAGAGATTTGTTTTTTTTACTCAAGATTTTTTAATGCTACACTGAAAAGAAAGGCGTACTATTTTTAAGTAAATGCGTTGTCGCGGATTTTTTACTAATTTGAAGGCGGGTCTGCCTTGGAAGAAAACACCGGGTTTCTCAATGTAGGCATTCAGAATTGTCTTGGAACAAGAAAGTCCTATTTTGTTGAATTAAATCAACGGCATTACATGCCGAGTAAGAGGCGTAAGATGCTGTTAGCATCTGCTGAAACCAACACCATTTAAGACGGAATAAAGGAGACGTAAGTTAAAAAATCAAGATGCCCATTATATCTGTCCAAAAAAATAATTGTTGTTTAGGGAGAAATTAATTTAATGTGTCCTTGGGGAAATCACTCATATGCTTGGCTTTGACAAGAAATCAAATAAAGAAAGAAGTAAAGAAGGAGAAGAAGAGGAAAATATTTGCGTTGTGTTGAATAGATCGGCACTGTGCATTTGAAGTTTTAATTTTTATTTTTAAATGAAGGGGGCCTCATAAAGAGGACTCAAATACTTAAGTAGATTGAAGCCAGGAGTTTTTTGCATTGCATCAGTTCAGTTTCATCGAACAATGGAAGATCTCTCGCAGATAGAATTAAAAAGGGTCAAGTAAAATGCATGCTTATGCCAAGGGCCGAGGAAGAAATTAAAAAATGTGGCGAGAATCATACTTTTCAGCATGTCCTCCACCAAGTTGACAGATGAAGATAATGGAATAACTCTGCTGCTATGTAGTGTATACACTGTTCAATATCGATTTTCCGGGCCCCTTTGATTTATGGACGCGGCGATGGAGTGGATTGAAAAAAATAAAGTTTTTTCTGTATTTTTGAAAGGAATTTGCAAGTGCAAAATTGTTGATATTTAAAACTTTGATTCATTTGTGTGTGTGGAAAGAACCCCGCACAGAGCATGGAGTCAGCAGTTCTCGATGAAAGTCGATGAAACTTTAATAGATTGATATAAAGTTCATAATTAAGGGAAAGCCAAAAAATTAGCTCATCTTTGCGAGTAGAAACCGAGATATTTGCAATTGAATCCGGACCATTTTCTATCATGCTGCAGCATGGCGGAAGAATTCCGAGTCCCCTCTCCTCTCGTTGTTCGACCAGACCTCACGCCACTCACGTGAAGATAAGTGCTTATGCGCTCGGCCGGTGCGAATGCTGTACTCCCTCCCTCTCCCCGCATCTGTCAATTATTTTTCATCAACTACATTCCAGATTAAACCGGCCGGCGGCGCCGGCACGGGAGAGGTGCGAAAAGCAGGGAACTCCATATCGCACAGCCTGAACGGAGCGTCCTAATGAAAGGAGTGAGTGTAAACAGTGTGACATCGTAGTTACCTGGTGGGGAGAGGGGGTCCTTTGGCTGAAGTGCTCAAGCAAGGTAAGGCGACACGGAGAATTTACCTATGCCGCACAGAAAATAGTCCGGGTTCAATCGCGAATATCTTGGCTTCCCCTCGCAAAAGTGAGCTAATTTTTTGGCTTTCCCTTAATTATGAACTTTATATCAATCTATTAAAGTTTCATTGACTTTCATCGAGGGCCGCTGACCCCATGCTCTGTGTGGGGTTCTTTTGGGTCGAAGGGCCTGTTGGGACCGATCTTTCCACCCCCCCCCTCCTCAGTCTTGTACGGATACTCATTAGAGCTCAACGTTTTTTATGGTAATTGAAGTATTTGAACCTTTTCACCTTGTCTCCTTGCAAAATAGGGTGGATCCAGAACTTCTTTACCACCTTCCTATCAACAATGTGATTTTTTGTGAACAAAATGAGGGCTGAAACAGGCAACTTGAGGTAAAATTTGACTGGTTAGACTTACTGTGACAAGTGAGGTAGGAATCAAATGGTAATTTTGAACAACTCTCTTTGATTTTGACCGGAAGATATTGAAAAACTTTTAGTTGAGTCTGTTAGTCCCATTCAAGCCCCAAGAATAACCAAAATATGATCTTAAGGGCTCATTTCTCGTGAGAAATCAAACACCAAATAGAAACACCAGAATTCCAAATATTTGTATAGGGTTTGGTTGTGTGGTAGTTCTCGACAAAAATGACAAATTTGAGGTTCCAACTACAGAAATATCAAATTTTACCTACTTTACAATAAGTGAGAAGTGCCAAATTTTGAATATTAGCACTGAAAATCCTGAGAAATCTCTATTACACAGATAAGTAACGAATTTCCATAATATTCTTCCAGTCAAAATTAAAGAGAATTGTTCAAAATTACCATTTGATTCCTACCTCACTTGCCACAGTAAGTCTAACCAGTCAAATTTTATCTCAAGTTGCCTATTTCAGCCCTCATTTTGGCTCACAAAAAATCTGAGGATAAGTGAAAGCCAGAAATTTTGAAATTTCAGTTGAAAGATGTGTTTTAATTTAGACGTGTGTATATTTGAACCAAACATTCGATAAAATTCGTTATTTATCCATGTAAAAGTGATTTCTTAGGATTTTCAGTATTACCTATTATTCAAATTTTGGCACTACTTGCTTATCATAAAGTAGGCCAAATTTTAATATTTATGTAGTTTGAACCTCAAATATGTCATTTTTGTCGAAAAATACTACACTTTTGAGACCTTTCACGGCTATATTGATGAATTTCCGGTTTTAGGCCCAATGGGGCCAACTTAAGGCCGTTTTTGATGCTAAAATTCTATGTTTAACTTCTAAAGATGATTCTACATTGTGTTTTAGTCGCAGGATGAAAGTTTTGACGAAAGTAACCCATGAAACTATACCTCACCTGTTGGAATCTGTTAGATATACACATTCTCGCACTTAATTTGTCTCAGAATGGCCTATTTTTCAAATTTTGGCACACCCTGTGAGTTCTTTTATCGAATTTTCGACCAATAATTCGAGTTCTATGAGTAAAATTACATGGCAATTGATGCCGCACTCGCCAAATCCTAATTCTGGAGCGAGATTCAGAGCTCAGGGATTTTGAGCATTCACCATTTTGAAGTTAAAGACGGGAGTCGAAATTCCTGATCTCTGGTTTACGAGTTCAGCATATCCTCAAGAAAATCTGTGTGGAATTTCAAGGAAATGTATGCATTTCCCTCCGAGTCACAGATTTTTGATGGCCCTTTGGTCTCCTACTGTGGTGTGGGTTTAATCTGAAACTGGGTTAGGGCAGCAAGTGAATTTTAAAATGAAGCACATTATTTTCAAACGAATCCAAGCCAAACTCCGTAATCCGAAATCAAATTGATGTGCTGCCATTTTTGTTTGGCAAGGTGTGTTAAATTCGATAATTTATCAATGTTACAATTATAAAAGGCGCCTGTCAAGAACCTGCCGGGTTTGGATTTTGGTCTGCTGCAGGAAAATCATCAAGACATTGCAAGAGAGAATAAACTTTTAAGCATCAGCACATCATGATTCTTGGTCATAATAAATTGCAGGTAATTCGGTGCTGGTTATCTGCGGGCAGCTACGAATAATTATTGGAGACAATCCATTGAATAATAATTATTGGAGACAAAACGACAGGGAAAATCCATTTCTATTAAGTAATTTTCACAACTATTCTGCTACTTATGCGTACATGCAGTAAAAAAATACATATCTCATTATACTTTGTGGTAACTTCTCATTTTTATTAATTTTCAGTGTCTCACTTGTCTCTCTGTTCTACTGAGGTGCCAAGACCTAGCTGTTTGGAGCCTACCATTGACCTTACAAACATTTGATTCGATTTTGTCTTATGTCACACATTCAAAACCAAAAGTATGTATTTTCATGGTATTAAAGCATTGTTTTATGTTCATTCTGGTTCGAAATCTGAAGCTCATCGGATACCATTCTTGACACTCTTACTAATTATTTTCGGTTAATCAGCTACTCAATTTATGTGTAACCTTTCTCTCCAATCATACTGTTATTGCTGAATGTTTAAAGGAAATAAAATCTTATTTGATACCGGTGACACCCGGCCAAGTTCTCAAATGACCAAGCATTGCCTTTCAATGGGCATTGTTGATCAGGAGTTTGAAGCAGGTAAAAGGGTTTTACCTTCTTCATTCAGAACTTAGTAACCAATGCTTTGAGTATTATATCAGTTTGAAGAGTGAAATGCAGTCACATGAGCCAACTATTTAGTCCAGGAAAGATAATATTATTTGTGGCTGGATTACCGTATTGTAAGTCTACAGATAACCAGCACCTTTTTCCCGATTTCAATGCTCAAAAATCAGGGTGCGGGTTATGTGTGAAACTTACGGATCTTGCATGACTATTAGGCGCTACTTGACGATGAGATCGAAATAGACCACCGTGGGCGTGTGTAGGTTACTTGAAATTTTTTTTTTTTAATCCTCTCAACATCTGGGGTGCGGGTCATCTGCGGGCGTATACGGAGTATCTGTTCCCAAGATGCTGCGTTTCAGTTTTTAAAAAAGTGTTCAACTATTGAACAGAATCCGTACTAATATTGTTTATACCTATCGATGATGTAAAGATTCAGGTTGAGGAACCCTTTAAAACATGAATCTCAGTTTTACTCACACCAAGTTTGAAATAAATCACTTGTGTGGATTCTTTTCAAGGAGGGCAAGTAGTAAGTCATTTTAAAAGGTTCTGTTCAGATTAAGAAATTGTAAGTTGCTCACTTTGTTATTTTTTCTTTAAAATTCTGTTAAATAATTTCAGTTAATTTTTCGAATTACATATTAATTTTTGGAAATTTCAACTTTATCAACAGTTAGCATATTCTTGAAAAAATTCTACTTGGTAGAAATCAATGTTTTCTTCACATGTGCAAATGTTACATTTCTATGTGAACACCTTCTTTGATTCTGTTTCATTCAGATCCGTAAGGCTGCCCATCATGCTGTTAGTGTGGTCCTAAGGTGCTCAAAAGGTGATCATGTCAAAGAAATCTTAAGTCATCCTGCTGCTGTTGCAACGGCCAAATTCTGTATTCAACAGTTAGAGGCAACTGGCGCTCTTGGTGGCTCTTCCAGCACTCTGTATATTTTATCCTTACTCAAAGGGAATTTGCATGAATTCCCCAAAAACTACATCAAGGTTTTAATTTTTATTCCTTCTTTTCCGTTTTAGTCTGATGGAATTCGTTTCATCCTTCCTGTGTAGTGTTTGTCCCTTTACTCACTAGATTTGTAATTCAGTAGCATTTTTGCAGTTTTGTGCCCGTTTTACTTTATCAGCACTCACTTTGATGTTAGTGAAAAAGTAACTTTTTCCTACCAATTTTTCATTCGGTCCACTGACTTAATCCTTAACTACTGTTGTTTTGGACTTAAATGTCTATTGTCAGGTTTGAAAAACAACTAATTAAATAGAACGTAACCAGCAGTATAATCATGTTCCTTTTTGTTTTTGTTTCTAAAATATGACAAGTGGTTAAAAAAGAAAGTACTTACTTCTTGCGAAAAATCGGTAATAGAAAAAAAAAAAGAAGTTATTTCATAGCTACCATTGGCATTTTTGTAGCTAAATGAGGAAAAAGGTCTATTTAGAAGTTTGTAGAACAATGAAATCCACTAATTTGCACTGAAATCGGCTGGTCAAAGAGTGTAAAATCTGAGGCAGGAAGGGGGGGATGTCCAAGCTGGAAAATACAAATAAGTAAAAAAAATAAGGAGAAGAATAATATCAGGGCAGGGCACTTTCGCAGAGAAGACTTGGATATATGACCTGGCAAAAAGAAGAGTGGGCTCAAAGTGAAATGGATTAACTTTAAGAAACACAGAAAATAAAATGCACTGTCACGAAATGGAAGGCCTTGACCTGGAGTTCTGGGTCCATACAAACAACTACTTGGGTTCCAATCATAATTTCGCACAGCTGCCACAGATTCAAAATTTCCCATGAAACTGATGTATAACCAGAGAAAGTCATGGTCAAGACTACAAAATCACTGAGCACATCTATGTCCTTTTATAGCATCATTTTTCCCTAAACATCTGAGTAATGCTGTTTTTGGCATTATTTGGACTTTTTCCTAAACGGATGTAAATGCCAGTCTCAAGTCTGACTGATTTATTAAAATTCTACTACGGTTTTGAAGGTTTTAAAAATAAATTGAATATTTCAAATAATTCAAGCAAGTGCACTCTTTTGTCTTTCAAATGATCTGGGGACCCTTTTAAATTAAGACCATTCCTTTCTGAGACTTATATTTTGTTTCATTTTACAATGAATGTTTCTAATCTAAGTGTTTCTTCACAGCAAAGTTGCGAAGCAATTTTAAAAATGATGACTCTGGGCAGTTCATTAATAACCACGAACTGTCTTCAAGTTTTCTACAGTCTTTTCTCAGCAAGACCAAACCTTAATGTCATGCCTGCATCACTCAATGCCCAGCTAATCAATGCGCTTTACGATTACCAGCCTTCCACTAGTGACTCTCAGACAACTCAGGCCTGGCTTCTCGTCTTACAAGAGGGTTTTATCAACTTGTCCAAGTAAGTTTGCAGGTGATAAGGAAATTTTTAGGGGTGTCTATCACAATTTTTCGACAAATTTTGCACAAATTATGATAACAAATTCAGTAGACAAAGTTATTTCTATTTTAGTATGAGGCCTAAGAAATATTCTGAATGTAAAAATTACTCTCCAAAATGTTAAATTTTTGGGTTTTAAGACACCTACCATCTTATTCCAGTGAGAAGATATAGTAATGCGAGCACCTGATTGCAAGTTCTCAGGCCCTTCTCAAGCCCTGTGCTGGGTGTGGACGGAACGTTCTTATTAATGGTTCTTAAGGTACACATTGAACTTCCACCCAAGGACTCTCATCTTGATAACTTGGTTTCTTTTAGTCTACATTCATGGCCTCCCTTTTTTATTCTTAGACAAACTTGTAAGTTGATCATTCAATAAACTTTGTAACCGAATTCTTTTTTCTTTCAGACTAGATCTCTCAGTTTGCATGTTGAATCTTCCACGAATTTTCACCATCTGCTCAAACCTTTGGCTCACAAATAACGAAGGCATTTGTCAGTCGGCAACGCTTACATTAAAAAGTGTAATTGATGAATGCATTGCCCTTGCAATGTCAACCTTGGAAAATGCTCAAAAATTCAATCTTATCATTGAAAAGGTTTTCACCATTCTCCAAAATGGGTTGAGACTCCAATTTCAGAATGTCTGGAAGTCAGTTCTTCGCCTTTTGAACCTTATGTATAAGGTAAAATTTGTTGGTTTTAAATTTTGTTTGGTTTTGTTGGCTTTCTTTTATTTTTTCTTTTTTAAGCCAACAATGTCAGAAAGGAAGATAAATAACTGAATGATTCTATACTGAAGATGCTCAAACCAATTTTTTAAAATTTTTCTACCTATAGGTTTTCAAAAATTCTAAAATGTTTAGTTCCCTTTTTGTTTCTTGTCACCCTACATGAACATCGATAGTTTTAATAAAATGTCCTCACATAATAACAAGAGCACTAAATGATAAAAATTCAATAGCAAGTTTATTAAGATTTGTAAGCAGTCCTTAACTTTTTTCATTAGCAATTTCGTCAAGTTGGTCCTTCTATCATCGCATTGCCGCTGGCTAATCAACCAGGTCATATTTATTAGTTTTTTGTTTGTTGCTTCTACCAAGAATGGTCATGAACCTTGTCGCTTCTGCAATTTGTTCTTTTTATCCTGCTAAATGGTTGGAAAAGTATCAATTGATTTATTGAACCGATCTGTAAAAACTTTAAGTAGACATAACCTGAAAGTAGGGCTAGGAAATCACTCGTAATGATGCTTCACAGTTGCTACATTTTTCAGTTTTTTTTTTTTCATAATATCCATGCTCCTTTGGAACTTTTAAGCTAAAACGAGCTAATTGGCAATCTCTAGTGTCAGAGGAAATATTTCATCTTAATTTATCAGTGATCTCTCCCTCTTTTCATTTTAGGTTTGTGGGAAGCACTGCTCATCATTTTTGTTGCCATACCTAAAAACTTTGGCAGAATTAAGGGATGCTGATGAGTCCAATTATGCTCTTGAAATAGAAAATGTAATTGGCAGTGCTGTGTTTTCTATGGGGCCAGAACGAGTTCTGGAAGTAGTTCCTCTGCAAGTAAGTAAGCTTTCTATTCACTCTCATGAGTCTATTGCTTACTAGAAACTAGAGATACTGCCAAATGAGGCAACGTATGACAGAGAAATTTGCAGTAAAATCTCATTGATCATATCAGAAGTAAAAGAATTAGGATGCACATCATACTGCCATGCTAAGGAAGAATGTTGTATGAACCAAAAAATTTTTTTTGAGTTAGACATGGAATTAGACTAAGTGAAGTATGCTCTGTTCAGTGGTGAAGTCAGAAAAGGCGTATCTTCATCAGTTTTAGAGATATAGAGGGGGGTGCTTGCCTGTCCCGCATAGTGGCGAGATAGCAACGATCGATTGCCGTGTGTCCAGGAAACTCTGGACGCGGGTGGCACTCACGGTTTTTTCCCCATGCTTTGTGGACACACGGCACTCGCCATGTGCAGCGCTCGCGAATTCCCGGACTTACGGCGAGGTTTGGCCGTTTGCCACCCCTACCACCAACCCTATAATCCGATTTCAGGGTTCCAATAATGCATGCGCTGATTAATTGCGATCTCTTATGCTGTTTGTCATCTGCTGGTAGCATGTGATTCGTTTCCGGATAGATACGCATTCCCTTTTTGTTATCATTTTCGTACAAAATGTTTCCGGGTGCAAGTTCTACCTTATTCTTTTAAGAATTAGAAACTAAGATTTTGCCGAGAAATGTTTACAGTATATTATTTTATGTTTGAAGACGATTAATGATACCTTGAACAATTATTTTTTTTTTTTATGGTCAATTCTTCAATTTTGTTTTCCTTCTTTATTTATGTTCAAACAAAATGAGAAAGGGAGAATTCAAACGCCGATACAAACGCGCTACATTGTTAAGTACATTAGTTAAGTTCTTAATTTTTTTAATTGGATTGGTTCCTCTGCTTATCTTACTTGATTCTAAAAAGGGCATCATATTATCTGCTAAATTTGCATAAATTCTTGGCATTTTGAAACCATCAATTTTATTCAACGATCTTTCTCTACATTGTCAGTGGAAAATTTTATAAATTCTTTTTAAATTTTAAACAAGTTCTTACGTTAAATTTTCCTTTTATATTTTTGAAGTTTAGATGTCATAAGTAAGTAAATCAAGTTATTTGAAAAGCTAGCCTCGTAATGAAAAAAATAATTTGATGAATGCGGAATAGTTTCCTCAAGATAGAAAGTAAAAAAAGAGAGAAAAACAAAGGTTGCAAAGAGAAAGAAAGGATTTTATTTTTTACTAAAATCAGGAAACTACTAACCACTAACATCATTTTTTTTCGTGCAGAACTTACTGTCTCCATTTAAGGCCAACTTCCAATTTAACATGCCCCTTATTCAAATAAGAAACATACAAATAAAACAGAAAAATATGAAGCTTCCGATTCAGTTGCAGTTACTTTTGTATTGTCTTTCCTTTTTAATTTTTATTTCAATTTTTAAAATAACTCTACACCTTAAAAACACGGACGGTTAATGATCTTGGTTGTAGGTAAAATGATTCCTGCAAAAATAAACCTCACAGAAATGAAAGAGGTGAAATCCCTATACCGCAGCCGGCAGCGTTGGAAACGCGTCCTCTGCACTAGGATGGACACACGGCAAAATCGGCACAGTGAAAGGACCCTGCCTGCACAGGCAGTTTGCCGTGAGTCCAACATACCCTCATTCTTTTGTGATTTTCCGGGAAGTCATTATTTTCTTGCAAATGATCTAAGCGCTAATGAACAGCCAATGGATCAAGCTGCCAATAGGAGAAAACGAAAACTTAAAATTCGTAAACCTCGCGGAGAGGCATGCCGTAGACTTTTAACGTAAATATCTCAGTTTGAATCCGTTCCTACGGCGTTCTTTCTTAGCACGGCAGCATACCTTGCATGGCTTGTTCCAAAAGGCATTCAGTTATTCATGAATGCATAGCTTGGATGCATTTAGGCTGATGCTTGCCCATCATCAGCAATATCAAAATTATCAAAATGAAATCAATATTTTCATTAGATATCATCACGGCTTATTATAACCACGGAGGTGGTTTGGTATGGACATACGCGGAGGGTGGTTGAAAGTTGGTTGCCAAAACAGGTGTTTGATCGGGTACCGAAAAGAAGAAGGTGGCATGGATGTCCAGTGAAAAGTTGGCAACAGGAAGTGGAGCAAGAGATCCAAAAAGTGTCATTTCAGTCTCAGTTGAGAGTCGCAGAGCACTCCAGTGCACTGAGTTAGCAGCTTTTATAGTAAATAGCAAATATTTTCAGTAAAAATAGAGGTAACCAAACAAGCACAGCATTTTAAGAGATTTGCACGAACTGAGAGTGGAACATTACCCACCAAGCAAAAGACTTACGGTGGGAAAGATTTGAAAAAGCACAAAAAATATTTGAAAAAGCACTTTTTAATACAAGATGTTAGGAAGCTGGATTCCATTGAGCACCGTCCATCTGATTTCAATACTCTTCTGGATCTATAAAGCCGTTTTATCCATACATCTGAAATGTCTAAAATTCATTCTGTAACACCTAACATACAAAGTTCATACCTAGTATTTTCAAATTTACTGTACCTGCAGACACTCAAAATGAATGAAAACTTAGCCTAAAGAAACAAACCATCTAGTAAACTTTCTTGAATCTTTCTCATTGATCATTTTAATTGTTCCGAGGGATTATTTTTTCTCCTTATTCAGATCAAAATGGAAAATCTAATCCCTTAAATTCTTTGAATTCACATGGGAAGACAATGCGACAGTTGGTAAGATTGTTTGTTTACTCTGACTTGAGTTTTTAACACCTCTCAACTGGCTCATCTTATTGCTGGTGACTAGGAAAATGTGCCTGCAAGTGCGGTAAATTTTAAAATAAGTAGTATGGGCCACATGCACATTGCGTATTAAGAAATGCACTAAAGACATTCCTGATGTGATCGGAGTGGTTTTTGTGCTGTGGATCACCAGATTTTGTACATATTTAAGCATTCCGAAACATGTTTCTACATCAGAATTTTACTTAGAATGTGATTCCTGCATCGAAAATCAATTATCTTACTATTACTGAATATTTTTACTAACGTTTTTATTTTACATTGGCTGTGAGAAATTTGAACTGCCTGATCTTAAGAAATGTAATACTCCTTGTGAGTCAAATCGTGTCTTACAATGGTACTGACAGGCCTCTCAATCGAGCATTGTTCCTCTCTCACCCTTAATTGCTCAAAGTGTAAACAATTTGCTGTAACTAAGCCTAATCGTCAAGATCGAGGTTGTCATATTTTCGTATTGCAGAGACTGCATTGGTAGAAGAAGTAGGTTCCCTCCTAGATCAGTGCAGATGGTGAGGAACGTTGATATGATTGTGTAGTGATATGATTGTTTAGTGATATGATTTCAAGGTAAGGTATCCTCATAGAACAGTGTCCCATAGTGTGTCTGATACATTAGTCCTGTAGTGTATCCTGTTGGTGCAAAACCACCACCTAATATTTCGCTGGTGGGACTCAAATTACCACCAACTGAGAAATAGGGTAGAGCGTTTTTGGGTTTTTTTTGTTCTTTTGGAAACGGACACAGCAAATTGGCGAAATGGTTTAAGAAGAACGCCTGAATTTTCCTGAATGTTTTGGTCAACATTTGGACCACTCGGATAGACGTTGAAGTCAAACTTTACGGAAAATTCAGGTTTTTTGATGATAACATGATGACAATGACAAATACAACACGCACGCGACCAAAGTTGTAGGAAATTAAATTTCCATCAAAAAACTTATTTATCGTTTTATCTCTCAGTGCAAGCGTTTTAGTGTAAAATTCGAGAAACTCTCATTTTTCCAAAGATTTGGTACAATTCCTTGTTCGGTCCAGGAGAAATACGGAAGAGAGAGGGCTTACTCAGAACAAATTGCATAACAGACTTTTCCTTCAAGAATACCATCATTACGTTGACCTAAAAAACGCAAATTATACAAAAAGTTTGCCACGGTTCGATCGCGGAATACCCCTTAAAATGCCTAAAATTATAAAAGGCAACCTTGTTCTAAATGCAAAGGATTAAGATACTTTAAAATATGCATCTAGTGTAGTGTGAAGTGTCAATTTCTCAGTCCTTTTGGTCGTGAATTTCTATTATAGTTTTAAAAAAAAGCTCCTAGTTAAACAGGGTGCACCAAATTCAGGATGGCGGCCACCTTTGAACGGCAAGAAGGTAACTTTGAAGTTTGATTGAAATAAATTTTAAATTGAAAGTATGGTATTGATTTCTGTATATGATATTGGTCAAGCAGTTTAATGAGATGTTCAAGAGTTATTTTTCTCCTATAAGACCTTTCATAAGACCTGATGAATGACGCCTGGTCAGTAGGGCTGCGCAAAACTCACAATCCTGGACGAATCCAAAGATACAAGGGTTCAAAATGGCGAGATGATCTAAGTGATGATTTTAGTGAATGGGGATAACTTTGGTTGTAAATTTCGAATGTGAGGTAGAAAATATCCTCCAGTTAAGCGAGTTCTCCCAAGCACAAGATATATGACGTCTAAATTGGAAGAATAAAATTGTCAATTTTAAAGTGTGATCATATAACATCTTTGAAAGTAAGGTACTTATCATATTTCAGCGTTATAAGTATCAGTTTAGAAGTTTTATTACAGGTTCACAATTAATTTTACTCTTCAATAAGACCTGAAATCAAGGATGGTGCTCATAGGAGCAACTAATGAAACGACATTTTATATTAGTGTACAATTCCAAGAGAGACTGCTGAATAAGCGATCTTTACAACACGGAGTTATTTCAAAAAGAAAAAGAAATGAAAGTATGGAAACATTGATGATTCACACTACTGCATATTCTTCAGTATAATTTCAGCAAAAAGTAGCCGTCAGCTTTTGAGTTTAAAGAATTCCCACGATTCTCACGTGACCTGGTGTGCTTCATTCTTAAATCGAATATAAGAAGGTAGAAGGACTTGGTTCCCCGGGAAATAAACGTATTCAATCGTGGATACTACGCAGAAATCGGTATCTTACATTCGGAGATATAATATAATCAAGTTTCTTAAATGGACAAATTAATGCCAAAAGGAACTGTGTTGCTCGCTAATCCCATTCCCATAATTCCTTATAGCATATATACCTCCGATTTACACCGCTGGCTTTTAAATTTGACCGTTATCATGGACTCTGGCAACCCTGTTTCACTATTCATTTTCCACTTCATTCTTTACTTCACATTTTACCAACATTTCACAGGGAATGATACTTCACTTCACTCATTGCATCAGTATTTAACTTATTTCAATCCTCGTACCCTTCAAACTAGGCATCCTTTTTGAGTTTTGGGCAACTCCATTAATCAGGCTGTACTCATCACCTCATAATTGAAATCTACAATCAAAATTACAGTGAAACTACTAACGCACGAATCTCGGTTTGCGATGTTCCAGGCTTCCTGTCATACTTTATTTTTGAATGGAGCTCTACTGAACATCAACTCAAAGACTTCTGTGATTTATCCTCTTTGTGCTAAGCAAACTCTGAAGAAAAAACTGCTAGAAGTAGTGTTTCTTCGTCCTCCCTTAAAAAATTTAAATAGAATTGGAGATTTTCAAAAACGGCTAACGAGATACGTAGCTTGGGAGTTTTGAAGTCGATATTCCACTGGGTGTAACAATGAAGTGGCGACTAACTTCCAGGGGATGTTCTACGGCTCAAAACAAACAGCAAAGTCCGGTACCTAAATCCTCTAAGATGCGTGGTTCTCGAGTCACGGGGAGTTCAATGTTTGAAAAAAATACCGTATGTGCTTGGTTATAACGTCACATTGGCTATCCTAATTTTCTGAACCCAAAAACAATTGTGGTTCTGTAAAGATCTCATCAAGAGCTTAAAAAAGGTTTTTTTTTTTTTTTTTTTTTTTATATATATAAAACCCCTCCTAGTGGAGTTATTGACAGCTAAGAAAAATCCTGTTCTATCGTACGTCCTGACCCACTTTATTTGTGACGTACAATAATAGGGTATATATTTTTTTTTCTCATTAGGAGGGGTTTTTTTAAAAAAAAAAAAAAAGAAGAACCCTTTTTTAAGCTTTTGATGAGTACTTTATGGAGCCACAATTGTTTTTGGGTTCCAACAATTAGGATAGCCACTGTGACGTCATAACCAAACACATACATTATTTTTTTTCAAAAATTGAACTCCCCATGACTGGAGGACCACGCATTTCAGAGGAATTTGGTAAAAGACTTTTCTGTTTGTTTTGAACTGTAGAGCAACCCCTGAAAGTTTGTCACCATTTAGTTGTTACACCCTGTATAATGAACTGATACCTCACTTTACATATCACGTCCAAATGAGAATTTGACAAATAAACCCTCCCGCTGTTCAAAGTTGGCCGCCATCCTGGATTTGGTGCACCCTGTTTAACCAGGAGCTTTTTTTTTGACACATATTTGAAATTCATGACTAAAAGGACTGAGGAAATGACACCTCACACTACATTAGATGCATATTTTAAAGTATCTTAGTCCTTTACAATTAGAACGTCGCCTTTTATAATTTTAGACATTTTAAGGGGTATTCCACGATCAAACCAAGGCAATTTTTTTGTATATTTTGCGTTATTCAGGTGAATGTAATGATGGTATTCTTGTAGAAAACGTCTGTTATGCGATTTGTTCTGAGTAAGCCCTCTCTCTTCCGTATTTCTCCTGGACTGAACAAGGAATTGTACCAAATCTATGAAAAAATGAGAGTTTCTCGAATTTTACACTAAAACGCTTGCACTGAGAGATAAAACGTTAAATAAATTTTTTGATTGAGACTTAATTTCCTACAACTTTGGTCTCTACATTTTTGTCGTATTTGCCATCGTTGTTATGTTTTCATTGAAAAACCTGAATTTTCCGTAAAGATTGACTTCAACGTCAATCCGAGTGGTCCAAATGTTGACCAAAACATTCAGGAAAATTCAGGTGTTCTTTTCAAATCATTTCGCCAATTTCGTGCTATGTCCGTTTTCAAAAGAACAAAAAAAACTCAAAAACGCTCCATCCCACTGAGAGACCTGCAAAGCCAATGTCAATTAGTCAAAGTGGCTTACTGAGGAAGGATGGTGAAATGAATGCAGTATAAGCAGCGCTTAAAATCCCTTGTCAAGGGACGTGGCTGAACTATACACTCTACCAGAGGAAGGTGAAAAACATCCATGGTGCC
The DNA here is from genome assembly GCF_001854935.1 of Bemisia tabaci. Taxonomy (NCBI): domain Eukaryota; kingdom Metazoa; phylum Arthropoda; class Insecta; order Hemiptera; family Aleyrodidae; genus Bemisia; species Bemisia tabaci. Next base: position 59,006 of record NW_017547184.1, on the reverse strand, counting down.
CCAAAATCTGCTGATCCCAGCTCTCTCATGTGGTACCAACAACAGACCCAGCCAAATGAAAGTCAATGTGGGAATAATTTCAACTATGTATAATTTCTGTATCTAATTGTATTTCCTGCAGATAACGCTGAAAGACAAGAAACATGAGTTTAAACGATCTTGGCTCCTACCTGTTCTAAAAGCTTGTATCCAAGAATCCACGCTCCAATGTTTCCATGACTATTTTATGCCCTTGGCAACTATTTGCAGGTGAGTGATGCTTTTTTTAGGGACTGTTGCCCTGACATACAGTAAAACTTTATCGTAACGGTGTTAAGACGTTTTAACATCGACGTTTGCCCCACAAAACTTTTTACCTACATGCAATTATATCTAAACGTTACTTGAGTGACATGTCACTTAATTTTTGGTTCAGTTCCCTTTTTCAGTTCATAATTAATTGTACCTTTCAACTAATTTGGTAACAATTCAAATCAGCTTAACTGGAGATGACAACACTTGCATAGATTTTGAGTAATTTGATAGCGAGGCCTGAGAATAAACATTATCATAAGAGGTCGTATGATTTTTTCAAAGAAATACAAAGAGAAAATCAGGACATAGAAATGATGATCAGCAAAATAAAGCTAGCGTAGTTATTAAGTGAGACTAGTGAAGTACCTGCAGCAGAAAAAACATTCCAAACTCAACGCAAGACTTCAACTGAAAAATAATCATTAAGTGAAAGCGTGAGTTTTTTAAATTTTTCAAAATTTTTAATTCAGCAGCTTTTACTGTTTATGATAATTTTGATCGTTTTATTAAAACTTCAAGTGATAACATCTCCTCAGGTATGACAAATTCAAATGTACTAATAAACTCAGTTTAAGGTTAAGGAATATGCAGGTAAGGTACCCTAAAAGTATGGCTCCGATCTTGAGCTGTAGAGCTAATAGTCTGAATTAATTTGTTATTATTATTTATTTTTCTTGTTTCCTTTTAGTGTGTAGGTAAAACTGCATGTATATAAAATGGCTTGTACCTATGGCGTTATGTAGATAAAATTTCAAGTAGTAAAATCATGTGAGTAAAGTCATGTTGGTTAAATGTTATAGACCAAATGTTGTGGGTCAAATGTGCTGTAACAGTTGTAATGACCTTTGAATCAAGGGTGATTTTCATTGTTCTAAAAAAAATCTCTGTCAAGGTAAAGGTAAATGATGTAGGAACAAGCTTTGCTTTTACATTGCACTATGCAATAGCCAATGTCTTTGAAACGTGCCTTTTATCTTAAGTTACGAATTTGTGTAAAATATACATAGAATGATAATGTGTAGCTGCATTAATATTAAGTACATAACTTCAAAGAAATGGACCAAGTTCATCAGAAAGGAACCAACCCACATTTTTGAAAAAATTGAGTTACGGCTGTTTTTGAGTTCTGCTAGCTATATATTTTCTTCTGCCAAGAATCTATTTTTGTCAATGTATATTTATTTGTTACATTAAGTTATTTTGTGCCTATTACATTGGTAGAGGATTACTATGTTAATTTAAATTTCCAGGAACCATTCTCTAAAAATGCGGGAGCTCAAGGATGAAATAGGGTATGTGACATATGATCACCTTCAAGTTCAGATATGGGCTCTCCTTCCCAGTTTTTGCAAATCTCCAACTGATGTTGCCGATACTTTTCCAGTAAGAACTTTTTCTTTTCTTTTTGTGTTATCAATTTAAACGTTTCCAAAGTAGTGAAAGCTCAATGTTCAGTTAAATATGGTTTTCACGGAGAACCTTTTTGCACCTCAAAAAAATCACATATAGATCATTGTTTCTAGCACCAAGTCTACCAGATATACATGACGAAACTAGTGCACTGTAGTGGAGGAACATTTTCACGAATTTTTTAAGGAAGAAAAAAAAATAACTGCCTAAAATCACACCTAAAAAAGAGTTGAACTTCCTTCCACCACTGAGGTAACTATTTTTCAAAGCTCAAAAATGAGATCGTATAACGGCCTTCCAACTAGAGTTGCCACTGTTATCTTTTGTAATTGTTTTTGCCAACTTGACAATGCCATGATCACAGGACATTATAGAACAAGACTTTGATAACCTTGAGCCATGATTATCAAGGAGAGAGGGAAAGATTTTGAGATTTTTTCCATGTTTTAGGTTTATTCACTTCATTCTGTGTAATGTTTAAATTTTTTCCATTGATTTCTGGCTCCTTGCTCTACTTTTTAACAGTCACCATTATCACTGTTAGAAGAAATGTCCAAGAATACTCTTGGTGATCTTGAAAAATTCTCAGGAATTTTCAAAACAGTGTTTGCCGGTTTATGAAACAATTTGCGGTTAATAGGTTGTCTCGCCAAAAAGTAATTTTGTCCTGCGGAGAACTTGCCCACAGTTACATGCAGCAATTCAGTGTCGTGTATACCCATCAAAGCCGTTCAGTTTACCAAACTGATGCATTGTCCATGATAAGTATGCAACGTATATCCATGTATGTGGTTTTTCTAAAGACTCATGAATTTTGGAGATGAACTTTTTAAAATTGCTTTCCAATGCAGAATTATGATGTGAGCAACTACAAACTGTACAATGTATATATGGGTACCTTAGAATACAAGGAATCAGAGGAGCCATTCTCCAGAAAAACCTTGTTTATGGAGCCATACGCACTTATCCAAAAGAATAACTCAATTTCATTTCTCACCCTCTGAATAGCAATGCAATTAGATAAATAGTTGAACCAACAGATACCTCCAGCTTTTTTATACATTATTAATTTTAGTTTGTAGTCTCTAAGTTTCATGGTCAGAATCTACAGGTTTTCTTTTTCTTTTTTAAATTATGAATTTTTGAAAATATGCATTCCTTTTACTTGTTTGCTTTATTCAACTCACAAAACCTGCATCTCACCAATCATTTACTTTTTTCTTCCAGAAATTAGCTAAAGTACTCGGAATAACCTTAACCAACCAGAAGGATTTACGACATAGTATATTGCAAGCTTTGCGTAGATTGATCATTTCATGCGAGACAAATGAAGTGAATAAAGAGGTCATAGCTAAATTTGCTAAAAACTATTTGCCAATATTATTCAACATTTATACAACTAAACCAGAAGGCAGTGATGAAGAAGGAATTAGACATGCTACATTATCAACCATTGAGGTAAGAGATTCCTCATCTCGTTTGGAAGCCTAGCCACTGTTTCTCATTCTTTTATCTAGCTGCAGACTTTTCAGCCATATTTCTAATTGCAATGTCACAATTAGACTACATTTTGCAATTAGGAACCATAATTTCTGTCTCAGTTCAGAATCAACGTATGCACTATTAGTTTCTCTGTGCTTATAAATGTTTTTACCAATGAGCCAGAAGCAGGCCTGTTGCAAAATTTTGCTGGAGCAAAAATAAGAATTATTTCTAATAGAAAATGTTTCCAAAATCATGATGAGCGCATTGGCAAATTCTGAAATGCACCCCTAACTCTACCATCTGTGTAAGAAATTTACGTCTCTTAGAGCTTCCCGCTTCTAAAATGATACTACGGCACAGGTGAACATTTTGTGAGAGAAGTCGTTCCATTCAACCCTTGCTCAATTGAATTTTTGCAGTATTCATGATGGCCGACGCTTTCGCCCATAAGTCAAGAAGCTCACAGAGTCAATCAAGGTGGATATATCTGAACAGCCTCAACTTGAGAAAAATGTGAATGTAAACACGTAAATGTTATCAGGTGGTTAGGATCTCGTCTTGTCTTTAAGTGTTTTGGCGGATTGGCGTTGGTCATGTTGAATATTGAGTAGCATCCTATTGAGTAGAAGTTAAATGAAACAACTTCTGTAACAAATTATTCACCTGTGCCGTAGTATCGTTTTTGAAGCGGGAAGTTAAAAAAACGCCAATTTCTTACGCAGATCGTGAAGTTATAAGTGCATTTCAGACTTTGCCGATGCGCTTATCATGATTTTTGAGACATTTCTATTTAGAAACACTCTTATTTTTGCTCTAGCAAAAGTCTGCAATCGGCCCATTGTCCTTCTAAATTGCAAAATGTTGTCCCATTATACCAATTCATGTGCGTTGGCTCAATTATAGAAAAGAAAATGAGTGTTGATAATCATGTGGTAACCAGTGAGTGATTTTGAACTTGATCATTCTTTATTTGCATCAGAGTAATTATAGGACTAAGTTGCAAATGAAAAAAAACTTAAAAATTTTAATCACCGATTCAATCCTGGTCTTGAGCAGAGATGTGAAATTTTACGAAGTTTTTTGAAACTTTGTCAATAGCCCTGATAGCACAAAAATATTTGAAAAATATTTTACCAGAATGTTAACCTATCCGTGTACCATGCGCCCTCTATCAACGAATAACAGCACTACTTACTTCTGTATACTCAGCGCACTCTGTCAAGTAGATTTGGAAGTACAAGAAAAGACTGTCATTTTCATAGTTCTGCACATGTATTACATTTGAATTATGAATTATACTAGTATTGAATGTTATAAACCACGAACTTGAGGTCTTGCATGAGAGTGTTGCGTTTAGTAGCTTAAAATACCCGGACACCCTCGTGCGAACTTGAATCTGAGCTGTGCAAGTGATAGCCCAGAACCCTGCCACTGAGCCACAGGGAACTGATGGTGATGCGGGCTACAATCACGCCTGTTATAGCATGCGTTGCGTCAGTGCGCGGCTCGACTTTCATCCTAGCATTGATCAACGCCGTGTTTTCGTAGGCTTCTTTTTTGGTTTTATTTTCCTGTTATTTTTTTTTTTCAATATCTCGTAACAAGTACTTACACTAAATGTATACTAATGTAAATTGCACCACTTAATAACTTAAAATAAAAACTTAAAAATATTTTCAAAATATATTTTTAAAATAATTCAGAAATATTGTTTGTAAATATTTTTCAAAACTTTTTTAATTAATGTTTTAAAAATGTTAACAGATAATATTTTTGAACTATTTCAAAAATATGTATTCAAAATATTCTAATTACAGTAAAAGCTCGTTACGACGAAAATTGAATGGACCGATAAAAATTTCGTCCCAAGTGGCTTTTCGTCTTAACCGTTCTCCGCTTAAGACTGAATTTTTCGGCATAAGCGGTAATAGCGCTTATGACAAAATTTTTCGGCGTAAGATTTAAGATTTAGTTGAAAGTCATCTTAGTGTGAACAGTGAAAGAGAGGATGAAAACAGTGCCAGTGAAGAAAATGATGTCCAACCAATGTGTGTCGCGGAGGCTCAAAAATCACTGGACAAACTTAGGACATTCTCCAGTCAAAATGACGTGGACGATACAGTTTTCAATAGCCTCCAAAATTTGGAAGCCGTTCTAATATCCGGACAGCTTTTAAAATCCACACAAACTAAAATTAAAGATTATTTTAAGTGAATGAATTTTTGAAAGATTATTATCTATCAGTTTTAAATTTTTAAATTTTATACAATACAAAATCCAAATTTTGAATTTTTTGAAAATACGCAAATCGGTTTATTGTCAACTGTCGATTGCATCTCACTCATCCAGCAAAACAGAGGATACCCACGATCTACTCTCAATCTACTCTTTTTATGTCAAGTTACGTAAAACCAAGTCTATTTTCCCTAAGAATTGGCTCTTTTATGTCGTTTTTACCCGCAATTTCAGGGGAGAAAATCGGAAATTTTTCTGCGTCTTAACCGGCTTTGGTTAAGGGTCAAAATTTCGAAATTTTGTCTTATCCGTATTTTTTTTACATTGACTTATGGAAGTTTCAAGGGACCGAAAAAAATTTTGTCTTAAGCGGATTTTTATCTTAACCGTTTGTCGTCTTAACGAGCTTTTACTGTATAATATTTTGACGAAGGTGACAATATTTTCAAACAAATTTTCAAAATAGTTTGTGCTAACTGGGAAACTGCGGAGGCTATAGAACTTCTAAGAATAAAAAAAGTAAAGACTCAATTTTAAAATTTAAAGGGTAAAAAAATAAATGATGCCAAGTCAATCCTCTGATTTCTTTGTCAAATTCTTGGTATTTTTTTGTATTTTGCCAACTTGTTCAACTTCCAAAAATTCCACATTTTATGAAATTTCTGTTAAATATTGGATCTTTATCTCAATCAATAGTACGGCTGAAACTGATGCCAAGTGGCTCTTCTTTCAGCTGATATATAGCGCTAAGATCACTGGTCTTAGAGCTCATCAAAATTTACCTTTTTTCTCTTTGAATTTGCTTTAGTTCAACTCAATTTTCCAGACCTTGCTAATTGCCTGAAGTATTGTTGCCATTTTTTTTGTCCAGTGCCTTCCCATTAATATTTTATGTTTAACAGCACTGAATTAGTTGTACACCTAGCAAGATTTTGCAAGAGTTCAGTTCTGGTTGCTGGCCTCTAATTTCCTCTAACCAGGGTCTTGGGGTGAGGTATTATAAGAAAGATTTTCCCTCATCGGCGATAGTTGGATTGGAGGCATGTTGCGCCTACCCAACCATTGTCACCTCTATTTTTAGAGGCATAGACCGGGCATTGTTGCCTGAGCGTACGCTCAATGCTCCATCATTGTCTTTTTCAGTCAATCCAGGAGCCCTCAAGCCAAAACTAGAAAGGCATATTGAGCTTATGGTTTTGATAGTCTCTCACAGTACTTTTATTTTTAGACAGGAAGGTGGGTAAACCAAGCCGGCCGGCGCTCAAAGAAGGGGAGGGAAGGAGGGATTGAATGAGGGTTGTAGGTTGGTCGCAAAATTACCTCGGCATCTCTTCGTTGCCAAGTGAGACAGGACAAATGCGTGAAATTCAGGTTGATTCAAATCACCCCTCAGAAAATCTTAATAAAAACATTTTAGGCCAAAATGATATCACAAACAAAATTTCATATCATCAAGTATAACGCAGGCTGTCCAAAATCAAATAACATAATATTGTATTTGCTCTCTGGATGCAACAATATATTACAGAAAAACACAAGAAGAATTATCGAAAAATGGTATCGCTACCCATCTACCACCCTGCACTCTTACCAATGGTAATCAGCATTGGTGCAAGCAGCATCGTAAACGGCTGGAATTGCAACACTGGGGTGCGAGCACCGCCACCTTCGCCAGAACCTGGGCTTGAATCTTCCCTAGGATATTCTGAATTCAGAATTCTAAGGATCAAAATAATTAGACAAAATGTAACTGTTCACTGGCTGGGGATATAAGTAGCAGTAAGGAATACTCCCACTAGATCTGTCAAATTCTAAGTCGCTTGCAGCTAGGAATACCACTCTTTCATAATTCTTTTATCTAATCAATAGTAAGAAACAAACATGTTTCTAATGCTCACCGTGCTTCTCCACATCCTTACCAACTTAGTTTTAGAAAATTTGGCACCTAGAGTTCAGCTGATCTATCCTATCTTGCTATTAGTGCTCACTACGATCTTATTTTGAATGAAGTTCGTATGTCTCACTTGTGAGGAAAATTCAAAATCATTTCTTGGAAAAGCTGAGAACAGAGCACCTACTTGCAACAGATTTTGATCCACCAGGAACGTATCAGTGTGCTTTAATGGTCAGTATTTTAAGTCCAGTATATCCTATGGCATATTTGAAGTCAAAGTTTTTAAAATTGGTCCAATTTTTTACATTGTGGAGGGAAGGGGAATAATAATGTATTAAATACCCCTCATAGTTATCAAAAATGTACTTCCCTCATCTTTAGACTCTTGATTTTTTGACAGGAACTCTTTCACATGTAATGAATCCTTTCTTGTCACTCCGCAGATTGCAGGTCTATTCCATTTAATCTCTTTTTTTTTTTTTATTTCTCCTCTAATAGGTTTACCTAAAGTTGGCAAACAAACAACTAGTATCAGAACTCTTTTCAAACATGATGTCAAAGGTCACCTCAGAGGAAGTGGCAAAAGACAGTTTTTTGAAGCTCTCTCTGCTGGATTTATTACGAGTCCTGGCACCCTGTCTTGAATGTCCTAACATTAACGAACTACTCCAATTCACCGTCTCAAAAATGTCCACTATCAAAAGTAATTCTGAGCAAAAGAAGCACTTCAGGTATCTTGTCCATTGTTTTCTCTTTACCTCCTAAAATGTGAGCTTCATGATTTAATTTTTTATGTTTTCAGTATTTTATTAGAGCGGTCAACAAGCTAGGGCTTCAATTGTGTTAACATATTGAAAGTTTTTAGTCCTCGTTTCCACTTTTTGATATGAATCACTTACATGTCTTATTCTGATGATTGTAAGATGAGAGTGGCCCTAATTAGTCCTTTCTCATAATATCTTGCTTATGAATCTTTGCCAGAAGTGTATTCATCAGAGTTGGTTTTTAGGAAGTTATTCACTCCTGATGAGCCTCAGCGAGTGTCTTACAATTCCCCTTCCATAACCCAATTAAATATTCAGGCTTGCAAGGTACGGTACCCCAAGGTTTCAGGATTTTTAATTAATCAAAAACCTAAATCGCAGAAAAAAATAATAATATTTATCAGAGATGAAGTTTATTACAGACACCCATTAAACTTTGATGGAAGACCTGACTTTCCAAGTCAGGTTCTTACCTTGCCCTCCCCAAAGGAAGCAGGCAGGGCTTTGGAATGGCTTGATGGAATTTAAATCCCTCGGGTCGATCCTATTATCCTTTCCCAAGTCCTCCTTTTTGTATGGTCTAAGACTACTGAAATGTAAGCCTACACGGTTCGTTTTAAAAAAATTTAATTTTTCTGAAGACCACCCGCGATTTTTTTTGATAAAAGTGTCAAGAAAGGTCTCTAGATTGAGGAATTGAAGGCCGCAAAATCGTAAGTGGGGCCGTTTTTTTTTATTTTCGACTTTTTCTATTTTTAAGGGTAAAATGGCTGCAAAAGCCAATGTGTGACCACCAAAACCCACCGCCATCTGGTCAAATTAAGTTAAAATTCTATGTATGTTAGTCGTTGACATGTAAATGGGTGTCCTCAAAAGTTTCAAACCCTTCATCAAAGAATTGCACCCCCTCATGCGGTGTTGCCAAGTTACGTATCCGATAATAACGCGGCTGACAGGGCGATGTAGATTTTGAATTGACATCATCACCAAAAATCATGAAAACACTTACCGTTATACACTGTGTGGATAATTTTAGATCCAATTCGATAAAAGCGTGGGCAGTTGCCATATTTCGGTTTTTTAAAATTGCAAAATTTGGCCAGAAAATGTCAATTTTTTTATTTGATTAAAACCAGTAAATGCTTATTTTTCAGCGATATTATAAATTGATAGACTATTAATTGAAGAATTTTTACACACAACGAGACATTGTCAGAGTCACTGTACTTCAATTAAGGTCGAACGTAGCTGATCTATGAAAATAAGTACACACAAATTGACGAGCGGATTTCGTTCGAAAATAATTCCCGATGTTATTGTTCCTGACCTAAAGCGTGACATTTGGATCCCCCCCTCCTTAATATCCATAGAAAAATGAGGAAAAATAGTTTTTAATTCACGAGTAAGTAGTAAACACGAACCGTTTAGAGATTTTATTGATGTTCGCAAAGAATTGAAGCCCCGATCTCTTAAAGTCCAACTTTTAAGAGAAAAAACTTAAAGGTTCACAAATGATAAAAGCGTGTTTTATCTAATTGTTCCAGATTTCGAAAAATTGAAAGTAACAGCAAAAATTTTGTAGTGTGGGAAATGAAGTTTAGAGGCTCGTGGCCGAGATAGGTTTGCTTGTTCATTCCTGTGTATTAATTGTGTGTGCGATTTTTTGAGGTTCTAAGAATTTGCTTCGGAATCAAAGAGTAAAATTTGAACAATTTTTCACTCACATTTTGCGAAGAGAAGAAAAGATAACTCCTATCTTATTTAGTATGTAAAAAGAGTACACCCATGTCAAATCTAGACCGCCCAAGATTCATCTCCCGTGCGGAAGGCATTTTTGTTGCTGCTTAAAAGTTTTTGGCGAACCTGCACATAGGACGAAAAGTACCTTTTTCATTGATGAATCTGGAAATTCCTTTAAAAGAAATTAAAGCTCCGTATTTTGATTATGTCGCTGAAAAATAAGCATTTACTGGTTTTAATGAAATAAAAAAATTGACATTTTCTGGCCAAATTTTGCAATTTTAAAAAACCGAAATATGGCAACTGCCCACGCTTTTATCGAATTGGATCTAAAATTATCCACACAGTGTATAACGGTAAGTGTTTTCATGATTTTTGGTGATGATGTCAATTCAAAATCTACATCGCCTCGTCAGCCGCGTTATTATCGGATACGTAACTTGGCAACACCGCATGAGGGGGTGCAATTCTTTGATGAAGGGTTTGAAACTTTTGAGGACACCCATTTACATGTCAACGACTAACATACATAGAATTTTAACTTAATTTGACCAGATGGCGGTGGGTTTTGGTGGTCACACATTGGCTTTTGCAGCCATTTTACCCTTAAAAATAGAAAAAGTCGAAAATAAAAAAAAACGGCCCCACTTACGATTTTGCGGCCTTCAATTCCTCAATCTAGAGACCTTTCTTGACACTTTTATCAAAAAAAATCGCGGGTGGTCTTCAGAAAAATTAAATTTTTTTAAAATGAACCGTGCCTAGCTTGGTTGCTCTGAGAAACCACGTAGGTGATGCTTCTTCATGTCTACCTGTATTTCAGGGCGCTTTTCATAAGCCCTTGAAAATTATCATGAAAATCACCCCTTGGAATGATATGGAGCCTTCGGTATATTTACCTCTTTCTCAGGACAAGGTCTCATCAACATAAACTTTCAAAGCATCTACTTAAAGGAGCAATCTTCTCCTCCAATGAATTTGCCTCTTAACCTGACCATCCCAAGGTTGGGTAAACCATAGCATTCACCCCCATCCTAGGTTAGGAATAGTAGATCACATATAGACACCTTTCATATGTATTCTTTTTATAGCATTTTGACCCATTTTGTAAATCATATTGATGCCCTAAAAAACTTACTGAGGTAGCTGAGGTGGCATATTGAAGCTTTATAGAGCTTTAAGGGTATGAAAACGAATGAATGAAGTACAAAATAAATAATAAAATCAATATTTGTTTTAAGACAGTATGAGGTTTCATTTTTGAGAATTTCGCTCCAGAATGAGAGAAGAAACAGATGATTTGGCTCCTTTAGTAAACAAATCAGCATGCACTGGGTTGTAAATCAGTTTGACTTGCAGCCCATATCACTAAAAGGCGCAACATGCCCTCTTCCATATAAATTAGGGCAGCATGCGGTTGCAAAGATAAAATCCAGCTGAATCTGTGTTGAAAAATACTAGGATTTAGGCCTTGGAAGACAGTTTGCAGAGCTTGAATATTCTTAATCCTGAAACTGAACAAGCTAATGTCACAACAATTTTATAGAATAGCTTCCAGAGGATGAAAATTATCTTCATTGATACAAAAATGTAAATCAAAATAGGCTCTTCGTGGATTTAGGCTTTATAAAAAGTAATTTGAGTTAAAAGATCTGAATTTAATAACTTGTTACTTCTTCCTAGGATATTGGAGGAAATTTGTGGTGCAGAAACTGTAGGGCCTGTTGAATTCAAAAAACAAAACACCGCTGCTGTAAAAAATATTTTGGTTCAGTATCTAACTAAATCCACTGCAGAATCCAGCCGAGGGGTAAGTGATAATCATTATTATTTTCTGAATGTAGATCTTCCTCATGAGTTTCAGAATAAGTCACTACGTTGCACTGGCAAAATGTAATACCTCAAGAAGAAAAACAACACCTTCAACCATCTGGGTTATTAGTTCCCCACCACTACCACTCAGTGGCATGTAAATATGTGCATACAAGGTGTCCCAGACCACCCATACCCATGCCTTTTTCTTGGTTTGCTTAGGTTGCTCGAAGTCAGGGACGGCAGGGTTGAATGAGGAATTGACCCCAAGAAATCCCGAAACCGCTCCAGTTTCCCTTGAGGGCTGAAAAGGGGGGATCACGATCCTAAAAGTCGGGGTTTCAGATAGAATTGCGATTCAGTTGCATTAAAATTGAAAAGTACGACATTCTTCTGCAGTCAGGGGGGTTGTTGTAGTGGTCCCTAATTCAAACTACCCTCCATCCATCCTCTACGTCGGAACCTAGGTGGAGGGGGAAAGGGAGAGATACCAACGCACCCCGGTAGGGGCGTGGAGTAGGCATCAAAATTTTAAGTTTACTGTAGACCTTGTCTCCACAGGACGTTTTTGTAAGATTTGAGGGGCTTGGAGGACAAGATGCATAAGTCATTACCTTCCGACCAAAGTATCACAAGCACCATGCTACATTTAAAAATTTCTGTCGCCATTTTATTTTTTGTAGAGATTATGATGGTTGAATCTGTTTGAAAATTTCACTGAATTTTATCGGCAGCACTAAAAAAATTTTGTGAAATTTTCGGACAGTTTCGTTGAACAATTTCTCTATAAGAAAATGAAATGGCAGGTAAAATTTCCAAACGTCGCATGGCGCTTGTGATAGATATACCTTGGCTGGTAGTTGATGAAGTGCAGTTTTTGCATGAGCTCAACAAACTCATGTAAAAATTTTGCAACTAAAATTTAACTATAAAGCATTAAGAAGTGAGATTATACTTTCTTTCTGCCATAAAGCTATGTAATTTTGAAACTTCAAAAACGTATTTCTTGAAATGACAGGAACTACACTTATGCGCCTTGTCCTCCAAGTCTTTAATTTGTCCTGGGGTCGAATTCAGGGAATGAAATTCCGAAGATTTTTGTTAGTTACTGTCTCCATAGGACAGGGCTCTCACATTCCTGCGACAAGTTTGCGCAGGAAAATAAATATAAACTAGTAGCAACCGGGTATTTGACTGGCATCAGGATCGTAATTGAACAAAATGAACAATAGAAAAAACATGGACAACGTTGTAAACAACAAAATATCACACAACCTGCTTTCACTTCTTCCTCTCTCATGTGGTCCTAGATCTCTGCAAGGTATGGTCCGGATTAAACTTGGTAATGTGAATAATATTGAATTAGTGAATATTTTTCACAACTTCGCTAGTGAGACTTTTCCTAGGGACAAATCTTATGAAAACGTCCCATGGATACAATGCCTTAAGCACTACCCTTTCTAAACTGTAATTTGTAGTTTCCTTCTTAAGTTTCTAATCTGTGAACCTCATATCATGATGTTAATTTGCTGTTCTACAGGCAAGACTGAGATGTTTCCTTCACCTGCTTCCATATGGTACAACTAAAGAAGAACTCGTGACAATTATTCCAGAAATTGTATCTTGTTGCAAGGACAAAAACACCCATTGTCGAAAATCTGCACATACCCTGATTACAGAGGTCTATGCAAAATTTGATGAAAGAGTCAGAAATGAAAACTCAGAACTGAACCAGGAAGATACCATGAAAATGTTCATCGAAATTCTCTCAGCTGGCCTAGCTGGATCAAATGAGATGGTCTCTGCAACTTTAGTAGCCTTCTCATGCTTGGTTTTTAAATTCAAAGGTAACAATTATGTATCAACATAAAATAATTGTATAGAAAGAGCATTGTGAAAAACCTCATACTTATTCACAGGTGAACCCCGTTAAATTAAAACTGCTCAAGTTGAGAGCCCTGCTAATTTTTAAAAATGCACTGGTCCTGTTTTTTCATCAATCTATGCTATATTCAACCACATGGAGACAACAGAGACCTCTTGGATCAAAGGAAACGGCGGCAATTGTAGATGGGAGCATGTTAGAAGGGCTTTTTGGCGTTTTGACACAATTCAAAAGAATCGTTATTTCGCACAGTTTGGACAAATATTTTTAGCACAATTCAAAGGAATTGTTACTTTCACAATTCATGAGCTGAGTTTTTCTCAGTCTGAGTGTCTGAGGGCCGAATTTGAATACTAGACTTATTGCAGTATTTAGCGAAGTACTTCTTTTGCAGCAAAGACAAAAAGAATCTACTTATTTAATTATTTTTTTCTTTGGGGGGGGGGGGGGGGGTAGGAAATAGATTGATATTTTTCAAACTCCTGTATCTTCTTTTTCATTCTTCTCTAATTACATCGGGGTCACCATTTTGTTGAGCCTTCGGCCAACAATAAGAAGACAACAATACGATATTTTCCCAGCTTCAGCAGTCCTAAACTTGATCAGAAAAAGTGACCATACCAGATTTACAAGATCTTACAGAAGAAATGGACAAGTATCTTTCTGATATGTTAGTTTTCTACGTTTTTTATCGATAAAACCCAAGAATAGGCTATATACAGGTAACTTCCTCTGTAAGTCAAACTTATTTGAGGTCCTGTCGAATTTGTCATAAGAACTAAAAGCCCTCTAAGTGGAGCTAACAATCTCGTCCCTATGCAGTTTGACTTAGAGGTAGTTAACTACACCATTGCATCTGTGTGTTAGAAAATGAGCAGTTTCCTTTCATAGGAAAAGGGTTTGGGATATCAAAATGAAAATTTGGAAACACAAGAGTAGGTGCTTCCAACTTATCGTGTTTGCATTTCCCACTTGTTTTACTTCATTTTTCTCTCTTGTGATTTCATTTATGCATTCCTGATAATGTAGTGTGCTGTTGAGACACACGTTCCCAAAAAATTTGCCACTAAGGATGTAAAAAAGCAGTCAATTCCTGCCTTCAAAGTGAAATCAAAAACTTTTGTCTTGCCGGCCACAGGTAGCCTTAGATTTAAAAGTGAGAGTGTTGAGACCCAGGGAAGGACTAAGTCAGGAACTGAGAAAGTTCTTCAAAATTAGCATAAACTCTTATGTCAGTAATTAAAATTGATTCTTAACTCGCTCATTTTTCAGCCTCCCTAGAGTCAAGGTTGATTTAGTGAAACTAATTTTTTTAGTGATGGGATGAACTACTTTTAAGTGTCATTAGCTCCTCACTATACCAAAAACTCATTATTCATAACATTGTAAATTCGTAATTTACCACAATGTTACATTATTTAACACGTTCCCTGGCAAAAAGTAGCTCCCTTAGACCTAGGAACATCCTCCAAGTTTCAAATCTCTATCTCAATTAGGTAAAAAGTTAGATGGGGAGGGTAGGGGACTTTCCTAACTCCCTGTATAGAAATCTACTTACCCCTCTCTTCCCTACGCGCCTGACCCGTCTCCAGAGAAAGAATGGACCAAGTGATTAACCATTTCACCGTCATGCTAGGATTCGTCCAATTTTCAAAAAAAATTGTTTCGCGTGTACTTAGCAATTTTTTCCTTACTCTTCCCTAAAACACGAATTAAAGAGGTCTAATTCGTAAAAATCGGCTGAATAGAAGAGAAGTTACAGTATTTGAAATCCGAAGAAATCAACAAAACCTCGACTTCTCTATACGAAAAATAAAATGAAGGGGAAAAAAAGAAATGTATAAATTACAATTATATGTAATTGACCTCAGAATTTGACAAGCAATTCAATTATACAGGGTGTTCGAAAAGTCCCCTCCCCCCCCCTCTAACTTTTGACCTAATTGAGGTAAAGATTTGAAACTTGGAGGATGTTCCTAGATCAAAGGGAGCTACTTTTTGACCCCCCTAAAATTTTGGGGGTCCCATTTTGGGGGGGTTACGGACCCTAACTTTTAATTTTCAAATGGGAAGACCCCCTTTGTGATACCTCGTTCGAAAGAGCATAAAATAAGAAAATTTTTCGCGCAAACCGGAAGTCATTATCTCAAACCGTTTCAAAATGGCGGCCGGTCAAAGTTCCAAATGGCCGAAAATTGGCACCTCTGCTGTTTGCACATGGATTTGCTTGAAACTCGGTACCTACGGGTATTTCGGCACGAGAAAAACGAATTTAACGTTAGATTTTCAAAAAATCCCTAATTTTTCAAAATGGCGACCGGTTTAGGCTCAAAAAGGCCGAAAATTTGACAAACTCGATTTTTTTGCCAATGGATTCACCTGAAATTCGGTATCTGGGGGTATTTTGACCCGAGAATAACGAATTCAACGTTTGATTTTGAAAAAAAAACCTTAATTTTTCAAAATGGCCGCCGATTAAAGTTCAAAATGGTCAAGAATTGGCAACCTCGACTTTTTGCCGATAGATTCGCCTCAAACTCGGTGTTTGAGGGTATCTGGATGGGAGACAAACAAATTCGACGTTATTTCACCGAGTTTCAGGCGAATCTATTGGCAAAAAGTCGAGGTTGCCAATTCTTGACCATTTTGAACTTTAATCGGCGGCCATTTTGAAAAATTAAGGTTTTTTTTTCAAAATCAAACGTTGAATTCGTTATTCTCGGGTCAAAATACCCCCAGATACCGAATTTCAGGTGAATCCATTGGCAAAAAAATCGAGTTTGTCAAATTTTCGGCCTTTTTGAGCCTAAACCGGTCGCCATTTTGAAAAATTAGGGATTTTTTGAAAATCTAACGTTAAATTCGTTTTTCTCGTGCCGAAATACCCGTAGGTACCGAGTTTCAAGCAAATCCATGTGCAAACAGCAGAGGTGCCAATTTTCGGCCATTTGGAACTTTGACCGGCCGCCATTTTGAAACGGTTTGAGATAATGACTTCCGGTTTGCGCGAAAAATTTTCTTTTTTTATGCTCTTTCGAACGAGGTATCACAAAGGGGGTCTTCCCATTTGAAAATTAAAAGTTAGGGTCCGTAGCCCCCCCAAAATGGGGCCCCCCAAAATTTTGGGGGGGTCAAAAAGTAGCTCCCTTTGATCTAGGAACACCCTCCAAGTTTCAAATCTCTACCTCAATTAGGTCAAAAGTTAGAGGGGGGGGAGGGGACTTTTCGAACACCCTGTATAACGGAGATAAAATTGGGAGAAATTGCAAAAAATTCGCCTGTTGCAAGGGGCTTCCATGTAAGAATTTTGACCTGAAGACAAGGGTTGAATAGCAGCATGTACTCCATACCAATACACGGTGTGCCTAAACGAACATTTTTTTTTTGTCAAAATCGAAAATTCTTTATATTTTTTTAACTACAGTGTCTCTTGAGTCGTTTAAGTAAAAAAAAAAAAAAAAAAAAAAAAAAAAAAAAAAAAAAAAAAAAAAACTGTCGAGATTCTGGAAAATAAAGGAGCTTTAATAGTATTCTGGGGCTATAATAGCTGAATCACTGGTAGTAAATCTCGTTATATTATTAAAAAGAAATTGACTCCATAATTTAATGCCTTAGTTTCTTGAATACCATTATTTTAAACACTCAAACATTTATACCACCAATTTTAGCCATGGGGTGATTTCCTGAGAGCCGATAATATCACGAATTTCTCATAGAACCCTTCAAAAATGGCTTGCTGTTGGGGCAGCCGATTCGGTCATTAAACCGGGGTTTAAAGGTAAGGTGATAATAGCCCGAAGCTCTGAGAAAAATTTTGAGATGAATACAGGAACGGTTTCCAAGTAACGAGGAGAGGCGGGCGAAGCGGCTAAAATCCGATCTAATTTTTGACATTTTTCTGTTGAATTGATGTTGCCGCGGACTTCTGACTGTGTCCACACATGGTTTCTGTTCAGCATATCAGTACATAAGTATTTTTACACGTAGAATGTAATTTTCACGTCAGGGAGTCTGCATATTTTGATTTTTTCGATTTTATACGGAAAATTGATGGTTTTTCGGGATTGAAACTACCGATTATTGTTTCATGGAAAATTAATGCACCCAAAATGACTATAGCATATTGACTTTTACATATTTGCACTCAATTGTAAATTCATTGAGTGGGTACATTGACCTGGATCAAGTTTCTGCGATTTTTAACGGCAAATCGGTAGATTTCCGGGATGTAGATTGCTTACTTTCAATTCATGAATGAATAAAGCAACGACATGGTTGAACTTCTTTGCATGGAAAGACGTTTAAAATAACAAAATCAAGACATATTTAATGCAATTGCATTTATATTGAGTCAATTTCTTTTCAATAATATAACGGAAGTTATACTACCGGTGATTTGGGTATTTTAGCCCCAAAATACCTTTAAATCGACTTTATCTTTCAGCATTTTGACAGAATTTTTCCTTTCTTTGCTTAAATTATTTCGTAACACTTTTCTTTAAGAATCTGATAAGATTTTGCCTGGGGCAGATCAAAAAACTTAAACTCATTTGAATGGCTTTCTACTTTCACAGTACACCGTTTCGTCAAGGTGCGTCGTTGACCTTGCAGTGTTGGATCGTAAATTCTCCTGTTGTGCTGCTTGCCTATTTTGAAATCTCTTCATATAAAAACCAATGAGGTTGATATGTGCGCCTCATCAACACATTGTGTTGGAGTTCACTGCTCGTTTATTTCTACAGTGCAAAGCTTTTTTCTCAAAGCAATCATTAATGAATAAAATTAATGTATCTCGTTTATTTTTTGTTGAAATAGACTTCTTTATAGTGAGGGGGGGGGGTGAACTTTAACCAACCTACTTGTAATAATGCTCCGCTCAGATAATTTTTTTTTTCTTTTTCAGATATATTTACCCTGGATCTGTTACAAAAGCCTCTGGAAATTGTCAATTTATTGGTTGGTTCAAGTGTACCAAAAGTTGCATCAACAGCCCTAGACTTTCTGAAAATATTCATCTCAATTGTCCATAAGAATCTAATTGGTGCCTTTATTAGTCAAATTGTAGGTTTTAGACTTTCAGAAATGCTTAATGTGTTATTTATGCAGATATTTAAAAATACTTTTTTTAATTTTTTTAAATAGCAAATCCAAATAGAATTGTCAGCTTTATAATCTGAACATCCCAGTTGCAGCCTTGTTGTCTGTAATGTAATTAGCAATTTTTGGAGCTTTGTATCTTGTACCCAACATCAGATGATTCCTCAAAAGGACTATGCATATGATACTTTTAAATTCAGCGCCGGCTAAATTTTTATGTTATGTTCCTTACGAAGTCCTGAATACAATGAGGTTCTAAAATGGAATTTCCTGTGTGCCAGTTTCGGGATATTTGGGGCTGAAAAGTGAATTTTTCAGCATTTTTAAATCAGTTTTTGTCGGCCTCCTATGGTGTAGTGGTTGTAGCGCTTGCTCTATAATCGGGAGGTCCCGGGTTCGATTCCCGGCCAGGCGACCCGAGTTTGATGGTCTCAAACAATGGTTGCCTGGGGCTGGTTCAGTAGGGACGGAGGGGGGATGGGACTTAAAGCGTGGGATTAGCCCTTGAGGGCTATTTGAAGTAGTAAAAAAAAAAAAAAAAAAAAAAAAAAAAAAAAAAAGTATCTCGTAGAAATGTTACCATGTCTTATTTGTGATGGAGGAGATCTCTTGGTCTCTAGCAGGCTGGAAAGATAACACACATGAAAATAATTAAAGTCCTATGAACAATAAGGGTGTGCAGTCCCACATCTCCTTCAGAAATCTTGTTCAAGTGTGCCAAGAAGTTTTTTTTTTTCTTTTTTTGACGAAATGCTTCTGTTGTCAAATGCTTTCATGATAAAGAGCTCATATTTTTATTTCACCCAAATCCTTATCTTTCTACAGGCTTATTTTTAAACCCCCCTCCCAAAAAAAAACAACCCAAAAAAATGTGTTCCTCAAACTGCAAAAATTAAAACATAAATACTTGTGACATCCAAAAAAATGTTAAATTTGAAAGTAAATGGAATATCCTCCCCAAAATGTTTGTATGTATGACCTTTCAGAGCATTAAATTCCCATGTGACATAATTTGTGAATTTTGCCAAAATATTCACTTAGTTTTCAAGTGAAGGATACTCACAAAGGATTCTTTGGTCAATCAAAGTATCAAGACATCACTGAAGTTCACTAATACATATCAGGATCAGCTTGATGAACCTCTATTGTACTTTTTTCATCACCACTCTCCTGTTCATTTTTCCAGATACGAAGTCTCTCATCAATAGACAGTGCATTCAAAAGTAAGTTCAGGAGAAAAATTCGAGACATCTATGATCGCCTATCTAGAAAGTTTTCTATCAGCACAGTTATTGAGCTTGTGCCAAAAGACGACCTCGATACTCTAGCAAGACTGAAAATGCTCCGCAAAAAATCAGAGCGGAAAAAGCGTTTGAAACAGAAAGCCATGGAGAAAAGACAATCAGAAGGAGAGGAGATTGAAGAAGAGGATATTGAAGCTGGCCATTTCCTCAAATCAAAACCCAAAAGGTAAATAAATCTCTACCTTCAATAATGCCACCATAGACGTCCAATAGCAAATGATCAGTAAATGATTATCACTTAGTAATTATTTGTATCCGAAAGAGCACAGCAGGTACCACACGACCTCAAAGAGGAATGTCACGCTCAAAAGTCAGGGAAAAGTGGCTGTCATATTCAGTTTGAAGAATCTGTTTTCCCACTTCTCCTTACTCTCGTTGTAACACTACTAGTCGTCATTAAGATGCAACAATGGTAGATACAGTCCATTACAAATGTATGGATACAAACACAATCCATTCAGATAGTAGATACATGATGTAAGAAGACAATGAACCTGTAGAAGATATAAATTGAAGTACTGGACAGTATACTTACTCTCCAAATTTTCACTAAGAAAACGAGTCGCAAAACGAAAAGTCTGGAAATCAGTTCCTATATAAGATATTGGGGCTTAAAATAAACATCGGTTAGAGGTAAAAATGCAAATAAAGTTAATTTAATTTAGCCTCTATTTTTATCTGGGTTAATAATACTTGTCATTATTTTGTTCAGGAGTTGATTTCAAGATTTTGAAGAGCAAATTCGACATTCTATCCTATTTCAGACCATTTGTAGTGGCTCATTGTATCGTGCGTCTTTTTGAATCCCACGTTGCCATAACCTAATGATTTGGAGTAATTTTTTTTTTTTTTTTTCAGTATTGAAGAAATCCTGGCAGAGTGTGATTCGGATGATGAAAAGGACTTCATTGATGATGATACTAAAGACGGTGGAAAAGCTAAAATGAAAAAGGAAAAATCTATAGTAATTGAGGAAAGACAAGATGAAATTGTAGATTTCACAGATATCTCGTCAAACAGAAAAATTATCGGTAAGTTGAGTTGAAAAGTTCAACTTGAAAAATAAAACATCTAATTTTTTTAACCCATTTTGAGGTATGTATTAAATTGTTTCCAGGGAAATCAAATGCAGTCAACTTTCATTACAACATCTCCGAAAGGGATTTGAAAAATTAAAGTTTTTTCTGGAAAGAGTTTGTAATTTGAAAAAACTCTTCAGTCTGTTTTTACTAGGGCTGTGCGAGCCTGGTTTTTTGGATTCGAGCCGAGTTCGAGTATTTTTTCACTAAGTCGAGCCGAGTTCGAGCTTTTTCGAGCTTTGAAAATGACCCTCGAGCCGAGTCGAGCTCGAGTCGAGTTCGAGTAATTTCGAGTTTTAAAACGTGATTTAATCTATTTTCTACAACAAATAATTTCAAACAAGACTCATTATATGATATTAATAATTATTGACAATGACACACTAGGAAGGATTTACACTAAAATTACAAAATGTTCGGCAGTAACGCGTTAAAATAACTTCCCGCGGTTTAATATGAAAAGAGGACAAAACTGGGCAAGAAGCGGCGTGGCGCGGCGTACATCAAAGGAACTTCGGGCGGCACAAGTAAAGGCTTTAGAGCCCATTTATGCACGCAATTCGTGTCGCCGGCGGCAGTTGTCGCCGCGACGTTTTTTGGAATCGCGCGATTCCTATTTTTGTAGCCGCAGCACCTTTTTTCTGCCGCCGCGACACCGTTTTTCTGGAGCGCAAAAGGTCCAAAACACGTGCTCACTTTCAGTTTTCCAAGCGGCGGTCGCCGCCGCATGTTGAAATTTGTCGCGCGCATAAATGCGCTCATATGACTCCGTGTAGTTACAAACCGCGCGCGCGGCAGGAAATCGCCGGGCGGTAGCGTGTTGGCGCTGCGGATGGTAGAAATTTGCCGACGAGACTCTGATGTTATTCAATCTTAAAATGATGGCAAAACTAAAAAAAAATAGTTAAAGTATGATTGAAATGTTTGGAAGTTGGACTCTTTCGGCGTTTCCGGCTCAAAAAAACTCGAAATACTCGAAAAAACTCGTGTTGTTGACACTCGAGCCGAGTTCGAGTACTCGCTCGAACCTAACCTAACTTTCGAGCCGAGTCGAGTACTCGATACTCGGCTCGACTCGACTCGAAATTCGAGTACTCGCACAGCCCTAGTTTTTACTTGAAGTAACAGTGCTCAACATGGGTAAATTCACCTACTGCAATCAGAGACAAGAGACCCTCCACTGGCCTCCTAGCGACAGGTGGAAGATTTTACTTTTGGGGATTCAACAGTTCCTTATGGATAATTATTAGGGAGCATCCAATAATTTCGGGTGTGGACCTACCTACATGGTCGATGATGAGCTCCAGGTGACGTCATGAGCCAAACAAGTTTCACAAACTTCAGCCATTTTCGACTTGTTTGCAAAACTAAACTGCCAAAACGTTGTTAAACATCAACCATGTAGGTAAATCAACAGTAGAATGCTGAAGTCCCGAAAGTAAAAGCCTCCACAATAGCCGAGATACGAGTGGAGGGTCTCTTGTCTCTGACTGCAATGCTGCTACTGTTACCTGGTAAGTTTTTAGCACTGATTTTGAAAATGACCTCCATTTTTCTGGGTTAGCTCAATTTTTCATTCCTCTGAAAAATTGAGTTTTTGCAGA
The DNA here is from genome assembly GCF_001854935.1 of Bemisia tabaci. Lineage (NCBI taxonomy): Eukaryota > Metazoa > Arthropoda > Insecta > Hemiptera > Aleyrodidae > Bemisia > Bemisia tabaci. The sequence goes on along the minus strand of NW_017547184.1, from coordinate 36,403 downwards.
GAAAAGTCAATTTCCTGGTAAATCTGAGCACAATGGAAGTAAACAGAAGTCCTTTTTTTGGAGTCAGTGTCAAAAATGTACTCGGACACAGTTAACTTATTGAGGCAAATTAAAAAAAAAAGAAAAGAAAAAAAAATTGTTTACCAGTGTAATGTTTTAAGTTATCATCTCTGAGAATGAATTAGAAATCAAGTTCTAGAATATTACATATCACTAGAAATGTGTAGGGTCTTTTATGGTGAAGGACAGATTTGATCGAAAGAGGTGAGGTTGATGCTATATCTACAATTTTTTCTTCCCTCTGGATTTTTTTTTTCATTTTTTGTGTTCAAAAAGAATACCCAGGGCATCAGTTCTCAAAATTCTCGAAAGGTGAGAAGGAGGGTAGGTGTTAATAGTTGAAAAACCAGTGAAATAGTTTTTCTCGTAACATTTTGAGAAATTAAGATATTGACTTGTGGTTTGCACAGGCAACTGGCATAATACATAGACTTTCAAACAAGTTTATATTGATGGTGAAACTGCAAAAATGTGTACCTTGGTTGAGGTGATTCAAAATCTCTGCTCCTATTGTATTTTTTAAGTAGAGTTGGAACTACAATGATAGCTTGAAGTTTTCCCAGAATATTCTCCATAAAGAGAAGAAAAAGCACTGACATTTTCAAAAAATAACGTGCAGTAGTTTTCTATTTATGAAGTAAAGTATGACAGGAAGTCTGCAATGCCACAAATCAAGATACGCATTCATACAGTCTCATCATCGATATGTTGCATACCTATCTTGAGTAAATGTTAGGAAAATTCGACATAGTCGGATTTGCGGTTAAAGTTTTCCTGATGTTGGTGGAAATTCTGAAAAACTACCATACTTTATTTTCATCAAAATCGGATGTGTTTTTCTTTTCATTACACTTATCATAAAATGCTTACCGCAAGCAGGAAACTTTTTTCTCCATAAGTTTTGACTGCATAACCAACAAAAAACATCGCTCTGCAGGTAATTGGAAGTGGCATGCCACCGCTCTCCATCCAAATAATGATAGCCGATGAATGGTCTGGCCCTCAATTGTTGCTGAATCTTGCCAGGTTCCGTTACTTCCCTCTATCAAAGGAAAAACTTTTCCTCATGAGGTACTGGAGATAAACCTCAAAGTATTTTTTATGAATGTCAAGCAGCTTCTTTTCATGACATGGTTTGAAGCCCAATCCAAGCTTTCATTCAACTCATTATATGTTGGCTTAATAACTGTAACCTCAGAAATTTTTGTTCCAGCCTCCAAGAGTGGAGTTATTGGCAGAGATTTCAGCAGCCTCAAGAAGAGGAAATCAAAAGATCTTGGCTTTAAAACAACTTCTGATGGTAAATTAATTATCAGAGAAGATTCTGGCAGTGATTCAGAAGATGAGGATCCCAAGAATTCCCTGAATAAAGGGGTCGAAAGCTTAAGAATTGAACTCTCGGGTATGTACCTTATTTTGAAAGAGGTTGTTCCAAAAACGCCGATTTTGCTCCCCCCCCCCCCCCCCNGATTTGCCCCAACCTTTGCTCAGATGTTGTACTAAGTGTCCCCGATGCTTGGGCAAAATATCTGCCCCCTCGGATAATTAGGGTCGGGGGGGCAGGGGGGCAAAGTTGCAATTTTTTCGAAACTTTAAAAATCGATATCTCGCGAACGGTTTGAGTATAAAAGTTACGGTTTGCGCTAAAAAACGTAAAAAAATTTTCTCTACAAGATTATTGATGCTGTTTGCATGGTTGCGTATTTTATCGTAGTCATAAATCGATTTTTTCGATTTTGAAGGTTCGACTTTTTTTCGTTTTTTGTCTCTCCTCTCCAGGCGATCGTTGCTACGTGAATAAAAACCAATTGAGGTGATTCTCCATGAAATTCTGCATCTACCACACTTTGTTTGACCTTGGAGAAACGATTCATTCTTGATTTATGGCGATTTTTCTGCGCGTTCCCGGTTACGCGCGGACGGCAAATCGGCGGCGCTCCATCCCCCCAGGCGAGGCAGAGGTCGTTCCACTGCTAGGGCCTTATATTCATGCTGTAGGCTGTAATTGTCGATATTTTCTCCTTCCCCCACCCTTCCCCTCCAATAAATATTTTTTTTTATACTTCGTTATACAGAGTGTCCCGGACCACCCGTACCCGGTCTTTTTCTCGGTTGGTTTAGGTAGTACGAAGTGGGGGACCGCAGGGTTAAACAGGGAATGGACCCCAAAGTATCCGAATTTCATGGTCCCGAAACTCCCCATGCCACCCTTGGGGGGTAACGAGGGGGTCACGATCCCAAAAGTCGGGAGACATTGTGCCTCCCTCTTTTACCTCCCCAAGGGAGGTTAGGGGGGCTCCGGGACCATGAAAATTGGATACCTTGGGGTCTATTCCCTGTTTAACCCCGCGGTCCCCCACTTCGTACTACCTAAACCAACCGAGAAAAAGACCGGGTACGGGTGGTCCGGGACACTCTGTATAACGAAGTATAAAAAAAATATTTATTGGAGGGGAAGGGAGGGGGAAGGAGAAAATATCGACAAATACAACCTACAGCATGAATATAAGGCCCTAGCAGTGGAACGACCTCTGCCTCGCCTGGGGGGGATGGAGCGCCGCCGATTTGCCGTCCGCGCGTAACCGGGAACGCGCAGAAAAATCGCCATAAATCAAGAATGAATCGTTTCCCCAAGGTCAAACAAAGTGTGGTAGATGCAGAATTTCATGGAGAATCACCTCAACTGGTTTTTATTCACGTAGCAACGATCACCTGGAGGGGAGAGACATAAAACAAAAAAAAGTCGAAATTTCAAAATCGAAAAAATCGATTTATGACTACGATAAATTACGCAACCATGCAAACAGCATCAATATTCTTGTAGAGAAAATTTTTTTACGTTTTTTAGCGCAAACCGCAACTTTTATACTCAAACCGTTCGCGAGATATCGATTTTTAAAGTTTTGAAAAAATTGCAACTTTGCCCCCCTGCCCCCTCGACCCTAATTATCCGAGGGGGCTGAAATTTTGCCCAAGCATCGGGGAACAACCTCTTTGTTTTATTAATAACTTCTATTATGAGGATATTGTTAAATTTAGAACAATTTTTACACGCTGCAATTTTCATTGTGGCCTTTAATGAGAGCCGAAACAAATCGAATTGGCAGCACTTCTCTACGTTAGTTTAATTTATTTTACAAACTTTGAAGAATAGAAGAATTGAGTCCAACCGCCCAAATTGTTGGCCATACTTCGTTACGCTTGTATTTCAAAGCAAATGATTGGACTATTGCAGAAACACAGGGGGACAAAAAACTGAGACAAGCAAAATTGAATGGCAGCAGAGGACCCCTAATATTGTTTCTCCTGCATAGAAAGTTAAAAGGGAAAAGAGGTTGTTCCATCTGCCATATGAGTTGGGCCCAGAATGGAAATTTTTCATTTTTTCAGGTATCAAAGGGTATGGTCTAAGGTGTCCGAAAATGGCCAACTTTTTGATCTGCCCCCCCCCCCCCCCCCCCCCCCCCCNGAGGGGGGAGGGGGGGTCCAATGAAAATAAATTTTTTGGGCATAACTCAAGAACGGTTAAAGGTAATGCATCAAACTTTTTTTTTAAATGAAAGAGCATAATAAAAGCTTTCGTTTGATGTATTAGACGTTAGTATTTAATCAATTTTTGAATAAGTTATGACCAATCAAAAATTTTGAAAAAGTAAAAAATCGGTTTTTTGAATTTGAAAGGTACGGCGATTGTTCTCGGCCTTTGATCTTCTGGTTAAAATGAGACCAAGTTCATCGTAGGGAAATTATTCGTTCCGGAGTTATGATTTTTTAAAGTTGCGGCGGCAGGGTCCGCGACCCCCGGGACCGCTTCCCCGAGTTCATAATCGCGCCCGCCACGCAACTTTAATTGCAAAATCGAAAATTTTGCATACAACATGTATTGGAAGGTTTTAGGTGCTCAAGTGTGGCCGAATTATTTTAATTATGCCCCCCTCTGGAGGGGAAGGGGGGTCCATTGAAAATCGATTTTTTGGACAGAACTCAAGAACGGTTGAAGATAATGCACCAAACTTTTTTTTAAATGAAAGAACATGAAAAAAGCTTCCGGTTTGTGTATTGAAAGCCGCTGTTTTGTGCTTCTGAGTGATTCGTGACTGATGTTGGCTCGACAGAGCCCACTGGGACCACTTTCTTAGCTTACAATTGCGAGCCTCCGGCCGTCCCTGCGTATATCCTAAAATCTCAACTGTTACGAATTTCGGTTCCTCGCGAGTGTTAGGTGTATTATTTCGTCCGAATCTATTAAAGGGAGTTACTGCACCTGCAAAAATGGTGCACGCACTGTAAACCCTTATGCGCACATTGTTAAACTTCTTTGGTACTTCATTTACGGGCGATTTGAAAATAAACCTGCCCCCTCAGCATATCTCAACGACTGTTTTCCTTTGCGAAAGTGTTACTTTCAATTCTCGGAGAAGGAGGACGAGGAAGAAAATGAGGATGAAGCAAGGAGTACCGACCATGAGCAGTGACATGATATCATGGCTTGGTGAGTTTAATTACTTTCAATTCTTCGAAATTACTTTCATTGATTTTTATGACTCATTGCCATTTTTTGATTGCTGCTTTCAATGCACAAACCGGAAGCTCTTTTAATGTTCTTTCATTAAAAAAAAGTTTGGTGCATTATCTTCAACCGTTCTTGAGTTCTGTCCAAAAAATCGATTTTCAATGGACCTCCCTTCCCCTTCAGAGGGGGGCATAATTAAAATAATTCGGCCACACTTGAGCACCTAAAACCTTCCAATACATGTTGTATGCAAAATTTTCGATTTTGCAATTAAAGTTGCGTGGCGGGCGCGATTATGAACTCGGGGAAGCGGTCCCGGGGGTCGCGGACCCTGCCGCCGCAACTTTAAAAAATCATAACTCTGGAACGAATAATTTCCCTACGATGAACTTGGTCTCATTTTAACCAGAAGATCAAAGGCTTTTATTCAGGAAGTTTTTTCTGCTTCTGAGAACAATCGCTGTACCTTTCAAATTCAAAAAACCGATTTTTTACTTTTTCAAAATTTTTGATTGGTCATAACTTATTCAAAAATTGATTAAATACTAACGTCTAATACATCAAACGAAAGCTTTTATTATGCTCTTTCATTTAAAAAAAAAGTTTGATGCATTAACTTTAACCGTTCTTGAGTTATGCCCAAAAAATTTATTTTCATTGGACCCCCCCTCCCCCCCCTCCAGGGGGGGGGGGGGGGGGGGCAGATCAAAAAGTTGGCCATTTTCGGACACCTTAGACCATACTCTTTGATACCTGAAAAAATGAAAAATTTCCATTCTGGGCCCAACTCATATGGCAGATGGGACAACCTCTTCATAAAGAAGACATGTAATAAGAAAGGATACAGAAGCTGTATCATTTTCAGCGTCAAACATTCCTAATGACTTGTGCTTGTTACTTGTACAACTGTTTGAACAGCATAGTTTTCTTTTACTCAGATAATCCCATCCCAGGCTTAACCTGGCTCCACCCATGCACCCCATGCTAAACAATTGGTAACCATTTTGCTCATCGTATGAAAAAAAACATGTATTCTATTGGATACAATTCATACTTGTCTCATTAACTTTAATATGTGTTCAGTCAATTTCGCTATACTACGGAAGTGACCTCTATGAAACACTAATTATTAAGCTACTCTTATGACCTGGGGGGGGAGGGAGGGGAGCGTGTATTTCTTGTGTTAAGGGTTTAATGGTATCAGGGAGTCAGGGTTGCGCTATGAAATTTTTAAATCCTTTGCTTGCGATCCAGTTTGTTAAAGGTGCAAACCGCTGAAATCTCGTTTCATAAGCTTTAACTTTCAAATGAGGAGAGAGAGACTTAACACTCGTAAGTGGGGCCGGGTCCTGAATCATCAAAACACCAAAACACTAAAACAACCTCTACCAACCTGATGCAGTCGTCCCAACACCACACAACCCATCTGGATACCACCTCAAAAAAGCACTCAGAATGAAAGCTTTCAAAAAACTCCACCCCAGCATAATTTATTTTACAAACTTTGTAAATAAATTGAAATCCCTCTTAAAAATGCTGCAGAAATGTCAAGACATCTAATATTGATCTAGGGCTTTCTCACAACTTTTCAAATCATGATAGGAATTCCTAAGTACCCAAGGTGTGAACGTTGCAATATCTAATTTTTTTAGAACAACTAGGGGGCTGCTTCCATTCTTTGAATGCATGTAATTCGTGCTCAAAATAGCATAAATGAAAGTTTTGCATCTCTTTCCAAAGCAAACTGACTTCTGCACGGGCTAGAGAACCTTTACAGAAAGAGTTTGAATACCAAGAGTCCTTATGATTGGTTGAGCCATCTTTGATCTCATTGTGCATTCTGAGATCCAAATAATAAACAAAAATCTTATGCAATTGACTTGAAAAGTCAACAACAAGTGCAGCAGGTGTTAATTGTCAAAAGCTACCAAGAACCTGCTCACACTCTAAGTCATCCCCATTTTCCTGAATCTGTTTACCTGAATATCTTAGCTTCCTTTACCAAAGTACTCCCATGCGGTCCAGTGATGTGTTTAGGTGCATCTTCAGCTTTTGCGCTATGCATTCTGGGTACAACCAATCAATGGAGAATTTGCACACAAACATTTTATTGCTTCATCTAAGAGTGTCCAATAAGCTGAGTTCGCAGTATTTTTCATAATTTTTTTCTGACATTGAAAATTGGAGAAATATAGTTTTAAAAGTGAGAAAATGTGCCGCCTTATGCCGTCATCTGATGGCATTTTCCATTTAAACACATGTATTTTAGCAGATTAGGTTATTTTGTCATATTTTCTCCAAGAATAATTGTGCAATTTAGAAACCAAGGATATCTTCGCACTCAGTTTTCTTAGCAGTATCATTTTAAATATGAAATTCTCAAAATTTCAGACACCTGCAAATTCTCTATTTCAAATGTTAACTTTTTGGTGGATTATTTTGAGGATCTCGAAATTTCGTTCTGTAGATCAATCATCAACAAATTTTTGTGCTAAAAACCATCCTCCAGAATCTTCAAGTAAAGCCAAAAGTATTATTTCCATTATACAACCGATTTCAATGAATTGATATCGATAGTTCATCAGAAACAGTACTTTTAAGTTTGTTCTATGTATTTGGAAGATGATTTTCAACTCAATACATTCCTGGATGATTTATCTACAGACTGAAATTTCGATTTTCCCAAAATAAATCACCTAAGGATTAAAAATTGAAGTATATTAATTGTACCCATGATGCATTGTGCAAAAGCTAAAGATCCACCTTAAATAACTGCATAACGATGGTGAAACTACTAGACCTTATATTTCGTTTGCGGTGTTTAAAAATCACCGCTCTCATTTTATTTTTGCAAACGAGAACAAACCAATACCATCCTTTTCAAGTTTCACAGATTTTGCTTCACACTGAGAAGAAAACTCTCGGAATTTTGCAGGAATTGACATTGAGTAGCTTTCCATCTAAAAAAGAAAGTATAAGAGGAAGTCTACAATGTTGCAAACCAAGGTATGTGGTCTGGTAGTTTCACCGTCGATAAGCTGTTACCCTCCTGGGCAACTGGCAAAAATGACATCACAAACGTCCTGCAGAAACGTTGAGCAACATTAATTTTTGCATCACCATTGTGACGACGTTTTTGCAACATAACTTTGCAGTTTTTCTTGAATTTTTCCTGTTAATCAGGAAGCATGGTGAATTTCCTTCTTTACGTTAAATGATTTCACCTTTCTTCTTTTGCTGTATTTGACATTATTTTATGTTTTTCAGTCCTCCTCCCAACAAGGCTCATTACAATGAAAATTCCTCTGTAATGTAAAAATGGCCAGTCCCTAGACATTTCACTGTAGCAAAAGTTGAGTGAAATTGTTTTTGATGGGATTTTTATGTTTTTAAGAGACATTTTAAGGAAGAAGAGAAAGTTTTAGAAAGTTGCCTAAACAATTACTGTTGCTTTGTGACACCCCATGCTAATTCGAGACGATTCTACATAAGTCATGTACAAGAAGAGATAGAGCAGACTAATGGAGATTGAAGGGAGCTAGATAGTGTGTTTGAGGAGCCGGCGCGTGGCGTGCGTCGCCATGCCCGGGGCCAGTGGCAGTGAAGGGGCAGGGAGACTGCTCAGTGCTCAGCGACTGGTTGGCAGTCTGCGACGGGGAGAGGGCTTGCTGTGTGCCAAAGCAGAGGTGAGGCATTTTTTTATGCATGAATTTTCGGATCAAAGGGCCCCGCCCCGCAACTTCTTACATTAGATACAGCTCTATGTAAAAGATGTTCCTCATAACTTTGGGTGTTACAATCCCACACGTCAGTGAAAACTAACAAAGAATGAGGCACCTAAATTTATGTTTTTGAATGATTGTAGACGAAGAAGAAGAAGAAAAAGTTGATGTAACCAAAAATCTAGATGCACTGTTGAAAGATAGAGTAATGAGGAAGCGTAAACTAAGTATGTCTGATAGTGGAGATGCCCTGGATCCAAAAATGAAATATCAAGGTAAGAAAACTTCCTAATTTTACTCATTAATATCATGTCTTCAAAATAATGGAAAATCAGAAGTTGTCATCGAATTTGAAAGCAGAGGGATCCTCAGAAACTTAGAGAGGATCCTTCCAGTCAATGGACAAAGCCTGGCACTGCACATCTCCAATTAGAGTCTCGACTGAAGACAAGTTTGACTCTGAGTTAAGAGTTTCGACTTAATGATGCTATCTTGAATATAGGTCACCATGCATCTACTGGTATATTATTACTGCTCTAAATGCACGGGAAACGGTTAAAAATGATGAAAACAAAACACGTTTCTCATGGCTTTATGCAGTTAACACCTGTCTCCTGTCACTCTGTGCAGACTCATTTATAATTTACCCAGGGTGCATGGTAGTATTTCATTTTGGTTGTTAACCGTGGAGGAACTTACTACTGTTACTAATATCCATTTCTTTCAGTTCGTATTTTGTCGTCTATATTAGGCGTAAATAGATTATATTGCTAGAAAACAAGTCCTAATTCTCTATAATGATTCCTTGCAAGTGAGCAAGGGTAGATTACATACTCCTTCCTTGTATTCACGTATCATAAGAAGAAAACAAGGGAGTTCCAACGAGCAAATGATGAGAGATTAGTTGCAAAATGGCCCCAGAGAAGTGCTACCATGAATGTTTAACTCGGTTGTTAATGTGTACAACATGTATCTCTGGATAGAATGTGATGCGAAACCGACATGAAACACATATCTTAATTTCAGTCAGTTTTTGCTTAATATTTCATGGTGTCTCGTTTTAAATGCTCAAGAAGGTGAACAGTCCTCTTCAGGAATACTTAAAGCACCTGTCATAGCCGGTTTTGGTGCTGTCTAAATTAAATAGAAGAGGAAAATGGTTTTGGAGTCATGGAGTCATGTAGGCTGACTCAGCCTACCTCATTGCTGAGGTATGACTTAAGAATAGATACCCTGGTACCAATTTCAAAACACCCGCAATGTAATTTCTGGAATGGGTGGAAATCGATGTCAAATATGAGCAATCATCAAGATTATTTTCATTAAAGAAGAGGAAAAATGTTTGGTTATATTTCATTCAAGCCATCGTAGATGGTGAAGGTGATTCTTGTGCTGAGGATTGATTGAAAGATCGGGTCTGAAAAATTGGTATTCTGAGAGATAATGATTTTGATTTTTCTTGCCAATCTAAAATTTTAAAATTAATTAATCGGGTGTATCCAAATTATTATGTGGCAATCCAATCCGATCAAATTTGATCCCTGACAAATCCTGGAAGAAGAGAAATGGAATAGGATGAATTGGATAGTTTGGGATCTCTACTGCGAAAGAAAGGAATATTTGCTTTGAATCATGAGTACCTTTCTTTCTACCAAATTATTAGTCAAATTATCTGATTCAAACGCAAACATATGGAAAGGAACGGACTCTTTCATTTCACCTCAGAGGTGAGATTGAATCGATCCTGTCAAAAGATGAGTGTTCCAGAACCAATTCGATCTTTTCAAAGATCTATGCGGGACGCGCCATCAATTGTCAAAAACCGTGTGTTCCCTCCATGAGCTTCTCACTTTCATTAAATTATCTGTAAATAAAAACGAATCAGGTTGATACGACATGAGTGAATGACGTGCCTTCACTAACACAATGTCTCAGAGTTCACTGTTCGGGATTTCCTTCATCAACAGTGTCACGAATTCTCCAAATTCAATTTTTTTCAAAGTCATGCAACTTTTTTTTAAAGAATTCAATTTTTTATCTCCCAAAAAGTTTTAATCGTTAGTTACTTGGGCATAGAAAGAATTAATTTTCAGTGAATAAGCAAAACGTTTTTGTTGTGATTTTGATTTGCATGTTTCGTTACTTCATTTCTTACTTTTACAGCTGGTGGTCTTGGGATTCATCGTCCTCTATCAACCAAAGATAGAATAATTCCTAGGAGCAAGTCGCAAAAACCTAAAACCCCAGGCAGTGAATACAAAGCGCAAAAAGCTGGTGGTGACTTGCGCAAGAAAGGAAAGTTTGAACCATACTCTTACGTTCCATTGCAGAGGACTTGGCTGAACAAACGGTAAGTCTGACTTAAATTTAAAGTGCTGATTCAAGGCTTGTTGGTTTAAAATTTTACAAAGTTTTTTCATATAATTGTTTTTAGTTTCAGCACAAGTGATCCTCTCTTACCGCACAAAAAAATCCTAACTATTCTGAAAACACAGTAGATCACCAAATCATATTTATTTTTTACTCGTATAGAGAAAAATTTTTTCAGTATTTCATCATACATCATGCCCATCATGCTTGAAAGCCTTCTTACAAGAGCTTGGCCTGAATCGTTGCCTCCCTATCCATGTCATGAATCAGAGACAAAAAGAGTCTCTCCATTTTCATTCCAGTAATGCGGAAAACTTTCTTTTGGAATCCAACAGTTCCTTATGGGCATGATCACTCATTTTACCTTCTTGTTGGCTGTTGAGTCTGAGTATAATGCGTGGTAAACTCACTAAACATTGATTTGTTGCTAAATGAATAGCCTTACATGATGCTCAGCAGCATTCAAGGAGGTGGTTCAAAGATTAATCGGCAGAGCTCTGAGAGTAGAGATTTCTGCTCGTCACTAATACGCAAGTTGAGAGACTGTCTCTTTCAAGTATGAATAATCAGAACCTGACAAGTAGAAACAAAGAGCTGGGAAGCAGCCAAAAAAAAAATCGAGAAAAAAAGTGCAAACAGATTTAGACCCTAAAGAGGCTACTTTTAATTACTTAATGAAATTAAATTTAAAAAAAAGAATTAAAAATAACCAGTCAAAACACTTGATTAACCCATCATAAAGAAACATTGAGAAGCAGAGATGATTATTACCGATACTAACAATAACAACAGTTTGTACCAAGATGGGGAAAAAAACACAGAAAGTTATTTACAATATATCTTTTACCGTCGTAATTCAGGTAATATATACATTAACTAGTTAATGTATAGAATAACGAGCGGTTTCAATTACAGAATGAAATGGCACTTTTATTTTATACTTTGACTAGTTATTGCATAGAGTAACTAGTTATTCCGTAGATTAACGGAGGCTCATTAGTGAAAGCGGCAAATGGTGTGAATTTAACTTTGTTGTGTAATGACAAAACTCTCAACACGATACCGAAGATGAAAAGTTCAGTGAACATCAAATAAAAAGTAAATAATTTTATTAAGCGTGACTCTAGTTTTTATTCCTGATTGAAAAGCTCAGTGAACGTCAACCAAATTTTAAATACAAATTTTTATTTACTGAGACAATACTTTTTATTCCTAACTGAAAAGTTCAGTGAACGGCAAAAAAAGTTTTATTTATTTTTGCATGAAGACAAGGAATGACATTTATAATTACACAGTATGCCTAAGACTGACAGCAGAAGAGGTGACTCTTCTGCAGGCATGTTTAAAAACTGCTTTTCTTTCCTTTTTCTTTTTTTAAATCACATTTGCTTATTTTATGTGATACGAAAACCTATCACATTCCACAATTTTATCAAGTGACATTCCTTATTTACTCATCCTTCCTTGCCCCCTCCTCCGCTCCTGCATTCCCCAGATGCTAGTTCTCATTAATGAACATTACACACTTTCCCAGCAAGCCGTTTGTTATTCTACAGAATAACTAGTTAAAGTACATAATCGTCTGACATTCCATACTTACACGGGTCTCCTCAGTTGTTCTATAAATCAACTAGTCAATGTATAGAACAATGGATTACATACTTTAACGATATCATATCAAGGGCAGCTTTTCAATTCACCGGATATTTTTTATACTATTTTCAACTCTTTTTTGTTTTCAGGAAAAAATTCAAAGCTGCTGGACAATTTAAAGATCTAGTTAAAGTAAAGAAGAGCAAAAAGTGATAGTTAGAATTTACTTGAATAAATCTAAGAGATTCTTTATGTTAAGCAATATAAAAATGTTACTGTACATGAAAAATGAATAACTAAGCATAAGCTGTCAGTCTCAAATCTAATTTGTCTCATTGACGGTAGTATGATGAAATAACTTGCTCCTTAACAACTATTTATGGATTCATCGAGTTTCCAAAAGAAATTTTTTATTAAAAATGTATGAGTATTTGACAGTAATGCACTAGCCCAACTTAATCCTTTCTGCGGTATCTTGAGTTGTACGAACAAAAATCCTTTCGGTGATATTTTGAGTTTGTTACAAGTATGAGTCGTTGTGATTAACACTGTAACTCAAAAGATTTGTCAGGTATTCAATGGCAGCGCATATCATCGTTTAGAATGGTTTCAACAGTAGCGGTATCTGTAAGTAGTCCTAAGAATGGTAGTTTCATAAATTATGATGAATAGCTCTACTGGCTTGAATGCAGCTGATGCAAATGTCATTTGCTTACTTTCTGATCATACTGACTGGTATGGCCTTAACGAACTAAAATAACCTGTTACTCTCTCTCTCTTGGTGGCCAGTTTTAAGTATGGTATATTCTTGATAAAAATCTATCTTGGCAACCAAAGTGGTTTAGTAACATATATATCAGACCATGGAATTCCTTTCATTCTTTGTCAATTTTTTTTTTTTTGCTATCAGTTATGTTTCTCAATCCTATTCAACAGTACCATAACTTAATTGGTGGGGAAGCAATTTGTCATAAGTTGTTCCGGCGAATAGTTGAGTATGGAGGTGGCTGAGGTCTTGGATTAGTTCCCTCATGAGGCATCCTGAAAAGGAAAGGCAAATCAATGAAATTATACAAATGAAAGTGGCAATCATGCATCTATTTTATTACCTATTTACTCAATACCTGAAGCCATCAGCATGGCATACTACTCGCCCTCCTCAAAAAGAATCCAAATCATACAACTTTCCGGGACACCCTCAAAAACTGAGTAGGTGTTCATGTTCACGAATGTATGGAGGTTTCAACACAAGCAAGTGGCATACAATCAGAAAAATCAGGTTCCGAATGTTTCGAGTTCTGATGTTTTCAGTTTCATTGGAGTTTACGAGTATTTGGTTGCAAAAAATACTCCATCACCTATACTGTGGCACCACCCGCATTCAACCTGGCACCGTGCTTTCAGGTTTGATGCATGCCACTTTTTTATGTGGGTTGACAGTGAGGAAGAAGTAGTTAGTGGCAACAACTAACCGAAGCCCTATCCTTTGTCCCAAACATTATAGAGTCCTATTCTGCCATGCTAAGCAAGAACGCTGTAAATCCATCAAGATTTTCCTTCGCTTTTTGGAACTTAACGCTTTATAAAATATGAAGTGTTTTACCCATGCACCTCAAATTTTCAGGAAGAGCTCTTGATAGTATTTGCGAAAGAATTCTGTAAAAATATTGTCCCAAGGTAAACAAGTTTTTCCGCTATGATAAATTGTTTCCAAAAAATGTGAAACAGCGTTTTTGCGTTACATGGCAGTATTCCGTACTCGTTCGTAGAGTTTCCGTTTGCACAGCTGCCTAGAGAAGGTCGTGGGCAATTGTCAATAAAAGGCAGGCAACATATCATCTGCTTACAAAACGTTTGCTCCTCGGAACTCTTAATTGAAGCAATGGAGAATGAGGGTGTCCTCATGCGAGGGGGCAGTATAGTAGATTGTTAATTTAAGCAAAATTGAGCCATTCATGATCTGGAAAGCCACAATGCCATCCCATCCGAACTAACACAAAATTCTGATTGGGAAATAGTGGAGCCTGTATATAACGAAGTTCACGATTTTCAGAAAAACTTCGTTAAAATCAAACCCGGCGGAAATATGGAGATGAATTCGGGGAAACATAAAAAAAGTTGCGTACCAATTTACGAAAATTAAATATGTATTGAGATGAGGGAGTGTCAACTCCCTGATGACCTGTGGGAAGACCGAGATTTCTGGCAATTCGGTGTCGTATAGCGCCAAAGAGTGCTATAAAAGCGACTATATGGATGTAAATATGTATTTAAATCAAGAATACATATGCAAATTTTATCAACCTGGTACGTATGTCATTACTCAAACTTCCTTGAAGTAAAAGTCGATTGACTTCTTGACTGTTTAGGACCGGCAGGCATTTTTCTTATGAAATCATCCTCATCTTTGAAGAGCAAGGTCAATGACCCTCCGAAACCGGTCGCGAGCGATACTGGTGAGTGGCGAGCCTGCTGGAGGGCTTACAATGCAGCAGAAAGCATAGGGAGTGCTTTCTGGTCTTCCCTCTCTCCATCTTTCTCACATGAGTATTCGGCGGCGTCAGGTAGCACTTAGGTAGAGATGAAAAATTTCATGGAATTTACTCGCGTGAAATTTCGCGAAATTTTTTTAAACTTTTTGGGATAAATTAAGGAGACCAAAAAACGCCTCGATACAGCAATTCCACAATTTGAAATTTTTCACCCCTAGCCTTAAACATTCACACGTTGCAAATATTTTCGTTTGGTTTAGAGGAAAGGTTGGGACTGGTCTCTCTAAATTCCCCTTTATGCCCCCCCTTCGTGTGTAGCTCTTCATTAAGTTAGCATAATACTGCCGCATCAACAGGAAGACCATTTGAAGTGCTTCCGGATATCTAGAGGCTCAATAGATAATTCCGAAAAAAATTAATAAATTTAAAATTTTGTGAAGTTCATTCTTTGAAATTCGTTCGAGCCTTTTGAAATTTCATTTTCCATCTCTGCAGGTAGCTGTGTGACTCCCCCCCCCTCCATTGCGGACGAGACTGATGAGACTCGAGGCATGCGCAGCGCGGCGGGCTGCCCACTTCGTTATCGATCATTCCCTCTTAATCATATTTGTAATTTCGTGACCACCACAGGTATTACTGTAAGCGAGCGGAGCTCGTCTAGAAAACAGAAAATACGCAGAACTATAGACTGATTTAGTGACTATGTCTTTCGATATGATATCGAACTTTTGGTTCAAACCAAAACAAACCGACATAACCTCATTTACGATTTCTTCATGAGTTGATTGTGATAATTTATTAAAATTTGGTCATTGACCGGTCATAAATCAGTTAAGGATACATTCATCACGAGAAATTTCGATTTTCAGACACACTTGGACGCATTTTACCAGCATATCGCAAAGGGAGCAAATCAGAAACAAGGTTATGTGTTTGTTTACATTTGAACCATGACAAGATTATGACGTAGCCACTAAATGAGTCTATACAGCGGAAATGGTGGCAAATTACTTCGTTACACCCGAGGCTCCGTCGCTGAAACTTCGTTGCTGGTGGGTTTTTTACTACTGAACGTACATGGAGACACTAGATAAAGAAAAATTACTTCGTTATATCCGGAACTTCGTTAAAGGCGAGTTTGTTACATACAGGCTCATCTGTAAGATAAATTGCTTTGCTGTCCTATAAGACCTTAGGAAATTGAAAGAAAAAAAAAATTATGAGCTAGGAAAACCTAGTCACAACTGCTTCATTTGAAAGGCAGTGGAAAATTGTGCTGCGACCAAAGTGTAAAAATCTATCCTAGAATTAAATAATTCAATAAACATACCTAGGCAAGGTTGCAGCGATATTGTAGTTCATTGGAGAGGAAGGCATGGACCGTTCAGATGGAATGGTATGAAACGGCATGTAATTTTTTCTTACTTCTGGTGTTGGTTTTTGATGCCTAGAAGATCAGTAGTTAAGTTTCACATAAATAGATTAAAAAATCGAACAATGCTTAAAAAAGAGAAATTTCATGTTAGATGATGCTATTAACAATCATGCATGGGTAACAACAGAAATTTCGTTGTTTTTCCAGCTGTCTGTGTATGTATGAATGTATCTGTAAACTATAATAAAGAACTTCAAAAAAAAAAAGAAGAAGCTGTCTATGTGTGAGGGGCTTCTACGTTGTTTGCCTCCCCTTCAGAATCATAGTATAATTATTAAAGGATTAAAGGACTCGGGTATCCCTCAACCCTTGTTGAAAACATAAAAAAAATGATTCTTCTTAAAACCCATCGATTGTTACTGTCAATCTTGTGATCAATAGTTTCAAACTGCTCAAGAAATGAATAACAAACGAAAGCACATAAAAATATTTGGAGGCCAAAAAGAAATTATGAATCATAAGGTGTTATCAAAAATTTAGCTAAAGGTCTTTCATAAACCACATTATAAAAATTGGCAACCGAGGGAAGAAGTCGAGTAAGTGAAACAGTTTGTTGTTTGAAGTTTGAGTGGCCTTTATAACAAGCCCAAGTCGTTTGAATTATCTTAAATATATACCAATGTTTCTACTCACACAATGAATCAATCTGGTTTCTCTGTCCTTCAGCTGCCAATTTTGTAATTCATGTAATTTCAACAATTTCACTGTGTATCCAGTCAATCAACTCAACTTTAAATTACCTGAAACTGAATTTACATAAACATTGGGGCTGGTACCCTTCCGTTTAACTTGATCCAAACAAGGGAAAGATTAGCTTAATTTAGTGTCTTAAAAAAAGCACCAAAACAGCTATTATTGGTTCTCAAACTGTGGCATGCGGACCTCTTGGTAGTGTATGGAAACTTCCAGGAGGGTATGCAGAACCAGAAAAATGAAAGGGAGGAGAAATTAAAGTGAATAAGTGAGGCAAGAAAAGAAAAGAAAACAAAACAAAACAAAAGGAAGAGAGCACAACCTCGAAAATGTATCCAAGCAATATTTAAAATACTCTTCGGTTTACATTTTTAATTCTCCATCAAAACCAGCAGATAATGTATTACCTACTCTTTTTCTTATTTTTTATTTTTTGTGTGTGTGTGTGATTTACCTTTTGCATATACTCCCTTTAAAATTAATTAATGTCGAATCCTGTAGTAAAACTGGCAAAGCAGAAGAAAAAGTCCAATTCAAGTTTTCTCAAAAACTTTTTTTGAATTCTGTACGGATTTGTGGGCAAAAAAGTGCGGCCGAGTTAACACAACCTGCCCAACCCTTACGCAAAGCAAAGACGAACCTTGTGATAAAACTTGCACAAATGAAAATCGCACTTGCCAACATACCTTCCAAAATACCGTTCAAAAGTATAAAAAATTCTATCAAAATATTCTTCAGAAAGTTCATCATGCCTGAAAATACAAATAATAAAGAATATTTATTCACCCGTCTATTTAATGTATTTTTGTATGAATAAATTAAGCTGTATCATTTTTGATACCCAATTAAAGTTTGCCTATAGCTTCAGCAAATTACTTGTTGGATTTTGGTTGTTTTGTGGCTCTAAATCTTGACAAAGTAAATTCGTCCAGGATTGCATAATAATTTGTTCTGCCGTATTAAATTCTAAATAAAGTCATAGGAAATAAAATATATCCCTCCTCTTAGATCCACTCATTGTGTTCCTAGAATTTTTTTCGTTTTTATCTATTTATTCTGAGTTTTGTCTATTAACATCCTCAAAACCAATTTTGCAACACTCATTGGAAATTTTTAAAACGGTTGCAATCAAGAACACAGCTAAAAAGTTTTCTTGCAAGAATCTTGATTAAAATTTGCATTAAGGTAGAATTTCTTTACTTTCTTAAAATCTTCCTTTTTGAGGCAGCCACCATGATTTGAATGGTCCTTAGCTGGTCGCCAGCAAGGGAACCTTAGTTACATTAGTTGATTTTCGAAAACGTAAATCCTGCATAGTTAATGGTAATCACTTGGGTGTAGATTGTATCCTTTAGTAGACCTGTTTTGTCGGCTTGCACACTCCCCCTGCCCCAGCACAACTGATCCAGAGTCGCGCTGAGTGTGCAAGCCAGCAAAACGTGTCTGCATAAGTATAAAAGAAATCTTCCTACAAATGAGCACGACCCTAGTAAAAGTGAGTCAACCTGACGTCAGGCCGATTCACTTTTACTAGGGTAGTAGCCATACATGATTAACGTTTTGCAACCCTTGATATGCAGGTTTCCGAATTTTCTTCTCCAAATATTCTTGTCATTTATGTTAAAGCACTTATTTTAAAAACGTCAACATAAATCAAATAAAAATGGGGGGGGGGGAGGATGCTGCCACCTCGAAAACAAGAACTCCGTAACTACTGGATCAGCCATAAGTCTGATCGTAGTCACCTCTACCTATGATTGATATTAAATTATAAAGGTTTTGATCAATGTTTGAAAGCGGTAAAAATCTGTGATTTGGATACTTGTCTTAATTTGCATTCCAGAATCTATCATTTTATAATCGCCCCAGTTTTATGAAGTCTCTTTCCTATAAATTGAGGACTTGATAACGGATACATGGCCCTTTTACTGCCGCTATGATTGTGTATCTTTTTCTAAGTTACTACTTGAATTGTATGTTATTTTTTAACATAAATTTTCGGCAAAATTTGGAGAACATCTCCTAAAAATTACTTAACACTTAGAGGATTTTCCAATAGTTTACATAGTCTTAGCAGCATTGCAAAGGGTTTGTGTTGTTATTAAAAGTAAATCAATCGGTAACTGAATCAATTAAGGCACAATGATTGAATTTGGATCCAATGCAAAATTTCTGCACCTGAAGTTTAAGAATCTTAGGCAATTAATTGGCATAGGCATGTGCAACTTACAGAGACTGGTGGTGGAAGCATAATATCAGAGACAAAATTGTGGCGAACATCAGGAAAGAAAGAATCGGTGAGATGAGCATAGTGAAAAACTCAGCGGTGAAGTTCCGCACCGGTATGGATTTGATTTCTAGTGCATCCCATCGCAATTGTTGCCCCCATTCCAGTGGTGGTGGCTCGGTTTTTGGTTTAGCTGCTACATAATTCTAAACCCAAAAATTTGTAAAACGTGATTCCTGAACTCCATATTCAGTAATCTTACATTCAGTGAACATTTTAATCGTTTTAACTGTAGTAGTTCAATTATTTTTTATGAAATGTAAGCAAAAGCAATGAATCCAAGGCTAAGTAGAATGCTTCATTTTCTCCCCGATACATGACATATATAAGTAGCAACTTGATTAATCTTGTATTTACTCTCATCTAGATATTGACACTCCAATACATTGGAGCCAAAATAAAACTGACTTGACTAGAGAGGGAAGTCTAACGAGATCATTGTTCGTGCATCTAGCTCTTTAAATTCTCGAAAGTTTCTATAAACTATCCATCATAGAATAAAGCTAGTCGTTTACTAATAAAAAAAAGAGAAAGATGTATTCATTACCAGCCGGAAAGCACACCAATCCATGTAGAAATCATTGCTCCTGAAATATCGCTCGACAGATGTTCGTTTGAAATCACAAAACATTAATTTCCAAAGTGGCTTTACTTCCTGTTCCAAAGCCAACAGTGCTGGCGAAAATTCTTGCTCACTCCCTATACGCACGACAACTCTGAAGAATATATATAATATATATATAATAACCAATCATCTGATGTAAAAATAAGCTCCAAATGGAGTTGTAGGCAATCTTAATTCAGCGCTAACATTACTTGCCTACTCATCATGAGTCATTATAGAAGGGCTTGGAGGTAAATTTGTGAAAGAGACAAAAGACATTCGCACAAGCATTCCTCAAACTTATTCAGAAATAAGAATTTAATGATGCCATTTGATCTTATAAAAGGAGAATTGATGATCAGTAGACCTTTGGACACTGTATGAATGGAAAAACTATAAAACATTTTTTCACTTCATTTCGGGAGTCTGAAAATCAACTCCTCAACGACATATAAGTGTTTTATGAACGATGGATGAATGTCAGTCGGAATGGCAAAAGTGAGTCATTTGTGTAATTCAACTTCCATTTATTCTGTGGTAATAACACTTGTAAACCCGCTATGCCATGAAGTAATTTCCGGTGTCGGATTCTGGGGGTCACATCCATGCTGTAGCTTTCGTAGAAACATCGAGTCCCAAATTTTTTCCACTGAATTTCAATAAAAGAAAACATCCATAAAAATTTGCAACGTTATGCCACAGAGAAGCAATTAAATTTTTACCAAACAAAAAAATTTGTCGTTATGGATAAGTATCACTATGCCTTGGAAGGTTACCTAATATCTCGTTTATGAGTTGATTTTCGAACTTTCCACAATGTGAATTGTTTATCATGAAAAATTTGGAAGGATAAGCGTGCAATATTTTTTCCTCGTTACAACTCTGACTAGTGTCCTATTCAGTGGTTTCCTCCAACCTTATATTGTGGTGGTTTCCAGGATCTTCCAGCGAAAGATTCTGGAAACCCCATCAAATACCCTTCCACCAACTTTGGTAGAAAGCTCAGCATTTGCACGGGTGTAATGCCTGCACGACCCACTTTCAGCCTGCCTCTGGCTTGCCGTGCGTCGCCCGAACATACCACCCACGACGCACTGGAGCTTTCCACCAAAGTTGGTTGGAGGGTGTTTAATGGGGTTTTCAGAATCTTTCGCTGAAAGATCCTGGAAACCACCACAATATTCAGTTAAGTGATCAAAAATTTGACCCTAGTTTATTATTGCATAAAGCTATCCAATTGTTTTAGCTGAAGCTGACGCATATTTTTCAGATGCTGCAACTCAAGTTGTTGATGGTTAAACTGGTAAAACACCACTATTTTTACTAAATGCTGATTTCCTGTGTCAATTTCCTTATTCAAAGGATAACCAACAGATCATCAGGATGACCATTGGACTGCATTTTGCAATTTGGAGCTATAAATTATGGCTCTTCTAAAAAAACACTCATGTGCACATGGAAACTATAATGGCACATACGTTGTTTTCAAACCGGGCTAGAACTTATCGTTCCAAATTGCAAAATGTAGTCCCATTCATCCTCATCGTATTTTTTGAAAATTGTATAAATTTTCTGTGGCTTTTGTAGAATATTTACCCAAAAAGAAAAAAAAAAGGTGCAAAAATTCTTAAACATAGGGACCGAGATACGGTTGAAATACCTAGATGATTGAGTTATCTTGTAGTTTTACCACCAATTAGAATTATTTGCTCCAAAGAGAGGAATTTTTCCATGCATTGTTGGAGATAATATCTTACCCTTCAGACTCATCTGGTTTTAGTGGCAGTCTAGCACCAAGGTCAACCGCGGAAGCCAGAAAAGTTATATAGAGATTTTTCTCCGACTTGGGCCAAAGCTTAGTCTGAAATATGTGTAGTAATGATTTCAGCCTTGCAGAATTCATTATGTCCTCAATATTAAAGTTGTTGATTTTAACTTGGACCTCGTACAGTGCTTTCTCTGCAAAAAGAGTAAGAGAAAATTGTGTCAATTTTTCATTCAGTGAACATGTTTTGTTTCATTTTCAGACCAATCTCTGTCGAATAAGCTCCATATTCATGTAACTTGGAGGTATGGTCAAAAATTCTAAAAAGTCGAAGCTTTACATCTCTACGTATTTCAAACATTACTTGTTCATTCCTGACAGTTCTATGATTTTTATTATATTAGCAGGATTACTAACTAGCAGAGAGGCACACCTAATTTGTTTATTTATTTGTACATGGAGCCTCTTCTGTTAAGGGCTAAGATACACTTCAGTATAAATACATTTCAGCTATTTACATATAACTACAGTACATGTTTGTACTTACTTAAAAATTTGAACAGAATTTGTGAGCCTATTAAAATTTTCCATACAGAGTTGTTCATGATATAGATAGAAATTTTACATTAAATGAAATGTTTTTCTTTCAGAACATACCTACTCTAAAAACTCCTTCGTAGCATAAAATGGGTTTTCCTTGAGATGTTGTTTCAGGTTATTTAAAAAGTGCTGAGGAGGCTGGTTGGTTTTTGTTATACTCTTTATTTCATTCGGGAGCCTATTATAAAGTTTTTTCCCTCTGTATTGTGGTATTACTAGCAGTATCCTCTTTTGTTATGGTTAAAAAATTGTGTCTGGTGTTATGGCTGCATGCTCGCTGTTTGTACTTTTGGCAGTTATGAGATTCTGTCTGATTGATGCTTTGAAGGTTTCATAGATGTTTAGCAAGCACACTGTTAAGATACTATATTTAATAAAAAGTGGACGACAGTGAAAACTACTTGATTTGTTGTCTATAATTCTGAGACATGTTTTTAGTGCCTTCAGTATTTCATCCACCCCTGTGGAGTAGCCCCAGAGATAGATTCCACTACTGGATAACCGAGTAGATACTTGCATAGTAATATCTCATCATTACATTTGAGTTTACCTCTCTCTTTATTTTTCTAAGCAGCCAGATCCATGACAGTTGCATTTGCATTGTCGTTCAGTTGCATTACCTACCTATTGCTTTGTAGGTCTCACAAATAGGACTGAATTGACATTGATAGTAGAAGCTGTACAGTCACAATTTTCTTCAACAGAAAGTTCAATTTTTTTTTGGTTGGTTCTTAGCTGATTGCCATGAATTCAAAAAAATTATTACATTTATTTAAAGTAAAAAATGAAAAAAAGACGTCTACCGATTAAGGTGCAAAAGAGCTCTCAAAGATAATTTATTTGAACTACGGTGATTGATGTGTTGCCTGATATATCAATCATCAATCATCTGGTCCTTAATTTTTATTGCAAGAAGTCTCACAAGATGATAGAAATTGAGAAGAGTCTGGTTAAAAACATACCATTTTTCTCTAACACGTTGAGTCGAATACCATGATATCGAGGGGTGTAAGAGCTGTAGTTTAATCCCACGAGTTCGAGCTGTCCAAAAAAAATTTATTATTGCTGGAAATCATCTTGAGCTTAGATATACTTTAATGAGGGGCAAGTTAGAGGTACTTTCATCTTTCCTCCAAATCCACGAAACTAAATCGTGAAAAATCTAAAACTTTAAATAGTATATTTATATTATGCTTACACTTTTTTCACAGAAAAAATTTCAATTTCTAACAAGTGTCGGGCAGTTAAGTAAAGCTTGTTACTGGTGTTTCAGGGAAGGAGTAATGAGGGGAAGCCTGAAATCTAAGTGATCAAGGAACATTTTAGTGTGCAGTCTAATAACCAGGGTCCAGGGGTTTCTCCTAAAAATTGCACACATATTAACCATTTTGAGACAATGCATGGTTGAGAAAATTTACTATTTGATCTACAGTTTTAAATAATCTGAAGAAATTCAAAGTAGGAATGAAGAAAATTGAATCAGAAATCCAGTGAAGCACTCCTTTAAATGGAAATTATCACAGTCAAAATCTTGCTTGGTACACAATTTGCATGCTTATGGTGCGCAAACATAGGCCTAAATGGTTAAATGCTTGGTGCTCCATTTTCTATTTTTTCTTGTATCTTTACCATCAATTGTTACTGTTGGAGAAAGAAACAGTAACTATCTCATTCCCTGACTTCTGTCAAGGATTAGTTAAAAAATGTGTCTAAATTCAAGAGGAGTAAAATTTTCAAGAGATTGCAATCCAAGCTGAATCATCACTATCCCTTCCAAAATCAGCCATTTGAACCTTTAATTAACTAATTTTTAGTAATTATAAGCATTTTTGAAAACTTTTTCCATCCAACCAAGAAATTGTATTTAATTCACACCAATACTCATCCATGCCAAGCATCTCAGTCCACGGGCACCTCCTCTTTCTGGTCAGCTCTCTGATCTTGAAACACTTATGCAGTTATTTATCGAGTTTGTACCCTTCACGCTTTTTTGAAGCGAGTGTATCGTATGTTGTGAGCGTTCTTAATGTCTAATAGAACTTTAACTGACACAAGAATTAGCCTGTTGTATAAAAAAACAACACTGTCTCTTACATCAATGCTGCTTTGACCTGGTGGAGCGACTCCATAAAGAAACCCTGTTTTGTGCCTCGGGCTAAATTTATAGTGGATCCACGTTGGCAAGTCAGGAGCATCTTTCAAGGAAACTTGAAATCTAAATTCATCTGAACCTTTTAAGAAAAAAAAAAAAATAACAGATGTAGCTATAATGAACTCAATCATCCTATCAGTGACAAATAATTTTCCTTTAACTTTTTGTATCACAGTATCCCTATACGGCAACCAGGCTAACATTCTTGAGCTCCTTTCTCAACTTTGCTGTAGATGCTGTCCACAATTTCCATCATTTTCAAAAGAAATTGGAGCACCTATATAATACTTCTAGTTACGGAACTAATTGTGAGAACATCTCAAGTAAAATCCTGAAAAATGACTGGCTATCGGACTTTTGTCAAAGGAGGCCAACCGAGCATCGTAAGGTTTTCTTGGGCTTATCTGATAGCTGACAAATCGACAAAAATTGCTATTATTATGGAAAGTAAAAATTCGTATTGGTTTGGACACTACCTACCTTGGAAAAAAGGAAAGTCAAACACAAAGTTGTGAATTCTGTCTTTATTTAAAAAAAAAAAAATTAGATAAGTACAACTTAGATTTTAAGTAAAAAAATAAAGTTGCTCTCTAATTCAAATGCTTAAAAATAAGGAATTAAACATCTCAAGCAGCTTACAGAGTCATAACCCATCCCCGTCAAAATACTCCCCAGCTTTGTGGATGCATTTTTGCCACCGTTTCCTCAAGTGGAAGAAACACTGTTTAAATTCATCAGGTTCGGATGACCGCAATTGCTTGAATTTTTACCGACAGGAGAAACTGTTAACTGCAAATATTACAATGGTGTTCTGAGATGATTATGCAAAAATGTCCGCAGGAAAAGGCCAGGGCTTTGGAGAAAAAATTCCTGGTTTCTGTATCACCATCATGCACCTGTCCATGCATTACTTCAAATTCGCAAATTTTTTGCAAAGAATGCCAGTGCCCTCCCTCTCCCCCTTATTCATTTGACCTTGCTCCTTGTGATTTGTCTTATTTCCACCACTGAAATCTACCTTGAAAGTTCGACATTTTCAGACCATTCTAGAAATTCAAAAAAACTCTTTGAAGTAATTGCAGTCATTCAAACCCGAGGAATTTTAACAGCGCTTTCCCCACTTGAAGAAACGGTGGCAAAAATGCATCGACAAAGCTGGAGAGTATTTTGAAGGGGATGGAGTATGACTCGGTTAGCTGCTTGAAATGTTAATTTCTTTATTTTTAAGCATTTGAATAAGAAAGCAACCTTATTTTTTTCTTAAGTTGTATCTAAAAATTGTTTTTAAATAAATAAGGCAGAATTCGAAACTTGTGTTTGACTTTCCTTTATTCCAAAGCATGATGTGTCCGAACCAATACGAATTTTTACATTCCGTAAAAATAGCAATTTTTGTCGAATTGTCAGCTATCAGATAAGCCCAAGAAAACCTTATGATGCTCGGTCAGCCTCCTATGACAAAAGTCTGGTTTCTTTTGGGACAGCCCTTGTATCATCATTGGAAGACCGTGTTTAGTAGACACTAACTCTAATACTTCACAAGAAGTCCCCTCAAATGTAAACAGTTTTTAGAGGAAAAGGTAAATATAGTTAGGTAATTGACTCAATTTTCAATTCAAAATTGATTTTCATCGCACTTCAGTAATATGAAATTAAATTACAAACATTGCTTACCTTCATTATCCCATCCAAAAAAAGATGGCTTAATGTGCTTAATGAAAACTTCTGTTGTGTGGATGTTCTCTTTTTCAAAATCATGTGCTTGCGATTGTGACACACCAATGAGCTGCAGCAAACTAACACTCAAAATTCCAAAAAATAGTCCTGGTTTATAGTTCAACGTCCACATCATGACAAGATACCTAATACTTCTCAAGTTCCTTGTTCCTTTCACTCCTGTATCCTAATAAAAACATCAGGAGATTTAAAAACAAACATACAAGACAGGAAAAGTAAGTAATACTTATGGTCTATCAATCGATTATGAGTGGGTCATGTTCCAGATAATGGCTATGAGCCTAACGCGTCACTTTTAACATAAAGTCAACAAATCAGACACGTGAGTAAATTTCAAACACCTATTTTCGAATCGTCATTCATAGAAAAGTTTGATATTTTTTCAGAAATAATCAGGTCATAATATGATATTTTTTGTTTTGAAATGAGCCATTCATGGTTTAATTAACAAGGAACTTATTGATCAACCGTCCTTACCTATATAGGAAAGTACGTAGGTACCTAATTACTTTTTTGTTAAAAATTTTCTGTTTGGAAGCTGCCAAATCTTCTTCTATTTACTCTTAAAAATTATGTTGCTCTCTTTTCAATGTTACAATAGAATGGCCTTAGAATGAAGTGTCTGGCTGATGATTTAGACCTTATTCACGGTGAAACTACTAGACAAGGAACATCAAGTAGGTACGTCAGTTTACACCTGTCGTAGATTTCGTATTCTGTTTTACCTTATTGAAAGGACTGGTCATCATAATTGGGAACTTTAATGTGTGATTTTTCTATGCACTTTCAGGAACACTCTAAAAATTGTATGCAAAAATGTCCAGCAACGCAAACGAAAGAAGTGAGAATTCTGAAACACCGCAATCCAGAACCGTTCTTTCTCAGTTTCATCATACCTATTTATGTCGAGCTCTCAATTCAAAAGCCTTGTCAGAAATACCATTCACTTCTGATATATTGATACGTATGAGCAGTTCGAACACAAAATGAAGTGAGATTAGGCTAGATTAGTAATTTTACGCCTTTTCATTCTTAGGATCAATCTGTGATGCCCTCAGGAACCTACAAGCAATTTTGAAACAATTTTCATTAACTACTGACCTGCTTTTTTGTGTAAAAGAGACATACTCCCACTCAACTTCACTCAGTATGTACCTCAAGGCAAAATTGGCCATGTAATGCAAGGTAGGGAATGGAACAAGAACAAGACGGCAAGACGGTGCTCAAGGTACCTTGGACGGTGCTGGGTCTCAACCGCGCATGATTGAATTGAAAACATGTTCACGCGCGCGCGCTGATTTGAGGTGGAGCGTGGAGCGCATGCGCTGAGTCAAGACCAATCAACACAGGACAGTCATTCCCGAGGACGAGTTTTAGAACTCTACTGCGCAGTGACGTAGTATTGAGTGCCTGCAATGTATTTCTTATGGGAGCACCCATTGTGACGTAGCATTGAGTGGCGCCGAGCTTCGGCCGGGCGGGGGAGTGGATTTCAAAAAGCTGCGCAATGACTGACCTGCGTGGATTGGTTTTGGGCTGAGTATTGACGTCATGACGACGACGCGACGCGACCATGGACCAAGAGAAGAAACAAGTCGGTCATTTTGAGTTCACGAATGACGTTTCCAATGCTCATGCTGGGCATTGGATGTTCTCCCAGTAAAGTGTAAAGTCTCCAAATACGTACTTCACTTCAAATTAATTTTTTTAAATTATAAGGGTTCGAAAAAACGAATGATCATTTAGGTATTCCTTTGTAACCAACACAGTCCTTTTCTTTGATTATTGTCCCAGTTTGATTTTTGTTGCCATCTTGAAGTTTTGTGACGTCAGGCGGGTACCACTTTTGCCAGGCGACTACCGAATCTGTAGCGCGCATTTCAAATCTTCGCCTGCTCTCAACAAGATTAGAACAAGATGAGGACGAGAAGCATTGTTTGATAAGTGAGATGACGATGAGATATAAATTAGATATAAATGATCCGTCACATTCCTTCCTAGAAATGTGCCTGTTCCAGCTGAATTTAGTTTTTTATTTCTGAATGATGAAAGAATCTCAAAGGATCGAAATATGACTAATTACAAGCTCTGTAGCTTGCAAGATAACGCCCTTACCTGAGTTATGAATTTTTCCAGTATCGTTGAAATATAAGTAGAGTACCTAGTAGCGGCACCCAGTGTCACAGTATGTCATACCTATTTGATGTACCTAGGTAATTCTCATCCAAATAAGAGAAGAATAAATATTTACCTTCATTAACACCAAGTAGACGAAAGTTCCACTGTGAACTTAGTTGGCCAATAAAAATGCAAACAATGAAGCAATAATTTTTATTTCCTGACTACAAATGGTAAGAATTATGGTAAGAACTCTAAGGCATGGTAAAAACTGTATTTATCATTCCTCAATAAATACAAGGTTGACTGTTTGCATGGAAATGATAGTACATTAGTTGGCGGCTTATCTATTATTCTAAACTTTAGATTAAGTTGATGAAGGTAGCAGGTTGTTGTCAGCAAGAGCTGTTGATATGAGTATGTAGTTTAGAATGGTCAATTTTTAATTCTGCCAGAGGAGCATCATTAGTATTTAATACAAAACTCTCAGAGGTCTCTGGATACTATGCCACCTCTTATCAAGAATGTTTATGCTAATTTTGTTGCTATGTGGTGATGGGAGAGATAATTTCAAGATTATTTTGGTAAAAGTCGGACAAATATGAGGATGCCAAGTTTATAAGAAAATCTCACAAACCAAAGTGAACATTGTTTCATGCCTCTGCAATTTTCAGCTTCGGGCTAGGTTCTCGCAAGAAGGCCAGCACAACGCGCTGATCAAACTTTTGTGGAATTTCTTGTTAATTTTAGAATGTGTGCCAAAGTGCGTCACAGTAAGTATTCCACAAAAATTGCAAATCTGAAAAATCTAGAAAAATAACAAGTACCTCTCAGCCTCCGCGCAATTCGCATCCCTGCTAATAAATGTTGGAGAATAGAGAACACTTTACCCTCAAAACATTACTCGCACTGATTTTAAACTAATATGTAATTATATGTGTACGATGGTGGATCTGAGCTGTACTTACTTACCAAACTTTGTTGAGCGAAGTTGTTACTTAGGGGAAATTCATTAACTGCTGCCAAGGATTCACAAACTCTGACCTTGATAAATATTTCTGACATATACTTGAGATACAGTCAGATGTTTGGAATTCTGGACATTCAGTTATTGTTCACATACAAAAGAAATTGACTAACAAATACAACCGTTTTATATTTACATAACTGCTCAACAGAACATACCGACAGTTGTGATTAGTTTCTCGACAGCACTCTGATAGCGGTAGGATAGCTAAAGGATCCCTACCCTGCGGCAAAAATGGAGTTTATTGAAATTTTGATTCACATGGTGCTAATGCTGTCAAGACTCAAGACAAAATTACACTCCACGCACAGTCAAAGAGTATTTTGATAAGTAAGATTATCCATTAAGGAAGTTGCACAAATCACAAATCAAACCGAAGGACACGGACAAACCAAGGAGCCAGCCATAGCCAGCTCAGAAACTCGGCAATTCAGTTTCTCTCACTGCAAAAGGTGGAACCATCCAAAGTACCATCAATGTTAAGTTGAAGGGGTGAATTACTTATTTAAAGAGTGCTAAGTCATTTTGGGACTTTTTCGAAGAGATTTAAAGGAAAACATTGGAAAATGCTCAACTATAAAATGAGCGTAAACAATCCGCCATTGTATCAAAGCGAAAGCTGACGCACAAATGAAACAAGCGCTAAACACAAGGGTAAAAAGTACATACGTAAATTGATTTTGTTTTATAAGGAAAATGGTGAAAAAGTTAGGAAATTCATATTGGAAATTGAAGCTTTAAGATATAAAGAACTTCAGATAATTAATACAGTTTATTTAGAAACGGAGTTAAAGAAGGCAAAGTTAAGGAAACTCAGAAGGAACAGGGTATTTTGTAGGAAAGGGTTGGTAGGTCTAGAATTGAATCGACGTATCGACGTATCGAACAGCGACTATCGGTAGTCTCGAAAAACCCCTGTAAAATACGCACTAATACGATAAGCGGTTACATCAGATCTTATGGGAGCGCACTCACACATACAAAAAATCGCTTTTTCAAGCGATTTTTTACAAGAGAACAGAGGAAAATCTCACTAGCGATCGAGATTTTTCGAGATTTTACATTGATTAAACGGCCCAGGGTGAAAGGAAAGTTCTCTCCAGTTGATCACTGGGAGAACAATAAGGACCTCCAACTCCAGTTAGCGCTGACATCAGCGCTGCCTGGCAAAGGGTGTAGTGAACTAAACCGACGATTGAGTCCTCCTGTTTATATTTCCATGCACCATCTATTTAGGCTTATCACTAAATGCTCATAGCTAGATCCTCGTATCCTCGTGGTTGTCCTGCAGTTTTGAAGAGTTTAGTGTGAAAAGCAGGGCCGGATTTACCATGGATTTACCTATGGTGCATCGGTGCAGCTGCACAGGGCGCCTGATTTTGAGGGGCGCCAAATTTTGGGGTTTTTTTTTTTTCCAAACTCTGCAAAATTACATCAGGGAACTATTGATTTACTTATTGCGTTCCATATTTTAAAGGACCTGACCCTAGACTTCAAGGGTCAAACTTTCTCTTAGTTTAGTAGTTAACAGTAACAGGAACGGGCACCTGGTTTTGGTTTCTGCCCCAGAATCATTCACTCACTCGAAAAAATTCGTATTTAGTTAGAGTTAGCACGTAGAACCAAAGAGGACCGTCGGGTTGGGAAATGCGCGGGCGGGGAGGGGAGGACGTGAGGGGGGCGCCTCGAAAATTTCTGCACAGGGCGCCAAAAACGTAAATCCGGCCCTGGTTAGGTTAAGTTATCCTGGTATCCGGCCAAAGTATGGTTATTTTGACTCCTGGGACCTTAAAACGTCTAGAAATGATGAAATGTCAACTTTTTTTTTTTTTCTTGGAGGATGACAAAACTTCCTCTCTACCCTAGGGGAGCGAGAAAGTAAAAATAGATCAACGTAATTTTTTGAGATGTTGCTCAAAATACTCTCCAGATTCAAAATATGTTTAGTTTTAAGCCACAAACTAGGTACCACAAATCGACGGAATCGTCATTTTTGTGACCTCAAGTCAGGGCTCAGGCGCGCTCTGAGCGGCATATTCGGCTTATGATCATGTCTTTAAACATAGATTAAAAACAATATATCAAAACTAGCGACCCTTAACGTGCTTCGCACGTAGCAGTTTATACAGACTGAATGACAGGAGAAAAAATACGATGATTTTCGGATTCAGCTGCCAAAATTACACAAGAACCATTTATCGCATGATGCTTACCTATTCAAGTTTCCTCTCTGTTCCTATACCATAAATATTTTTTCGGACAAGAGCTCCTTTCCGCCTTTATAACGCCGTGTAAAACTCATCCGATTTTTATTCGTCGGAGAAGAGATGAAAATTTTATTTTTCACACAACAAGTGGAGTTACCTATTCCCACTCAATTCTTGTCGCTGCAGCCGAAAATGATCCTCGTCCTCTTCCAATTAAAACCTTCGGAAAAATCAACATCCCAAAAAGAGGGGATAGCGACTTTATCGGAGTTTTCAAAAAACGACAAATTATCCGATGGCGTCTCCGGACGCACGTGTCACCGAGGGTGCTCTGTGTGGTCCTACAAGAGGTATTATCGTCCTCCTGACACCAGGAAAATTTATTTTTACCCCACCCCCGGGTTTTTTTCCCGGGCCTCGCCCACGAACACAAAGTCCCTGGGCAAAATTCGAGGAAAATATCCCCGTTTGGGATATTTCCCGCTTAGTCGGAAAATCATCCCCCGGATTTCCAAAAGGTGCCCCCCCCCCCCAACTCGTCGCTACGACCTCGGAGGCTCCAGGCCCACCCCCTTCTATAAATATCGCGGGACTTACATACGGGAGGAGCGGCCAGACATTATGGACGCGAGGAATAATTTCTCCCTTAATTTTCGGGACGGGGGTTTTTCGAGGGGGGGTATTCCGGGGGTGGTATCTGCATACCTACCTTATGGCGATAAAAAATTCCCCGAGCCGCCCCTCTTCCCCCTAGGGGCGAATTTTAAAAAATAGCGTAAGTTCCGTCACCGAGGAGGTATACATGTCTGCGCGTATACGCGGTGGGATCCGATCACAACAGATGTAGATATCCTGCCCGGAATTTTTCCCTCGAGAAACAACAGCTCCGAAATTTAACGGAGAAATTACCCCTCGCGTCGATACGGTCGGAAAAAAGGAAAAAATCCGACGATATTTATAGGAAGGGGGGGGGGTTCCTCGAGACTCCGGGTGTGAAGGGGAGCCCCCCTTCTGAAAATCCGAAGGGCAATTTTCCAAGAAAGCGGAAACTTTCCCCCACAAGGACATTTTTCTCGTATATTTCCCGGGATTCACTTGTTAGGGGCAAAGGTCCAGGCTATCCCCCCCCTCGGATATTGGAAAAAAATTTTCCTCGGGTTCGGACGAA
>NW_017547183.1:5585779-5601849 GCF_001854935.1 Bemisia tabaci | reverse complement strand
TCAGAGGATTTCTCCTGCTATTGAGAACACATGAGAACCCAAGACGAGTCGCAGAATAGAGTCTTGGTTCCTTTTCATGCCCTAAACATTAAAAATTTTAAAGATTTATTATTCTTACAAATTATAAGATTATTATTAAGAATTAATTTGTTTTTTTTTTTTATAACTCGGAAGAGGGAACACTTCCGGTACAAGTATCACTGACGGGCCAAAGACCAAAGTCAGCAACACATACTATCTTGCTTGAATACAGTAAATGTTATTTTAAAGCAAAATTGAAAAATGTTTTAAATAATTTAAATTCTAAGTGAAATCAAAAAATTACTCGATATTGAGAAACGACCTGACAATACTTGAAATCCGAGAGCTTTTCCGGGAAACCTTGGGTGATGTGCATATAATGTTTGCACAGACATTGGTAGATATTGACCCTGGCACTAGGTACGCTCGAAAGAAAAAATGCCGTTGTAAGCGAGAAAATAGTGTGAAGATTCACGATTTTCCGACGTCATCATCACACAAAAACCGTATCGGCTACAGTAAATCCGAGAGCTTTTCCGGGAAAACGTAGGTGATGTGCAAAAGATTTGTGCGCGGATATTCGTACCCACCACTCAAAGCTATATGCTCCGAGGAAAAAAATCCGTTGTTAACGTGAAAATTCTCGAGAAAATAATGGTTTTCCCGAGCACCCTCGTATCAATGCCCTAGTACCTACTATGAATCCGAGAGCTTTTCCGGGAAAACGTAGGTGATGTGCAAAAGATTTGTGTGCGGATATTCGTACCCACCACTCAAAGCTATATATGCTCCGAGGAAAAAAATCCGTTGTTAACGTGAAAATTCTCGAGAAAATAATGGTTTTCCCGAGCAACCTCGTATCAATGCCCTATTACCTACTATGAATCGGAGAGCTTTTCCGGGAAAACGTAGGTGATGTGCATATGATTTGTGTGCGGATATTCGTACCCATCACTCAAAGCAATATGCTCAGAGGAAAAAAATTCGTGGTTAACGTGAAAATTCTCGAGAAAATTATGGTTTTCCCGAGCAACCTCGTATCCATGCCCTATCACCTAAAATGAATCCGAGGGGTTTTCCGGGAAAATTGAGGTGATGACATAACATGTGTGCCCGAATATACACACCCACCACTCAAAGCAATATCCTTAAAGGAAAAAAATTTGTGGTTATCCTGAAAATTCTCGAGAAAATTAGAGATTTCCCGAGGAACCTTCATATCAATCCCCACATCCTACAACGTAAGAAAGAGCTTTTCCGGGATAACTAAAGTGATGTGCAAAAGAATTGAGCGCGGATATTCGTACCCACAACTTAAAGCAATGTGATCCGAAGAAAAAAATCCGTTGTTAATTTTCTTCAGAAAATTACGGTTTTCCCGAGCAGCCTCGTATCAATGCCCTATTACCTACTATGAATCCGAGAGCTTTTCCGGGAAAACGTAGGTGATGTGCAAAAGAATTGTGCGCGGATATTCGTACCCACCACTCAAAGCAATATGCTCCGAAGAAAAAAATTCGTGGTTAACGTGAAAATTCTTGGGAAAATAATGGTTTTCCCGAGCAACCTCGTATCAATGCCCTATTACCTACTATGAATCCGAGAGCTTTTCCGGGAAAACGTAGGTGATGTGCATATGATTTGGGCGCGGATATTCGTACCCACCACTCAAAGCAATATGCTCCGCGGAAAAAAATCCGTTGTTAACTTGAAAATTCTTGAGAAAATTATGGTTTTCCCGAGCAACCTCGTATCAATGCCCTATTACCTACTATGAATCCGAGAGCTTTTCCGGGAAAACGTAGGTGATGTGCAAAAGATTTGTGTGCGGATATTCGTACCCACCACTCAAAGCTATATATGCTCCGAGGAAAAAAATCCGTTGTTAACGTGAAAATTCTCGAGAAAATAATGGTTTTCCCGAGCAACCTCGTATCAATGCCCTATTACCTACTATGAATCGGAGAGCTTTTCCGGGAAAACGTAGGTGATGTGCATGATTATTGTGCGCAAATATCATACCCACCACTTAAAGCAATATGTTTAGAGGAAAAAAGGTGTTGTCAACATGAAAATTCGCGAGAAAATTCG
The DNA here is from genome assembly GCF_001854935.1 of Bemisia tabaci. Lineage (NCBI taxonomy): Eukaryota > Metazoa > Arthropoda > Insecta > Hemiptera > Aleyrodidae > Bemisia > Bemisia tabaci. Next base: position 5,599,737 of record NW_017547183.1, on the reverse strand, counting down.
AGATGTACCGAGGAACCTTCACATATCAATCCCCATCACATATAATGAATCTGATGGTTTTTCCGGGAAAACAGAGGTGATGCTGATGTCCATAGGTAATATCTGTGCGCAAATATTCATACCTGGGTGAATTCAAATAAGGGTCAAATTCCAGGTTCAATTTCCTCCCAAAATTTTTTTGTGAATTTTTGGGTAAACCTAAATTAATTTTGACTATCATTAGGTGTAGACTTAGGAAATATAGCTCGTCGAGCTTAATAGTTGGGCTTAAACCCGAATATCCACCGTCAAATGTATCACTTCCCAAAATTTCCTCTAATTTTGCCTGATTTCCCAAATTTTCATCTCAGAGGTGACATATAATACTTTTAATTGAAAATTGAACACAATTGTCATAAAAGCATCGTCGAGCACTACCTAAATTAAAGCATACCTACTTGAAAACATGCAACCCTTTCATATCTTTGCAGAACCAAAAAAATTGAGAAAAAATTCATCCGTCATGAAAGATATCTGGAGCTTATTCTGCTTGTCTTTTACACAGTTCCGTCTGTTTATCACAATGCGCACTGTTTTCCTTTAACACGAGAAGAAGATTTTATTTCTTGGAATATTGCAATACAAAATGGATCGAAAACACCGAATTTTAAAACTTCGAGTGGGCGTGTACCCGCTGAAGTGGAGATAAAACCAGGAAAAGTTTGAGGACTTGCTTTAACATAACAATTACACCGTTCAACGGTTTTTTTTTTTGGGGGGNTTTTTTTTGGGGGGGGGGGATTTCCGAAGATTTGCCAATGGTTTCGGAGTAGATTTTTGGCGCTGATTCTGAAGAACACCTTCATTTACCTGTATCAGTGCGATTTATCCTGAGAAAGTTCGGAATTTTTCCGGAGAAATCGGAATTTACCTTAAAAATCTAGCTTTTCCAGAAATTCAATTTTCCGGGAGAATCTGTGCACGATGGAAAAAGCCCACGAATTTTCCGATTTTGTAGCCTTAGATACATAAGAAACCCTATTGTACCCCTATTAAAATTTCCTTTCTTTTCCCAATACCAAGGTTTTCCGGTCCAGTTTCATTAAAATCAATCAATTATTCACCGAGATAGTGTTTTAAGCCACGGCCGCCATCTTGGATTTTCGAATTTTGGAAATTTGACTAAAATTCGAGTTCCCCATTCAAAAATACCCGCGGGTACCGAGTTTCGCGTAAATCGATTGATTAGGCGCTGCGATGGAATTTTAGGCCATGTCCTCCAACTCGGATTTTCGAATTTTCAAAATTCGACTAAAAATTCAAGTTCCCCATTGAAAAATGCCCTCCGGTACCAAGTTTCACTTTAATCGACTGATTAGGTGCTGAGATAACATTTTAGGTTGCGTCCGCCATCTTGGATTTTCGAATTTCGAAAATTCGACTAAAAATTCGAGTTCCCCCTTCAAAAATACCCCCGGGTACCAAGTTTCACTTTAATCGATTGATTAGGCGCTAAGATAGCATTTTAGGCCATGTCCGCCATCTTGGATTTTCAAATTTTGAAAATTCGACTAAAAATTCGAGTTCCCCATTGAAAAATACCCCCGTGTACCAAGTATCACTTAAATCGGTCGAAAAGAGCGCCTACAGGGCTTAAACAAACAAGTCTCAGTTGATTAGGCGCTGCGATGGAATTTTAGGTCATGTCCGCCATCTTGGATTTTCAAATTTTGAAAATTCGACTTAAAATTCGAGTTTCCCATTGAAAAATACCCCCGTGCACCAAGTTTCACTTAACTCCGTCGAAAAGAGCGCCTACAGGGCTTAAACAAACAAGTCTCAGTTGTAACAGTTTTCCACCATGTCCCATTAAACTGGGACACTGGGACAGGATGGAAACATATGGGACAGGAGGGAACGGGACAGGGTGGAAATAAGCTGTTTTTTAAGCTTATCTCTAACAGTAAAGACAATTGTGGTGTTTTTTTTCACGGAATATTTAGTAGCACATCCTAGAGTATCGGAATAAGAAAAAATTTTCCCTAACGCACACTTCGAAAGTATTTTACGAGCTGATATTAGTGTGTGTGTGTATGCTTGACGCTCTGTTAGTTATCGTGTATAGCATTTGGTTTGGCATCGTTAATAGCGTTAATCGTGCACAAAAATTTGCGAATTTCAGAATTTTTGCCATCTGCGACGTGTGAACTATTCAATCGAAACAAAAAAAGTCGTTTTTGGAAAAACCTCAACGTTACGGCAATCATTTAGAGCTTGTTACATCGTTGCCATGTCTCTCCTGACTGTTGCTGACTGTTGCTCGGGACAATGATTCTAGCGCGTGAAAAAGTTATTGATGGAGCAAATTTTTCTCAAATTCAAAAGCATTACCTATCATCTCCGATAAAGTTCTCTTAAATAATCATTCTAGTTTTGCTGCAACATCGATTTAAAGTAAAGAACCAGGCACGGGGGACACGCAAATTTGGGACAAATGTAGGCAATTTGCACATTCAAAGTTCTCCTAAATTTTTATTTCAGTCCAAATAAAGTGGAAAATAGAATGTAATAGTCAACAATAGTGTGGAAAATGAGAAAAAAATTTGATCTACCCACACTGAGAAAAAACTATGGTTTATAAACCTATTAGAGGTAAATATGGAACACCTATAATAGTCGTAAATAAACTAATGATTCTCGGTCTGTGAACCATACTAAGGTCTCTGTACCTAATTAAGGTACAGGTACCATAACTAAGGTAAATGTGCTATTATTATATGTAGAGGTACTACTATTAGTGGTGTTCCATATTTACCTCTAATAGGTTTATAAGCCATAGTTTTTTCTCAGTGCATGTTTCTCAGATTATGACGATTAAAACAGCTGGGGACACCAGATTAGACGCTTAGGTATTTGAACTCACCCACCTACCACTCCTAACAGAGCTCTCAGGGGTAGGCTGAGTAGGGTAGGCTCTGGGTAGGCTAAACCTACCACTCAAAGCAATATCCTCACAGGAAAAAAATTCGTGGTTATCGTGAAAATTCTCGAGAAAATTCGAGATTTCCCGAGGAACCTTCATATCAAAGCCCCCCTTTGTGAAACCTCATTTTAATTGTAAAAAAAAGGAGAAACATTTCGGCGCAAACGGCAGGTCAAAATGATGATTTTTGACCAAATGGCTGCCGGTTAGATTTCAAAATGGCGGAAATCTTACATCTCCGTTGCTTTTTGACGGAAAAGCTTGAAGTTCGGAATCTGATGGTTTTCGAGACGACAAAGACGATTCTGGTATTGGTTTTCCAGAAAAGTCAGTCCTTTACAAAATGGCGGCCTAGAGCGGAAGTGGATTTTTAGGCTGTTTATCTTTGGATATGCATGAAAGTATGTAACCGGGGGGTATTTCATCACGAGAAGAACAAATCTTTCATTGGATATCTGAAATTCAATATTTCAGGGAAATTTTCGACTGGTTTTTCATTTTACCTTGCAACCCTGCTTAGACGGCCGTCTACGGGGCCTCCCCCCTAAAATTTAGGAATAACGAGTCATCGGAGTGATCTTCAGCTGCTCTTGCCAAACATTGGATACAGCGTTTTAATTTGTCATCGGAGTGATCTTCAGCTGCTCTTGCCAAACATTGGATACAGCGTTTTAATTTTCAAAAAGGTAAGAAATATGTCACGCGCACATGCTGGAAACTCAATAGAAGTATGCTCCATAAACGAATATTCGCCTTTCGATTTGACGAATTAGAATGCGGATTATCTCTACTCACGTTATATTTTAAAATTCGGATAGCAAACCATACCTACTGAGGTTGCCTACAGTTGAGGATTTTCGAGAACATCCTTTTGCAGTATAACATAAGCGAAATCCTTCTAAGTTTTCCTAAAAAATCTTAAAAAAAAAACACACACTGTCCATGTCGTGGCAAACTTTAATCGATGTCTTATTCATTTCCGGCGTTTCTGTGCGTTTCCGGTGAAAAAAACCGCCAAATTGTTTTAAACCTTCACCATGGCATGACGTCACAACTAAAAAGCCCGCGCAATTTTGGTGTCATGGCGTCACATCCATTGTTCGTTGTGTCAAATATGTTTATGTTTACTTTTTCTTGGAAAAGAAAGGGAATCTTCCTGATCTCTGGTTTTTGTATAACTGACACTTTTCAAAACGATTTTGCGATCCACAACAAAGCTTTAGTGAAGAGTTGTGGTTTATAGACTGTGTAGTGCAGCCGACTGAACCGTTTGCTGGAAAGTGAGTCAATTGTTGTCAATGAGATTCTTTCTGGGACCTGAAGACCGGATTTACTTTCCATGGTATGCATGTATGCATGTATTATTTTATTATTTACTTAATTTATACAAAGATGAATACACAACAATACAAAGAAATAATCAAACTTATACACTTGCCCAGAGCCCTTGCGTAGCAAGTGTAAGCATCATTAGTTTTTATTTTGAGGTTAGGTTCATTTCTGCCTGATTGTAGCAAAAGGACCCCTCACACCTCTTATGGGAAGCTGCACAATGAAGAATTGCCTTTTGACTTATGTCATTCGATTCTCCTCAAGATGCTGATCAAAAGTTATAATTGCGCCAACTTTCTACGATGCACCGTTCTCGCAAAAAACCTTTGACAAGATTCAATTATTCGGTGATAAAAAGCCAGAAATATCCCTCATTTCAGTGCTCGATTGACAGGCGGCTGTGTGTCAACAAGGAAATCATGGGGACTCCCGCACCGAGCGGCAGTCTTATCTCGGATTCCGCACGCCGTTTTGCTCGACCACCATCCAAATCAGATTCTTGAGGAGCATAAGAACAGGAAAGTCTGAACGTCTACCGGGCGAGTGCGGGAGGGAGATAGCCCCTGAGTCGGCAGGTACAGATAAGAAGACGGACACGCGCTACGTTTTTTCCTATTCACATCGGGCCTGTTCTCAAATGCTTTGTTCTTTTTTATTCATAGTCGCCAAATAATTGAATCTTCTCATAGGTTTTTGCGAAAACGGTGCATCGTAGTAAGTTGGCGCAATTATAACTTTTGATCAGCATCTTGAGGAGAATCGAATGACATAAGTCAGAAGGCAATTCTTCATGGTGCAGCTGCCCATAAGAGGAGTGCGGGGTCCTTTAACTGCGCAGCTAGAGGTGTCGTCAGATAAGTTGGCAGTTGCTTACATTTTAAATATCTAATTTTGAAATTGACCATGCTTTGTTGCCTGAATACTTCTCTGGCTGCAGTGGTCAATTTCTACCCCAAAAGTAACAGTCACTTATTTGTATCTAATTTTAGACCATAACCGTCCCAGGATCTACTGATTTTGGTGTTTCAAATTTAAATAGCAGCCTCTAAAAACTACCCTGCTAAAGTAGGTATATGCAGAAAAGGAAAGAAAATGTTATAATCTATAAGCTGAATATCCAAAAATTACTTGTAGATGTTTAGTCTATGCCACTGTAGAGTTCATAAAAAAATGGTAACTGCAGGTTAGCCATGAATTGCTTTAATTTCTGTAATATTCTAATGATCGGAGACCTGAAAAAAAATCAAAGAATGGGTCGACTTATCTTAAATGTAGAGTCATTCTGTAACATTCTGAGTGTATTGAATCAATTTGAACTGATATGATGTGAATTTTGCTTTTCAGAGTTGATGTAAATTTTAAGATTAGAAATGTTAGAATCACAGAAAAATGTTTTGATGAAATCGTTTGTGCCACGGCTTTTCATCCATAACTGTTCAGACATTCTGTCGGCGAGCCTGCGAGTATTCTCCAACAAAGTAAGCTCACACTAATTTATGTCTCTTCTTTTATGTCTATTTTTTTATTTTTTAGTTTTATGCTCATTTTTTATTTTGCGATGAGTAGGTGATGAAACCCTAAAATGCCCCTATGAAGCTCAGAACTTTAAATAAAATGATACTTCTAGATTTCTTTAAATTTTAAAATTTTCATGTGTAATTATTGAAATTAGAGAAGTACTATTAAATTTTATCATTCATCTCTCTCAGGAAGTCAAACTACTTCATTAAAACACATTCCTTGTTGCAGGGACTTCTTTGAACTTTCTAGTTGCACCTCCCCCTCTGAGTCTGAGAAGATTGAATCATGGGGAAGAAAATCAAGGGCCGATTCAGCAGTTGCATATCTTGGCAACAGTTGGCTCAGTGCCTAGAAGACCTTCAACTGTCCCTGGTTACTGTCAGCATGATTCCATACTCATCAGGTGAGTACACTAAGATTTTCAAACATCTAGGTTTAAGTTCATCTGATACCAACAAGAAACGGATCCAAATGATGCTGAAACGTAACTGTGCAAATTGTGACACAGTTGGAAAAAATGTGACGGGACCTACTTCTTCAGAGCCTCCCGTGGGAGAAAACCCTACAGAGTTTGCCCCTCCAGAAACTCCATGTTGTGAGGTGAGCAACTCCAGGGCAAAGGATCATACAGAAGTTTACCCTCCTCCCAACTCCAACTTCTTGCCTCATATGCTACCTGAAAGGAAGCAGAAGACCTCAAAACCTGCTTTCATAGGAGTATCGTCACTGGTGAAGCCAAACACCGAAAAACATAGTGCATCTGAATTTTCAGCGGTGAAGCCAAACACCGGAAAACATAGTGCATCTGAAACTCCAGCGGTGAAGCCAAACACCGGAAAACATAGCGCATTAGATGGGCCAGCGGTGAAGCCAAACACCGAAAAACATAGTGCATCTGATCCTGCACCGGTGAAACCAAACACCAAAAAACATAGTGCATTTGAAACTCCAGCGGTGAAGCCAAACACCGGAAAACATAGCGCATTAGATGGGCCAGCAGTGAAGCCAAACACCACAAATCTCAGTGCAGTTGATGGGCTAGCGGTGAAGCCAAGACCGGGAAAACCTAGTTCTTCTGGAGCCACACTGGCAAAGCCAAACGTAGGGAAACCAATTTCCTCTCAAGAGGAACTACATTTTTCAACTGTGATAGCACATCCAGTTGCAAGTAAATGTAGTGACTCTCCTAAAAATAATTCAGCGCACCTCCCTGAAATTCATTCTCTGCCTGTTAGTGAGGAAGAAATTACAGCAGTCTCACAGACCTCCTGTGAAAATCAATCCCAGTTGCATTTCAGTCGGAGAGAAAACGAGCGTCAAGCCTCAAAAAGTTCTTGCAACATTCACTTAGGAACATGTCGCATTGAAGAAAAAAATTGGACATTGATGTGGGAAGATGGTGAGCTAATTAAAAGGAAGTATGGACATGGATTAAGTAAAGCGGTAAGTTGTATAGAGCCTGGTTGTGTCATAATTTGTGATCGACATAACATTTGGAAAAGACAGTCTCTCATCACTGTTTCAGCTCACTGTAATCATAAGGGCTGTAGACGATACAGGCTGGTAATTGATGTCTCAGATCCAATTCCCACCTTAGATGTTTATTGCGATAAAGCTGAAAAACATCATGGCAAGTTTCCTGAGTGGCGTCCTGTAAATGGTCCTTATCGCAAATCATTGTATGAAGTGGCTCACACGGAAAAAACAAGACTAGTGTTGAGCACTACTGGCCGTTTAGTGGGGAGTAGTTGAGGGCTGGCGTCTAAGCGCTGTACAGCTCAAGACCGGAAGGCAGTACAGGTGGGCACTGAACATGAGTAGTGCTAATCAGATGCCGCGAGACGTAGTTGCGCTTAACAGGTGTAAATTCACCCATGGAACGTCGGAGTCACCATAGCCTGGTGGTAACGCGCTGGTCTTCCACCGGCGCAACTCGAGTTCGATCCCAGGCGGAGGCGTTTCATATTTTACGCTCGCTCCGAAGTCACTTTAGGGCTTGACACTACTTCTTCCTTAGTGACCCAGCCTCGAGCTGTTTAGTGCCCAGCACTCCTCTGACTTGCTGGCTCCATTTGATCTAACCCTCGTTAGTGCCCAGCACTAACATGTAGGTCTCAACCCTAAGCTCGTTTTTTCCGTGCAGTATGTAAAACCCCTAGCGCTGAGAGATAAAATGACTCTTCAAGCTGACGAAGATGGGTTATCACAAGGGAATGCACAGGAAATACAACCCACAACAGTATTATCTCAGATAGCTTATGAAGCCAAAGGACAGAATGACCTCCACTCAGATCCACTCATGTCGGTACTCTTAATGAGAAGAGAGCAAAAGAAAAAGGGGTACAAAGGTGTCCAATATATCTGGATTGTTCAAGATCCACTAGCTGTTTACATCTATTGCATGAACCGATTGCAGTTGTTCCAACTTACAAAGTCTCTCCTACCCAATAAGTCTAGCTCCTTGGGAGTCACCTTGCATTTGGACGCAACAGGGAGCATAGTGCGGAAAGTTTGCCTTTCAGATCAAACAGTTTATTATTATGCTCTTGTGTTTAAGTACACCGCACCTGAACAGAACACCATAATTCCATTGTCTGGATTCATCAGCTCTAACCATGATGCTATTAGCATCTCAAACTGGTTGAGCTCCTTTACGTATTTTGCTGAGCAACATAATATCTCTCTAGCTGGCCATTTCATTGTACTGGATGTTTCCTACGCGGAATTAAACGCTGTGGTAATAACCCTAAATGGTCTGAGACTGTGGTATTTCTTGCAAATATTGTACGCCTTTGTTGCCAAAGGTCTCAATCAAGAGTGGGTTAAACAGGCACGTTCTAAGTACGTAATTCCTCACCTTGATTATGCCCATTTCAAGAAAAATATGGCACAGTCCATTAAGAAACATTATTATCCAACATCTAAAGTCCAAAATGATTTTCTGCAGTGTCTGAATGATAAAATCGGACAAGGCAAAGCGAAACTATCTTCGAAGACAACCTCCCAATCAAAACCTGATGCTGCTAGCACTACAGAATCAGAACAACATCCAACATCTAAAGTGCAAAATGATATTAAGCAGTGCCCAAATAATGAAACTCCACAAGATGATGGGAAAAAATCATTAAAAATTACCTCCCAATCAAAATCTGATGCTGCTAGTGTTACAGTGTCAGATTTTAAAAAAAACATATCTCAACAGGCCAAAAAAAATAATTTAACCAAACCAGAGTACAAATTGGTGAAATCCGTGCTCAAGGATACTTTCACGCTGCTTGTTCATACCTCTGCTTACAGTGAAATGAAAATCATTTTTCATCATTTCTCTACACTCCTCTTGTTCAGTGTTGAATGTCCAGCAGTCATTGAGTCTAAGAGAATGCTTTTTGAATTTTGTGATAAATCTCCCGACGTCATTAAGAATAAAAATTCACCTTCAGAAGAAAAGAGTCAAGAGAGTGCCACTAAGAAGGAAGATGATCCTCCTGTTTTCTTCAATGTTAAGGAAGAAAAAATCAAGTACAAGCAAAATCCATTTTATAAAGACTTTGAAAAAATCTTCAGTGAGTGCATCAAATCTCACACAGACTTTCTCTCTAAAAACAAAAACGAAAATTTGAAATTGGAGAAGAATATTTTTTTCAATCCACCTTTTGCAATTTATATACTCACTTACTACACCCACATTGTTGCTCTGTGGTCAGCCCTTCTACTGCCTCCGGACGTCAAACTTAACAATGGTATAGTCGAAGTTTTCTTTAACCTGATGAAAAACAATATCATGGGTGGACAGAGGAATATTCGTGTCGATAGGTTCCTCCACAAGTCCAATGATCGTATTCTGGCTGTAAAAAAGCGATTGGACAACAATGTACCAGACCAAAGGCCGTTGAAAAATCGGAGCAGTAAAAGGAAGCGTCAGAGTGTGACGAATCATATTGACAATCCCACAACACCTGCCAAGAAACAATGTGAGTATTATGACGCCCATTACGAAGAAGACGCAGATGAACCTGCTGAAATGGAGTGGATGTCTTTTGATCACAATGTCCAAGAAGAATCACCATCTAGAGCTTACAGCCTTCTAACGGAGGAGAAATGGTATCGCAAAGGCAGAAAGCCAATGTCCCCATTGGATAAAGCTACTGATACATATGCGCATATCAAAAAGCATTTCTCCCCAAAATCTATCTTCACAAAAGAGGCATCAAACAGCAAGTCAAAAGTCAATGATCACAGTACTGCCATTTCAGAAGAATCCAAAAATGAAGGTAACCCTCTTCCTGCCAAGGCCGAATCCATTATTGAATCTTCTCTTGGAGATATAATTGTGGTGGAAGGGCAATCGGGTAAGCCCAGAATTGAAGATATTGGCTTGAATCCTGGAAAAGTTGATCTACCCACTGGAGAAAATATTCCCCTGCTCCAAGGTAAAGCAACTGGGCCAATTACAGTTGAAGGTGATAGCGATTGTTGTTTGGTTGTCCAAATGCAAGAAGAATGTCAAAAGGACAGAAATTGTTGAACGGAACCAAATGAATCATGCTGCTTTGAGGAGCTTAAGGGGTCTTAGCTTTTCAAGAGTTCTGTCATTGCTGGCTAACAATAATTGTACTTTCCAAGATTATATTCAGTCTGTTTTGTCAAAAAATGGAACTGTTATGGACACAGAATATTATGGCCCTGTGCAGTGCTTCTATAAGCGCTCAAAAAACGAATCTTTGTATTTGCCTTATCTAGTAAGTCGGAACAACCTTCCAGATTTTGCATCTGCGTTCCTCTTCACCTTTGAAAACTTCAGCGTTCTTAGTGATAAAGGCCACTCTTCAGATCTCTACTTGTCGAACTTTATTATACATGCTGTTACTTTGCTCTTCGTTAATAAATATAATATTGATGAACGTAAAGTTTTAGTAACTACAACAACTGTCGGAAGCTTCGTTTATAATGATGATTTCCCACCGGAATGGCAGTTTCATATTCCACCTACCACAGAGTTGATGATAATGTCATATTGTCAAGGACAAAAACTTTATGTACCACCTAAGTTTCAGAGGAAAGGTGATCACTGGTGTATGGTAGTTGTCAATTTAAAAAATTCAGAGTTTTATCATCTAGATCCTTTGTCAGGATCTACAGGTTCTTCGCGTAATCAACTCAGTCTGTTCTTAAAGTTTTTAAAAGTCACAGCAAATATCCATCTAAGCTCAAAAAACTGGTCCTATCCGAAGTGGAACTTTCCTAAACAAGTGGACAACTACAATTGTGGTGTATTCATTTTGTTCTATACCCAGTGTGTCTTGAAGAATTACCCAAATTCGCCATCATTTCTTCCTAATGAACTTTTCTGTCCTGCTGAATACAGGCAACTTCTGTGGTATTTGCTGTTAGCGAAGTCCCAACCTATCCATAACTATTGTTTCACCTGTCAAGTAGAATTTGAATCGGATAGAGGAAAGCGTGACACTGTGTGGATAAGTTGCGACTATTGTTCCAGATATGTTCATGTGTCAGATGAGTGTCTTAACGACCCAGCCTTAAATTCTAGCTTAATGAAAGAGAAAGCAAGGAAAGAGAAAAAAGTTGATTACATCTGCTATTTGTGCAAGAAAAGTAATAGGACTTTTAAAAGCTATCCGCAAAATGGAGCAACTCCAACGACTGAAAATCATTTTTGATAAGTACATTCTGAGCTGATAAAAAAAAGTTTAGCATGTGTCAAAGCTTTCGTTCGGTTCAATAGTAACAGTCAATGTGCACCATTAAACACAGTATTATTTTTTATCGGATATGAATGTCTCAACAAATTTGTGTCCTTTACTGGAAGCCCCTCATTACCAAGTTGAGTTGTGATTTACACATTTCATGCTTCATTACAAAGGTTACAAATCTAGTTGAAAGAAATCTTTAACCGTGATTTACCCCATTATGGGGATGACCTCTATTTGCTTTAAAAGGGTCTGGTATTGGCGAGGATAAGGAGTGGCTGTAGGGGTGGAGGAGGCCATTTGTAAATAAAATTCAGAAAATATGTATATCTATTCTTTTTGATAACTCATGAGTTAAGACTTGTTCCTTAGATTACTTCTTTCGGAAAAATACAAGCTTAAATCTCTATTTCTTTTCCCCGTTCACAGAGATTAGTTCTTTCCTGTTGGCCTCTGGCCAATTCGTTGTAGGTAATAGGGCATTGATACGAGGTTGCTGGGGAAAACCGTAATTTTCTCAAGAATTTTCACGTTAGCCACGGATTTTTTTCCTCGGAGCATATTGCGTTGAGTGGTGGGTACAAATATCCGCGCATATTGTCTGTGCAAAAATTATATGCACATCACCTTAGTTTTCCCGGAAAAGCTCTGGGATTTGAAGTAGGTGATAGGTTATGGGTATGAAGGTTGATCGGGAAATTTAGAATTTTCTCGAGAATTTCCACGCTACCAACGAATTTTTCTTTCCGAGAATATAGCTTCAAGTGGTGGGTAGGAATATCCGCGCACTAATCTTATGCACATCGCTTTAGTTATCCCGGAAAAGCTCTTTCATACGTTGTAGGATATGGGGATTGATATGAAGGTTCCGCCTCGGGAAATCTCGAATTTTCTCGAGAAATTTCACGATAACCACGAATTTTTTTCCTGTGAGGATATTGCTTTGAGTGGTGGGTATGAATATCCGCGCACAAATCATATGCACATCGCCTAAGTTTTCCCGGAAAACCGCTCGGATTCGTTGTAGGTACTAGGGCATGGATACGAGGTTGCTCGGGAAAACCACAATTTTCTCGAGAATTTTCATGTTGTCAACACCTTTTTTCCTCTAAACATATTTCTATGAGTGGTGGGTAGGAATATTTGCGCACAAATGTATGCACATCACCTCAATTTTCCCGGAAAACCCTCGGATTCATTGTAGTCAATAGGGCATTGAAACGAGGCTACTCGGGAAAACCCCGACAATTTTCTCTCGAGAATTTTTGCGTTAAGAACGGATTTTTTTTTCGGAGCATATTGCTTTGAGTGGTGGACACGAATTTCCTCGCACAAGTCTTATGAACATCACCCCAGTTTTTCCGGAAAAGCTCTGGGATTCATTGTAGGGAATAGGGCATGGATACGAGGTTGCTCGGGAAAACCATAATTTTCTCGAGAATTTTCACGTTTACCACGAATTTTTTCTCCTCGGAGCATATTGCTTTGAGTGGTGGGTACGAATATCCGCGCACAAATCATATGCACATCACCTAAGTTTCCCCGGAAAAAGCTGTCGGATTCGTTGTAGGTAATAAGGGATTGATACGAGGTTGCTCGGGAAAACCATTATTTTCTCAAGAATTTTCACGTTAAGAACGGATTTTTTTCCTCGGAGCATATTGCTTTGAGTGGTGGGTACAAATATCCGCGCACAAATAATATGCACATCACCCCAGTTTCCCCGGAAAAGCTCTCGGATTCATAGTAGGTAATAGGGCATTGATACGAGGCTGCTCGGGAAAACCGTAATTTTCTCAAGAATTTTCACGTCAACCACAAATTTTTTTCCTCGGAGCATATTGCTTTGAGAGGTTAGTACAAATATCTGCGCACAAATCATATGCACATCACCCCAGTTTTCCCGGAAAAGCTCTCGGATTCATTGTAGGTGATAGGGCATGGATACGAGGTTGCTCGGGAAAACCATAATATTCTCGAGAATTTTCACATTCACGACGGATTGCTTTCCTCGGAGCATATTGCTTTGAGTGGTGGGTACGAGTATCCGCACACAAATCCTATGAACATCACCTAAGTTTCCACGGAAAAAGCTGTCGGATTCGTTGTAGGTAATAAGGGATTGATACGAGGTTGCTCGGGAAAACCGTAATTTTCTCAAGAATTTTCATTTTAACCACGAATTTTTTTCCTCGGAGCATATTGCTTTGAGTGGTGGGTACGCATATCCGCACACAAATCCTATGCACATCACATAAGTTTCCACGGAAAAAACTCTCGGATTCGTTGTAGGTAATAGGGCATTGATACGAGGCTGCTCGGGAAAACCGTAATTTTCTCAAGAATTTTCACGTTAACAACGGATTTTTGTTCTCTGAGCATATTGGTTTGAGTGGTGGGTACGAATATCCGCGCACAAATCTTTTGCACATCAC
>NW_017547183.1:5528743-5579394 GCF_001854935.1 Bemisia tabaci | reverse complement strand
ATTGCAATGCAGCATAAGGCGAGCTCACACTCCCTCCGTCCCTGAACTGATATACTTGATTTGTGACAGCTGTCTGTGACATGGCTTGACTCCTGATTATACCCAACCTTTCTTTATTGACGAAAATTAAAGTCAATAAGTTGATGAGCAAAACCATAACTAGAGAGATTAAAAATGTCTGTTGCTGCGTTCAACGGAGTTTATCGATTTCAATTTTTGTGCTATGTGTAAAATTTGTTGAGAGTGTTTTAATGCACAAGTCATTCTGAAAGATACAAATCTGTCATCAAATGAGGCCCTGTAAATTAAGTGAAAGCTCTGTCAAGAATTTAGTATTTTGTTGATTGAGGAGACTTCAAGCCATAAGGAGCAAATTACTCCACTGTCCTGGGGTAAAAGGGAGGTAGAGAAAATGTGCACCCCTCTTCAAGTGTTCCAAGAAATATGAACTTCATTTCAAAATCTCACTGCTATCACTCGTCAAATTAAGAGTCACATGAGGAAAACAAGGACACTTGGAAAAAAGTCTCTTGGATCCTCAGTCCAGACTCTTGAAAAATTAACAAGAAAGAATAGGTACTTTTAGTTCCATTGGATTTTTGCTTGAATCAAAAGGAAATACGCTTAAACTACAAGCTTGGCTCTCGATTCAAGCAAAAATCCAATTGAATCGAGGGTATTTTTTCTTGTGAAATATTTGAAGAGCCTAGACTCTGGATTCAAGAGACTATTTCTTTGCAGTTAACTGTTTGAAATAGGTATTCAGAAGCTAAGTTAGAACTTGTTGTTTTACAGGTTTAATACTGTAGTAGCAAAAGTGGAGCAGAGGAGGCTGAAGAAAACAGGAAGGTAAAAAACCGAAATACAGCGCCTCTCTGTAGAAGAAACCTTTCTTCTTTTTTAAATTATTTTTGCTGGTAATGAAGAAGAAAAGTTGGTGGTAACACAAGTTCTAAACAGTTTTTTCTTCTTTTTAATTTCTTGAATTAGGTATCATGGTTGAATTTTATCACTAGGCTTTGAGGTACTGAATGACCAATACCTCAAAGACATGGTCATTGCTGCACTCAAATTACACAATTATAGTTCAAGCCTTATACACATTATAAATGTTTTTGGGAACATGCGCACTCGCTGCATCTGAAGTGCAGGAAGCTTTTTCTGGAATCAACATCATCTTAAAAAATTTAAAAATCATTATCAACTTGACAAGAGGCCTGTCTTAGTGGTGCGATGAAACTTGTCAGGCCTTCCATCTTCCTCCTGATGATTTCAGAGTAACTTCTCGAACCAGAACCATAGGCGTAGCTGAAGCATTGTTATAGAGGGGGCTTACCTTCTAGGACCAACTTCTTGATTCTACCTTCTTGATTCCACCCACCAAGTGGAGTCCAAGGAGTATGGCATAGCCCCAGCAAAACAGGGGGTCAGAGGAGAAAATGTTGAAAAACTGACTTCATTATTATGCTCCCCAGATGTAAATTTACGATAAGATTTGGAGATTTTGCCTTTTTCAGCTCAAAATTAGAAGGTTAAAATAGTTCATTATGGTGGAAACTGACATCAAATGGGATATGTTTCCCACAACACAAAACTTAGGCTCCTAAGCAAAACAATTCCGAGGTTATGGACAGTGTGCAAGGCTGGGTGTCAAATGGACACCCAATTCAGAATGCCAGGTGGATGTGATTTCCTAAAGAGCCAACTCCTGACCTTGGAAGCAAAATTTTGGCGTCACAAAATTAAGGAGAATTTCTATTGTTACGATGAATTAAGACAAACAACAAGTACTGCAGGAAGGGATAAATAAAGACATAAGCAACAACACAAGGCTAGAGAAAAATCATGCAGTAGTTCCTATTTTTTCAACTACCCTCCTTATCCTCATGGTGAAGGCACCAACACACCCTGCTGGGGGCATGGGTGGAGGAGTTTGGTTATGGATTGGTATTGGTTTAATGGATCCTTGCCGTTAGATTGTTCGATCAGGAGCTAAAGAGCGAGAGCCAACTCCATGATGTGAGTTTTCTTAATATCACCCTGTAAGTGCTGATTATCTTTTCCTACATGTTGGTAGGAGGTGTGGTGGCCATCCGAGCCACAATTTTCATAGATATCTTGTGTTAGTCATTTCATCCGCTCTCCCGGACAGGCCCCGAGGCCCAATAATGGATGGGGCTTAGGGCCCTGCACAGCAGTGACTCCGTTTCCTTTCTAGTGTTGTACAGATCCTGAGCCATCAAATCAATGCAAGGTCATTGATATACGGCTAAGAAAAAATTATTTATCGAAACATCCTCTTATTCAAGTAAAACAGTGCAATAAAAATGTCAAAATTGAAAGTTGCAATTTAATGCAATTGTACCAACTGATTGGTATGTTCCATGAAATGGCAATTCAAGTAACAGTTCCAAAAGGATTAAATAGAAGTCCCAAGAAGACTAAGGATCCGCGAAAAGCTTCATAAGTTGAGATATGAAGGGTCAGGAGACAACCTCGTCGATGAGTTCCGTTCCATCTTCACTTACGTACTATTACTGATAGAGTTGGACTCTGATTGAGTACATTTTTGGCAGGTGCCAGTTTTTTTTCCGGGAAAATTAATACACTTATCAAGCTATAACAACTTTTGGCTCATTTTATAAGAAAAAATATATATATTCTTTTCTCATGAACTCAAACCAATTGTAAAAATGTGTGACACAGAAATTGGATCGGTATGGAAGAAGGGGAAAACCAATTGTTCAGTAAAATCAGGGCTCATTGCAAAAAGGTAATAACTTTAGAGAATTGTTTTCTGGAGAGGTATCATTCCCACTCCATTAGATGAAAGCTCTTGATTTGCAGGTGTGCCTGCAGCCTCCTTTTGACCAATTTTGTAAAACAAGTGTTGCCACACATTTAAGTGTAGGATGCAAAAATGCTCCAAATGTACAATGACATGAACATAATAGGTTGAGCAGAGGCATTACGTTAAGAGATTACATTCAATATTACATACGAAATTACGTTAAATGTTAAGATATTGGATGATAAAAATTAATATCAATCATAAATTGATGAACCAACTTTTTGATTAGCCTTACGCTTCTACTTTTCATCTTGGACTCACTGATTCCCTGTTTTGGTGATTTTACGTTTGAAAAATAGTATACTCTTAAATTTAATTAATTCTAAAATTACTTACCCATGATTTTTCTTAGTTCATAGTTTATTTTGTATTGGACACCATTAAAAAAGGGCAAGTTAGCCCTCCCTCATTGCTTATTAAAACAATGGGCAATCTGCATTCAATCCCCTAATTGTCTCGCGATAAACTGCACCACAAGTTATTACATACCTTTAACTGCAGTATTGATAGGTGTTGATCCGTATTGAATGTGGGCTACAACTCAACAAATGATAGGCAAGCTCCCCATGGGCGTGACTGAAATATACAAAATTTCAACAGTTGGATGGCAGTTTCTCAAGTCCTTTCCTTACCCCTTTTGATGTTGCCTGGCAAACAAAAATTAATCATTAGAATCATTTTAATCAAAGAATAAATATTTGACTATTTGCTTAGACATTAGACAATATGTCTGCTTTCACTATTTGCCTACGACGGATATAGAGCTAAACTTACCGGCACTGCCCAATAGTGCAACTGGCGGGTCTGCTCAGAAGTTTCCGCTCTACCAGAGACCAAGAGCTGCTGAGCAGAGAAGCAGACTGGTGAGAAACATCACTGAGCAGTACTAAGGAGTTAGGAAAAGCATATGTTAATGAAAAATGAATCACGTACTTAGTCTCCAAAAACGTATCATTAACAGTGCGAAGGCCACCCTCACTGGCGAAGAGACAAGAGGTGACGAATGATAGATGTACCTGGGTCATTCCAAAAAACGAAGTGAAAATCATTGAAGCTTTCAAGTGACCTTTGAACTTATCTTCACTGTAAAGCACAGATGTAATCTATTAAATGAGCAGAACATACAGCAAGGATGGCTACAAAAGTCAGATGTGGTGAGCAACAGCCGTCGAACCTGGCATGCACATGACAGATACTATGGCACTAGAATTTCCTTGCTCATCAAAAACTGCATCTTGACACAATGCATTTCAGCTAATTGGAAAAGGATGGGCCAGGATTACCTGTAGCTTACAACATTATACGACGTAACTACACCCCCATGTGGAACCAAAGTGCATAGGAAGTTGACTTACCATGAGAAAACGGCCAATCCTTGGCTCGAGGAACCGCAAAGAAACTGATGAAGTAGAATTCAGACTCAGACAAGACGTGAAAACACAATGCACGTGCTTTGGAATCTGGTTAGATGGCGGCATGATGATGAATTGATGACTTTAATGACGAAATGACTTCTTAATTCTTATCTTATCTCCTCTCCTCGTGCCGAGCCGACTCTTGCTCTCCTGTCCTCTGCTTTCTGCTTGAAACCCGCGTATTCCTTTGTTCGGCGGCATATTTTGGCGCCAACAAGCTGCCATTAATCCCGAAAAAAATTGTCCACACATGCCACAAAAATGAATACAGCTTTTCAACCTCATTTGAGGGCAATTTTTGAATAAATATTTTTGAAATAATTATTTAAAGAAGTATTGTCTGTGTAATTACTAATTTGCTGCAATATTTCGTTTCTGTTTCCTGGGATTATAACCAGGGTTTTTAGTAATATGTTGTACTTACTGGTATGTGAAGTCACCATCTTGTTTTTCTTCCAGGCGGCCAATCAAAAAGCTGCCGAAAATGCGTGAACTCTCGCAATGACGAAACTAATTTCTACTTGTTTTGTTTACAAAAAGTAACTCATGAGGATGAGTCGCGAGGATTGACTTTATCACTTATCAAATTGTAATATTTTTGTCTATTGGGTCCCATTAGTTGTGTAACTATTTCGTTAAGTTTGTATTTCAAATTACAATCCTCGAATGATACCGGTTTGTACTCATTCTGCCTATGTTTCATGAGCCTACAGCAGACGATGCTTTCGTACCGCAACTGTACATGCATGCAAGTTTCAACATCCTGTAATTATTAACAGGTTTAGACCGTCTTAGAACTTCTTATCACAATGAGGACTGCATTGATGGTTGCTGAGAAACCGTCTTTAGCGGCGTCTTTGGCGAAAATCTTGAGCAATGGGAAAAACTCCACCAGAAAAGGTAAGGTCCAACTGGAATCAGAAATGTAACATGTCCATTTTAATCTCTCATTAATCGCATATTTTAATATGCAAATCTCGAAAATCTGATTCATCTTGCATTGAAAAAAAGACAGTTGGCATAAACTTCTCACTCTTAATAATACATATTAGATTCTAAATTTGTATCTAGAAAATGGGCATTCTCCCGAGTCCTACGCAGGTGCGCATCCTACTGTAAAGGTATACCTACGGAGTAAAGCAGAGCTATCGTCAGCTTTGTTGACGGTTTGCAAGCATTTTCATGTCAGTCTTATCCGCATGTAAACATCTGATTCTCGCAGAAGCAAGAATACAAGCTTATACAAGGTTTTTAATACTTTCAAACCTCGTAACACTTCAATTTTTAGCCACTCAGAAATCGCAACCACATAAAAGTCATAACTGAAAGAAGTTTTTTACCATATGATCATGAGACAGATGTTTTCAAGGCAAAGTAGCAATTGCCACTTCGTGCAGAGGTCCAAATTCGTCACTGGCGCTTGCAAACTGAAAGTAAACAACTGTCAACTTAGTTGACGACACCTCTAGTACTGAACTCATTTCGATCAAGTTTTGCAATCATATTTTTTTTTAATATAAATCTGAAGTCATGAAATCTGTCTTAATTGAGATCAGATCAAACCAGTTACGAGTTGAAAATGCATGTTGCAGCAGCATTCAGATGAAGGTTTTTGTCAAATCGGATCCCAAGCCATGTTTTCTGAACCTTTAGGTCAGTATAAGAGCAATTTAAATTTTTTAAGAAAACTCACTTTAACATTGTTTTTTCCTTTATACCGGTTGGGCGCGTTTCGGTCTCTTTGTGAGACCACGCTGATGATGGTCTCACGAAGAGACCGAAACACATCTGACCGGTGTAAAGCAAAAAACAATGTGCAAGTGAGTTTTCTTAACAAATTCAAATTATTAAGTAAGTTCTTGTGCAAACCCGAACATTAACATTATAAGATCGATGCCTGAAAGCCTTAGATGAAGTGTAGGCCTACTCTTCTTTATTTCAACACTGTACAGTGGCGCAGTCAACTCATGGACCAAGCTTTGGAGCCCATGTCCAGGATTTAAATTGGAATGAAAGGTTTTGACACAGAACAGTGCTTATTGTTACTTCCGAAACAGTAGGGTTTTCTTATTTTCAAATTCCATGGTAATTTGAAAAGAATTTCAAGGATTTGCTCTGTATCCTTTAACTTGAAAAATGAAGGGCTTTTCAACTTTCATTGTGTGAAGTGAACTTGATTTTTCTGTTACTCAGCCACCAGTGTGAGCATACTAAAATGTGGCTCACAGTAGCATTTCAACACATTTAAAGGCATTAATGTTTATAACAACTGTTGAGAAGTGCCTCTCTTCATCCTCTCCTTTTGTTCGAGTAATGGCGCCTGGTGCTTAAGTCCATAATATTGTTTCTCTTGCAGGTTCTAATGGTGCGTGTTCCATTCACGAGTGGGTCGGATACTTTCGAGGAGACAATGTGAAGTTTAAAATGACGTCAGTTTGTGGGCATGTCATGACGCTTGACTTCATTGGAAAGTATAACAATTGGGATAAAGTTGATCCGGTTTGTATTCTTGACAAATATTTTAATATTATAAATAAAAATTTTGTTAAATCAGGATTGCCATGTTCAAGGAAAACTGGGAAATGTCAGGCAAATGACGAAAGCGTTACGGAAAAATGTTTAAGTCATCTTTCTTTGCTTTCTAGAATAGTTTTGACATTTCAAGCAATAACTGTTGTGTTAAACTATTTCAAAGTGTGCCTTTTTAACCATCTGGCATATCTACAATTGTTAGGGAATTTCACCAAAATGTGAGAGGGAAATTTCAGAGAACTTCGTTTTCTAAATTCTGTGGCAACCCTGTTAAATATTATTTCCTTGTCTATTTGTATCTTAAAAATGATCACTTGCTTACCATGAATATTTATAATTAGTATAGATTGATGGTCAAAATTGGTCGCATTTGGATGCTCAGACTTTTGAAACTGGTATAGTCCATCTGTATAAGAATGAGGAAGAATGAGTGTCACCTTTCTTTGGTAACAGCATTTTTCCTTGTATCAAACATTTACCAACTGGATAATTCATGACCCAAAGACATATCAATGGTGAAACTATAAAAACACAAATCTTGTGTACAGTATCTCAAAATCTCCACTCCCATTTTATTATACCTCAGGGGCCAACACTATTGCCTGAAATTTTCACCCAATATTGACAGGGTAATTAAAAATCAGAGAAGGTTTTAAGAAATTATTTTTCATATTTTTCCAATCAGAATATCAGTTATAGCAGGAAGTCTGGAATGTCACAAAGTGAACCACACAATTTTGTAATTTTACCGATGGTGTTATCTTACCAGAATATTACCATGCATTTATCATGTGTGGGTTTGGTATGTATTATGTTTTGTGACCTTTGGCTGTTATTAATCTCTGTGCATTGTTCATTCGAACTTTTTTAATAGATCGATGTTGCTTTTCAATCTGCTATGGGTATTTTTCACCTAATTTAGATTAAGAATCATTCATCTAGTGATTTAATTTTTACCCAGTTTAGTTGTCCATTTTACCTGACCATGGCAGCAAAATTTGAACCCTAACATATCGTTCATGTCCTTTTTTGCAGGCTGAGTTATTTACTTGTCCTACAGAGAAAAAGGAGGCAACTCCGAAGTTGAAGATGCAAAGTTTTTTGCACCATGAGGCCAAAGGTTGTGATTATCTGGTTCTTTGGTTGGATTGTGACAAAGAAGGCGAAAATATCTGTTTTGAAGTCATGAATGCTGTCAAATCTGCGCTCAGCCGACCACTTCACGTTCACGATGTAAGTAAGGCATCAGACTTTCGGGAGATTAAGAGATTTTATCAATTGAACACTTTTAAAGGGAATCAGACTTCACATTGCCTAATTTCCTCTTCTTAAGTTTTATCTTTTTACAACTGAAAACTAACCAACATAATGCCTTGAGCCTTTCTGCACATTTCCCCTGGTTTACTGAAAATCTAGCATTAGCTCCTGTACAAAGAAACATATTTCATCCGCACTGTTTCAGTATTTCTATGAATATTTTATATTTCATAGGAAAATTCTTCCAGAAAGTCTGAAAATTCTGGTGTTCTTTTTTGCAAATGTAAAGAAAAATCTCTTGAAATAACAGACAAATATATGTGTGTATAAATTCGATCTTGTGTTATACATTAAGATTGAGTCAAATCCAGATGATTTAGGAAAAGGCTATCTTTACGAAGAATATTTCACAATATTGCCTTGTTTTTAGGGATCATATTATTGTGTTTTTTGCATGCTGAAATCAACTTTTGAAATATTGCCTTGAATCTGACTACAGTCCATCCTTTCAACAGGTTGTTTGGCGAGCAAAATTTTCTGCCATTACAGATAGAGATATTAAAGCTGCAATGGAAAATCTTGTGAAACCTAATGAGAATGAAGCAAGGAGTGTAGACGCTCGACAAGAATTGGACTTACGAATCGGCTGTGCATTCACTAGATTTCAGACCAAATTTTTTCAAGTAAGTACATCCCTTGAAATTGAATAAGATGGCTTTCAGTTTCCTTGCATGTTATTCTCTGATCAGCTACTCTCCCGTAAAAGATTCAGTAAAGCATTGTTTACTCATAGTTATAGGCAAAACTATGAGGTAGAAATCACAAATGACTGAATTTTTTTTAATAAAACCCATGGTCTCACTCAAATTCTTACAAAAATTTTCTGAAGTGATTTTTATCCGTATCATTTTCTTGGTGCTGAGGCTTAAGAAGTTGGAGAAAACCATACAATTTTCAGAGTCTTGCTAACAGCAATTAGAAGATTCAGCTATGTATTTAATAAGTGCATGTGCGCTCAATTACTAATCTTCAAGAAAATCTCATTTTAGAAATATTGGGTTGTCCAGCTTAGTGTGTGGTCATCATCCTAAAAATATTTTTATTTTTCTCCGATGACCCCAAATTTTTTTTTACATTATGACTTACCTTTTTAGGGTAAATACGGTGATTTGGACGCATCCTTAATCTCTTATGGACCCTGTCAGACCCCTACTCTCGGATTTTGCGTCGAGAGGCATGATGCCATCCAGACCTTCAAACCGGAACCCTTTTGGTACATTCAAATTAAAGTTGAAAACCCTCAAGGTGGTGATGACTTGACTCTCCAGTGGAATCGTGGCTATCTCTTTGACAGAGAGGTAACTTCAGCATTGTACTCTGAAATGCGTGAATTATCATTTGTTGAGTGAGTATATTATTTTCTTTGTTTTCCAATTTGAGTAAAAATTGAAAAGTTACTATAGGAATAGTGTGGAGGATATAAGGGCTCATCAGGGTGGATAATATTTTAATATATTCAAAGGAGCCCAGGGCAGACAAGAAGAAACGCTCTATTCCCAGGGGGGAATTCAAGGGGATTTTCCCCTAACCATGAAGAAATTAATAAACAAGCTGAGGCTAAGTTTTCGACACTTTCACTTCGTCAAAATGCAAGAGCTCATGTAACATTCAGGACACACAGAAATTCTTGAGCTCTACACTAGTCAAAATGCCAAGAGTATCAGGGTTGATACTTTCTAATGCACATCTTTTAGTTTTACCAATTTACGAAAATACATAAATGAAATGCATTCAGCATCTGGGCATATGTGCGGAAAGCGTTGGTCTTGCAAGTAGTAGATTTATTTTAAATTTTCAACTGCAAGGCACCTACAGAACACATCAATCAAATTAACTGGTGGTAGAGAAAACAGGACAGTAATATACAATGCCACTTCTCAAACGCTTTCAAAGTAAGCTTTTGGATGATTTTTTATTTTCGATTGAAACAGACTTTGTTTTTCACTCTCTTTAAATCAAAGTTTCTGTTTTACAATGTCTAAAATGTTTTTCTCCTAAATGTTTTCTTTTTTCCAATAGCATTGAATATCAATGTTTATACTTAAGATTAATTTTCTTTTCTCAGAAAAATATTCATAGGGAGTTTCAATCAATGGGAGGGTTGTTTATCAACATCATTAAGAAGAATAGTGAAGACATTTTGTCGGATGTTGCAAGATTTATGAGAAATGTCTTTTACAATTTTACCAATGACGATTTTAAAGGTACCTCACAGCATCCACCGAAATGCATTTGTCATTATGTTTCTATAGCCTCCTCCCTCCCCTTCCCTTCTCTCCTTAACATTTTTCCCATAGATTGATTCTAATATGATTTTGTGTAATTTTTATCTCATCTTCTTTCATCAATTTACAGAGTTACAAGCGTTGTTGCAAAAGAAAAAGCCAAACAAAGACCCCAAGCTCTAAACACCGTCGAACTGATGAGAGTGGGATCCTCCTACCTCGATATGGGACCTCATCACACCATGTTACTTGCTGAGAAACTTTACACTCAAGGATATATCAGTTATCCAAGGACAGAGACGACTCATTATCCAGAAAGTTTCAATTTGCTGTAAGGTTCATTTTCAACTTTTCAATGCCTTCTTTTGTTGAATCATGGAGAGCTCATGACAGCACTGTAACTTATAATCTTTACTTCCCAGTATGACCTTGATGCAAAAGAAAAGCAGGGCTGAAAAGAACATTTTTTGAACCCTCTTATAGGCGCGTTCTCATAGGGATGTGACAATGTTGCTATGTGTGTGCAGATTCTGCGCTACACGTTGTTATCATTCAGAGGAATTTGATTCTTTTGTCTGCCTTATTGTACTGGTGAGAGGAGAGAAGCTCTCTTCGATCATCAGCATGATATTGCAAAATTTCTACCAGATATTGCGTTCAAAAGTAATTCACTTTTCAGCCCCTCTCTCTTCAAGGTGGGCTTTTGGGAGTTTGATCTTAAAAGCTCATTGTGATCAGGAAGCTGTAAGTAACACTATGTAGAATAATCCAAAAATTTAACCAGTACCATTTTTTGGTATTCCATGCATAGTTCTTCGTCAAAGACTGAAGTAGTTACCCAACCTATACGTACGGTGTGAAGGTACAAACTTTTTCTCAAAACAGGAAAAATAAAAATTGTTCTTTAACCTCTTTACTCTTTGAAAAATTTTCGGTGGATCTTCAGACTAATTTTTCATAACAGTCTGTGAAAGAAGTGCTATTGCTCAATGAAACCATGCTCACATGTTCTCGAGTAAATTAAATAGTGAAGTCCCTAAGTAAAAAGATTGTTTTGTTACCATGGAACCGACAGAGGTTTTTGTGTCCGATTTTTGTCTCTTAAGTCTTCCCTTAATATCACACTGAATGTTTGGTTGTAGAGCGGTCGTGAAACAGCAGCAAAACAGCAGCGAAGTGGGGAAGGAGGTTGCTAATATTCTAGCAAATGGCATTAACAGGCCAAGAACAGGTCATGATGCGGGTGATCACCCACCCATTACTCCAATGAAACTGGCTCATCGCCATGAAATGGACAATGATATGTACAGAATCTACAGTTACATTGTCCGTCATTTTCTAGCCACTGTGAGTAAAATCTTTAATTTCAGTTAACTATTAACGTTTGCGTAGCTTTATCAGATCAGAGTGTCAACTGTCAACCAGAAAGCACAAATATTGAAATTTTGAAATTACTTCAAAGAGAAATCTGTGTGAGAGAAAGAAAAAAGTAAAGAGAAGGCAATGTGAAAGTAAGGAGTATTTTAAAGTCAAGGAGACACTGTAGAGGTGTAAAGGTGCACTCGCATAGCCTGCCACACCATGTGACAAGCATCATGAGATAAGTGCAATCAGCCCTAGCTGCATTCAATGATTTGGGGAAATCATGACTGTTTGTAATGGATCTTGATGAACCATCTTAAGGGGCATCAGCCATCCATGGATCATTAAAGTCAGAAGAAGGATCATTTCAGAATGAACCAATTTTATATCATGCAGGCTTCAGTCGGATGGGGGATTGCATCTCAAAATAATGCGCTATGAAGGTTGGTCTCATAAGGAAGCAAGATCCTTAAAAAATAGCTGTAACCGTGTTTCAGTGAGTAAATCATATCTGTGTTTTTGATTTAAGGTGGAGAGAGATTGTAAGTATTTAAGCACAACAGTTACTTTTAACGTCAATGGTGAGTCGTTTACGTATACTGGCAAGACTCTTTTGGAGATGGGATACACTGTTGTAATGCCTCAGCATGCTATCAGCAAAAATGAAATAGTACCAGATCTCAAAAGAGGTGATAAAGTCCGTGTCAAACTGGTGAGTATCCTTCAATTATATTTAATTTTGTTCTTCATAGCTGTCTTGTGCTCGCGAGTCCTCCTCTCCCTGAACAGTTCTACCATAGGACCAGCGGGTACCTTTTACCTTACTGGTGTATCAAAGAAAAAGAAGAAACATTAATTGTTATGATCATATAGGATAAAATGAAAATATGAAACATATTTTCGAAGTTGTAAATAGTTGACAGAAGCGGTGTAATTTTCAGCAAGCGTTGATTCTTCATGCTACTGGTGGGAACAAGTAAGTAAAATATCTTGTAAAGACAAATTTACCTGGTAATGTGATGATAGTCTTCAGAATGATAAAAATTAGGTTTTTTCACCCCTGTTTGGAAATCTCGATACTGCTCTCTGGCAGTATTTTTTCACTAGCACACACGTAATCATTTCAATTTTTTTTTCCCTCTAAAATGAAACTGTAAGCAGGCTCTCTAAGTAAAACAACTACAATTCCCTAAAAGAAATTGCCTCCAATGAACAACCGTACATAGCAAGAGTCAAAACACCTCAAAAAGTGTATCTTCTCTGAAATTTCATATATAATATATTGAGCATATTCAAAAAGTCCAAAATCAACTCACGAAAAAGAAAATCAGGGTTTCAAGCAGATTCAGGGAATTCTAACATCAATTTCAAAACAAACGGAGGTTAACGAATGTCTAATTCATCATTAAAACAAATTTAACATTGAACAGATGTCTAATGTTGAATTCTTCAAAAATCTCCTTCCTTTCTTCTTTAATGCATTCTAATTATAAACTTTTTAAAAAATAAAAATTACTGCATTGTAAACACTGAAATCAGGTAAGTGGTTTATTTGACACAATGTGTCAGGTCTCTTTTACAAGTGGAAAGTTGAAATGGTCCACTTGACAAGGTATAAACTTCAGCATTCTGACATCTGTCTCTTTTTCAAACTCTCGTGTAGAATGAAATGTGTGCAACTAAAATTACCAAAATTAACTCCTTACCAAGGAAGTAACTTTTGTACTAAGTGTTGGTTACCTAAAAAACTGAATTTTTCACTCCTCAAAAAAAAAAAAAAAACTGAACAGGGATCAAATCGTGCATTATAATGGTTTGGACAGGTCCCTTGATCGAACAATGTTACTCAGCGCCCTGCGTCGCTCCTGGTGCCTATAATGTACAACAGCTGAAATAAAACACCAAGATTGAGGCTGCTGTGTTTTCATACTGCAGAGATTTTTGCGATAACGTTTCGTGTAATATTTATCTCAAGTAGGTTATGGTTTTTTTATGAGCAGTGGGCTTGAAGTTATGCATCAAAAAAATGTTAATATTTCAGTCAGGAGGTGCGTTCAATAATTTTTGCTGCACAAATTGTGCTCTATGCAAAATTTTAATGAGCAAACATATGATAAAATACTTAAATTTGTACCGTGTCCAGTGGTCCCTTGACAAACATAAAAAAATTGCTACTTACTAATTCAAATATAACAAATGCTAATCACTCATTCTTGAGATGAATTTGAAATCGGTTGATGTGTTCATTTATTCTACACAAAATTTTGATAAGAAAACATGTGTTGTGATGATCAATTCTCATCATGTCTGTTGATTTATCAAGACCGGAAGATTTAATAAAGAGACAAACAGTGTTACCAGCTCTGTTTGCTCTGTCGCTTTAGGTTGAAGTGGAAACACAGGACTCCCATTCACAACTACAAAATATGATGGATCAATTGCCTGATCTTATTCAGGAAGTAGCCCACTTAATTACTGAGTTGAAATAATAGGAGATAAATTTGAGTTCTCTTACCTTTTAAATTTCAGGTCAAATTGTGTGAAGGTCAAACATCTCCGCCTGGTTACCTGACAGAGTCAGAATTGATTACTTTGATGGAAAAGCATGGAATTGGAACAGATGCATCAATTCCTGTCCACATCAACAACATTTGTCAGCGGAACTATGTGTCTGTCTCGTCCGGACGGCGATTGGTACCAACCAATCTTGGAATCGTTCTAGTGCATGGTTACCAGAAAGTAAGTCTCTTGTCCGTTCATTTTTTTTTTGGTTTCAAGGTCCAAGAATAAAGAAGATTCTTTAGTTTTTCCCTCTAGTAATGTAGAAACCAAATCACAAATCAACTTTTTTCTGTTTCATGTGAAACATAATTTTTCTTGGTTCCTTTTATTAGAGAACTACCATATTTTTTGTTTGATTTTCTCGTAAAAGTAGATGTTTTTACAAATGCACCCATGCAATTGATAACTTTACAAGTAGTTCTGTTCACTTTTTCCTGTAATAAGAAGCTTTTTTACAATCAAGTTTTATTATTTTTAAAGATTGATCCGGAATTGGTTCTACCTACGATGCGTTCTGCTGTTGAAGAACAATTGAATCTTATAGCCCATGGCAAAGTCGATTTTAATGAAATCCTGGATCACACTCTTGTCGTCTTCCACATGAAGTTCCTTTATTTTGTACAGCACATCAGTAATATGGACCAACTTTTTGAGGTTTCATTCTCAACACTAGCCAATACTGGGAAAGCCCTGTCTAGGTAAGTGAGCTTTAATGACTTTATGGGATGAAATTGACAGTTGTAGAGACCATTTTAAAGATGATGCAAATCATTTTTGAATCTAAAAGTCTCAGTTTGTGGAAGAATACCCTGACTATGGTGTGCAGGGATGCAGAAAATTCCTAACTAAGCAACTGGACCAGCATGGTTGCGTAAAGTGAGGAATCGTTCGTGTGAAATGGAGAAAAGAGAGAAACCCCATGGCAAAGGGAAATCAATAAAGCCCTTGTAAAAGCAAACCTCATGATGCCGAAATTGTCAGTTCAATATATTATGAATGTAAATTGTAGAAAGCTCAGTTTATCATGAAATGGTCGGCCATTAAGCACTATTCAGTAGGTCACTCGTTTTTAGAAACTTGATGTCCTGTATGCATCACTTAAATTCGTGAACACTTTATGCAAAAACTCTCCTCTCTAGTCAAGCTCAAGTTTTTCGCATAGTACCTTTAAGGGTGTGAATGAGAATATGTCACCTAAAATTTATCGACGGTGAAACTACCAAACCACGTATCTCGGTTTGCGACGTCGCAGACTTCCTGTCATACTTTATTTTTTAATGAAAAACTATCTAACGTCCAGTCTTGAAAATTTCTGTGATTTTTCCTCTTCGCGCGGAGAAAATTCTGTGAAAATTTCAAGGAATGATATTGATTTGGTCTACTTCCAAAAAATAAAATGTGAGCGTAGATTTTTAAACACCGCAAACGAGATACGTGGTTTGGTAGTTTCACCGTCGTTATGCCCTATCCCCATGAGGCTGAAATGTTAGGTTTACGTTCCTCAAACTGTAATCTGTCCTCTGTTTTCGTGAAAAAAACATTCCCTCATTGTGTGTAAATTTTTACTGAGTGGCAGCTTAATAGCAACTTTCAAATGCTCTTTATGTATTTAGAAATTTCTGTTTCCATAGGTGTGGCAAATGCAGGCGATACATGAAGTATATTCAAGCAAAACCTAGTCGATTACATTGTTCCCATTGTGATGAAACTTATAGTCTACCGCAGAACGGAAACGTCAGGATTTACAAGGTAAAGAGCTTGCTTTCATTCTACCGTGCATCAAAATAGATTAGTATCAAGCAAATTTCTGAAATTGAATTTTCTTCAAAATTTGTTTGATTAGGCCAAGTTAACAGAAAAGTCATGTCATTTTTCAGAAAAAAATGAATTGAGAGTATTTTTCAGTTCAACCAGTTTTAAATTTTTCTGGTCAAAAATTCAAAGCCAGAAAAACATATTTTAAACATGAAAGCACATGTTCATCTTAGTTTGTCCTGAACATTGAGTCTTATAAAATAAATAAATTTCAAATCTCCCCCCTGTGTTCAAAATTGAAGCAACTTAGATTACTGATAATCCATCAATTTTTCTATTCTGTTTGATCTGCAAAAAGGGCTCCCAGTCTAAAATTCAAACTCTGTAGTCAATTATGACCTCCTTTGAACCTGCAGGTAAATAGATGTTTCCATTTACCTCACACTTTACATAACGATTTGCAATTTGCGTCTTTCTTTCAGGAACTGAAGTGTCCTCTTGATGAGTTTGAAATGATCTATTTCTCAACCGGTGTGAAAGGGAAAAGTTTCCCTCTTTGTCCATATTGCTATAATAATCCGCCTTTTAGGGAAATGAAGAAAGGAAGTGGTTGCAACCAATGCGTTCACCCAACCTGCGCTCACAGCATATTTAAGAATAGTTTATCTGAATGTATTCAGTGTGAGGAAGGACTGCTGATTCTAGATCCACCGGCTGCTCCTAAATGGAAACTCGTTTGTAACAAGTAGGTGTCTGTCTCATCACTTTAAACGCCTCTCCTCTGATACTGTTATTTCCATATTATTACTGTAATATATATTAGTATTTATAGACACTAAAATATCTTTAAAGAAGTCACTTCAACCCCTCTGCTCATACTTAGGTTTGAGTCACAGCGTTTTCTCTGAAATTTTACACAATTCAATAAAATTCTGTGCCATTGAAAAATTTTGTGTCAGCATTCCAATGTTGCCACATTAATTCAAATAAGTTCACAAATTAAAGTAAGTCATGGTAAAGAGTTAAGTTGTGGTATTGTATATGTAAATGATGAAGAGCCACACTAAGAATACAAAAAAAATTTGGCACCAGCTAAATTTCGATATTTTTTGATATGATGCTCCTCACGACCTCCTGAGCAAAATAAGCTTTTAAAATCAAATTTTTCATGTGCTAATGTTGAGAAAATCAGGGCAGAATTGTGAATTTTTCTGCCGTCTTCCATGCATTTTCTACTAGAGATGCAGGACTTGCGCTATGTTTGAGGCCGCTGTGGCGCATGCTGTTATCTTTCAGAGGAATTAGATTATTTTGAGAAGATAATCAAGGTAAATTATTTTTGTCGCCTTACCTTCCTGGCCTGTAAGGAAAAAAAGGTTCCCCTTAATCATCATTCAGATATTGCAACATTTATATTAAATATTGCGAGTTACAATGCCCAAAAATACACTTTACAGCATGGCTCTTCTCTAGATGATTATGTAGAAAGGGTGGTTTTAAAATCGAATAAAAATTTATGTGATGCTGGTACCAAGAAATCTTGGTATTTAGGGCATTATCCTTTAGTTTTGATGGAATTTTTCAAAAATGAGTGGTAAGTTAAATATTCTGTGTCCCCAGATCACCCTCTTTAAACATGTCTTTTTTCTCAATTTAGGTGTGATGTGATCATTCATCTATTTGAAAATGCTCAGAAGGTATCCATTGAAGAGACCAATTGTCACTGCGGTGCGCAGCAAGTGAAAGTGGAGTATAAAGAGGTCAGTTGTATTATGTTGGTAATTCCTCATTGATCATTAGCAATTTTTGCCTAAACATTTGTGGAAAACTGTGCGAGGATTTCTTTCCTGCACTATTTATTCTGGTTCAAAGAAAAATGATCAGCTCATGCTGAAATTCAATGTTATTTAAGTATTTCCATCATTAAATAGTTGACTTTATGTGGTTTGATATGCCAATG
Source organism: Bemisia tabaci (assembly GCF_001854935.1). Classification (NCBI taxonomy): domain Eukaryota; kingdom Metazoa; phylum Arthropoda; class Insecta; order Hemiptera; family Aleyrodidae; genus Bemisia; species Bemisia tabaci. The sequence continues at coordinate 5,561,415 of NW_017547183.1, read as the reverse complement.
ATCAGTGATCAATAGTCATCTTGCATGAAAAAGTAATAACTTGATAATTTTTCAACTTTCAAGGATTTAAATGTATTAGATTTATAAGACAAATTTTTTAAGCACTTGGACGCTTTTTATCCCTAGATCTAATATTGGAGATTCAAGATTTATTCATCACACTAAGAGTGCTTGTTTTTTTATTAACATTAGCTGTTTTTAAAAAACAAAAATTGTACTGCTATGTAACATTCCTTTTTCTCTCTTCACTGCCGAGTGAATTTTAAGTAGCTACTGCATCATCTCGCAACACAGATTTTCGGATGATCAATTGTTAATGAAAATGTCTTTGAGTACCCTTGATAAACTCGCCATAAAGTCTGTTAAAAGGCTTTAAAAATGTATTTCTTGTGGAAACCTCAGAAAAACTTAACAAAATCACTAACAAAGTTTCAGAAGTAAGATGTTTTTTTGTTGTTTTTTTAAGTTGCTTGAGCTCTAAAAGTATGTACATAACTGTTTAGCATCAACATCATAAGGCTTGTAAAGGTGTAAATTTGTTGTCCATCAAAGTCAAATTAATGATAATCAGCGCCTTAATATCCATCTATATTTATTCTGAAGTTAGTGTGCAAGTACAATTAAATCAAATCTGTCAGAATGTACATTTTATTTTGAGCTCCCTGAGCACCCACCAATGAGGTTTTTTTTTTTTTTTCCAGGATAAGACTAAACTCCCGAAAGATGCCACGGAGATGGTTGGTTGTGTCTTTTGTTCCCCTGAATTCCTCCCCTTAGTTGACAAGCACAAAGCCATTGCATCAAAACCTGCGAATTTTGCTAGGAAAGGCGGTAAAGGTGCTCGTTCCAAACACAAAGGCAAAGCAAGACCACCCAAAGACAAAATGGCGCAGTTAGCAGCTTATTTTGTCTGAAGTCGCAATCGTAAGCCCCCTTTTTTTTTCTTGAATTATTTATTAATTTATTAATGTTTGCATTTTTTGGTTTCCTCCTATGGCGGGAAAAGTGTTCTTGTGATATTTTTACTTTGTTGAGAAAGCATCAATCGATCCGTGCTCTTGATCTATGCTATCACCTGTAACTTTTTTCAAGCAGGTTTTTTAATTTTTTCTCTTTTTTTTAACGTCGAGTTCCACAGATTTACTTTAATTCAGTGAAGGAAATTTTTTTTATTCCTCTTTTGAGTTTTTAATGTGTATTATTTAATTGTTGATCAGTAATTGTTAAGTTGTATTTACAAGCTAAAATACTCCGTGAATTTTCATCATACCTTTTTATACACAAGTGTTTGAATTTAACTTGAGAAGTACATAATTCTGCATTCAGGGGAGAAAAATTATCCAAAATCATTGTCCATGTTAAGATACAATAATCTTGTGCCCCTCCACTGGCTTTTAGCCACGTAAAAATTAGAAGGTATCATTTATTTTAATATCGCATTTCGATACCTTAAAAAACTCAGAACTTCCCGATACTTTTTCAATTTTAGTAGTCTAGCTTCTATATCAAAGTTTTGCGTTGTGAAAGTGTTACGATGCCTCAAACTGGGTCATCTCAGAAATTTACAAGTTCTTAAGGTTTGAAACATCATACATATATAATCCTTATTCTTCTACTGCATTTCATAGTTCATTATCATTGTTGTTTACGGTAAGTAGTAGTGCATCTTCTTAACATCCAAGTGCACCAACTCAATCGCATTACTTTTGAGACAACCTTTGTATGTACTTGGACCAATGAACTGCAGATTATTTGTTAGTCGGATCAGTCATCATACCTTGTTATGTTTACAAAGATTTGTTCCATTTTCCTTCAACACTTTGAACTCTAGTGTGGCAATATGGAATACATCACAGGTGATACATGAAAGACTTACATTCTTATACAGGGTGTGTCAGAGTGATAAATTTTTCTCCCAAGCCGAACATTCAATTTTCAAAATTAGAGGCATATTTATTAAAAAACCTAGTAAATGAAGGAACACCCTCCTCTGTGGCATTCCTCTGTATCAGTCAATTCTGAAGATAATAATCCAACAATTTGTAATAATTGGTTTTAAAAATCTTGTGTCTGCCGTGTCCTTTTTCAATCAAGCTGAAAAGCATCCTGCAAAGCGTTTCTGAGCTGAAATATTTGCTGACACTCATGAATAAGTAGAGGGTGAGATCTCGCTGTCCTCAATTAGTAGAGGATGATGTTTTTTACGAAAACCGAAGCACCTAACTTTTCCTTGGTGTTCCTTATTTTTTTTTCCTGTAAGGTAAACTTTGTCCTCCTTGGTAGAGGAAAAAAGGACTGAATCTATCTTTTGTTCAACTTTAAATTAATGAATCGCTTTTAGTGTCTCATAAAATGAAACCAAAGAGCTTAAAAATAAGAGATTATGAATTAATGTGCAAGTGAAGTTAACAAGAATAAAAAATAATACGCATGTGATGAACAGTGTTTGATTTAAGTACCATCAAAATCTGTGAAAGAGTAGCAATTGTTGCCGAGGGTCTGTTAAGTGAACAGACTTTTCATGTATTAAATCGCATGAAAATCTCGTTGAGTTGAACAATATTTTTTCCTTTGTTGACACGATAAATATCCTATGAGGCTAAGAAGTGGCCGCAGAAGGCGATAAAGATCTTCAAATGATAATTAGTAAATTTGTTTCCATCAAAAAATTTTTGAGATTTGATGTATGTTAAAAACTACCAATAGAGCTTTGATTAAAATATTTCAGAGATGAAGAGGTGATGATAATGATTGCGTGAGGTGATGCCTGTTGAAGCCAGCCAGTGGCCATGTGAGTTTTTATTACAAGGTATAGAGCCGCATGATTTTCAATAGAAGTTAGCAGAATGAGTGACTGTTTTGAGTTTATGTTTCTCTCCTTTTTCTAGCTATCAAATTCATGGCCACTGCGGGAAAGTTGATGCTTCTCTTTTACCGCCAAATATTCCATTTTGCTGGTCAAAAGATCAAAGCCAGTCACATATTCATTACATTAGCATACACCATTTTCTACCTCTAAATCATGGAATAGTATAGTTGTTCATATGTCAACTGTCACCACATAAAAGTGACAGGGCTCAGTATTGATACATTGCTGACAAAACAAAGTACCCCTTCTCATCATGGAAATAATTTTAAACTACTTTTGCCGAAGCACAATCCCATTTTTTTATTTTATCATTTTTTTTTTTTGCTCTCTTTTTTTCTGAGAAGATGAAATTTTTTTGGTTTGGAATTTTTAGAAGATTTTATTTTTTAAGCATCAGTTCTCTGAGCTTATAAAAACTTTATTCAACTTTGCGATTCTCCGTCCCGCTTTTTCTCCTCTGATTCAAAAGGTTTTCAGAGGCATGATGTCCTTTGATGAAGCATAATAGATCTTTCCTGTTTTTGTAGCTGAGTTCTTCGATGAATTTTTCTCATTTAAGAAGTTTGAATTCCTCGTTAAGCAATCACTAGCCAATAAACAAATGAAGCTGGAATGTAATTGACTGTATACACATGAGTTGCTTAGTTCAGGCGCACAATGAAAAAAATTCATTCCTAATATTACTCCCTTCACTCAAAAATACCTGAGAAATAAAAAAACTCTGGATAGATGAACAATTTTGTTTATTTTTTCTATTTCTTCCGAATGAAGTATGTACAGAGTTACAATATTTACAAAGAGTTTGATAAAAATTGATTGTGTAAAATTTATAATATTAATACAACAAGTTCTCAAATTGAAGAGCGTAACAACCATTTTTACATTTTTGCCAGAGTCATCACAATGTTAGTTTCCAAAATTTCATAGGAAAAAAATACCGTGCTAACGTTGTTCAAAATGAACTGAGCATCTTTTATTCAATTTTGAGCCTGTCGCAATGGAAATTGAGAGAGAAAATAAATATCTTTAAAAAACCCTTCTTTGTATCAGCTTTTTCTGTGAATTACAATGTTTTTATCTCTAATCTATTCTAACCAGTTACGGAGACAATCAATAAATCAAGTCAGTGTTCAAGTAAGAAAGTTAAATTTCTCAGTCTCATCTCTAATTTCAGATTTTCGTACTTGTCTCATTCAAATGGATACTATTAGTGGCTCGAAAAAATCCTAGAGGTTGAAAAAACAGACATAATTTTCCTGTGTCGTCTATAGCTCATTGAAATGATCACAAGGTAGACAGCTGAAGAATTACTTCTCCAAAAACTGTTCTTCGCCAATTATTAGTTTTAAAGCCTTTTGGTATTTTCTAACCCAATCACTTTTTCTTCAGAGTGACGAATATTGGAAATTTTAAAGAAGATCTCTTGTTAATCGTGCAACATTAATCTCAGGACGTGATGTCCCATTCATTTGTCAAGTTATGTTCAAAAGGAAAAATAAATATACATTGAAAAAAAAAAAAAATAGAATCAAAAGATCTAGTATAATTGTGATGACTCTATTTCAATACATAGAAATATATCTAAGTTTAGTACAGTTAGTAAAAAGTTTAATCTCAATGGAGATCAATTTTTGATTCACATTCAAAAGTCAAAGCAGGAATTAGTTAATAAGAAATGTTTATCTGCGGAACTCCAGTTGGACTGAGCCTCATCAAATTGCACCAAGTTCCATTAAGATCAAATTAAGACTAAAAAAGGTTTAATTTTATCCCTCCACACGATTCAATGTTAGAGACTAAGTTCAGTACCTATTTTCACGTTCCAATCATTTTTTTTCAACTTAAAATTTTTTATAGGAAGAAATGCAGCTAGCCATGCTCAAAATTACCAACTACCAACTTATGTTTTTTTTCAAAATGTGACTTGGAACTTTCTGTTAGATGAATTTCAGTAAACTCATGCCAGAAGTATTCCTTGTATTTGAAAACCTTCCCTTGTGCCTAAAACTCATCTTTAAAGAGGGTTCTTTTCTTCTTCTTTTCTTTTTTGTGTTTGCTGTATCATGAAGTCAAACTCTCTATACAACGTGGGCACAAGAATGCATGACAATAGAGAATCAATCAAATTAGAATTTTAGTAGATACCCGAGTTTTAAGCTTGATAAAAGAAATGTTTAGGGTTGTCAATTTTCTTATTTTTGAGTGATTCAGTAGTAATTACTACAAGTTCCTAAAACTCAGGCATCATGTATTAGAGTCTCCATATTTTTTATAAAAATTAAATGTATGGATGATCTCATCCAATAAGTTTTCTGCTCTGTAAATTCACAAAGTCTTTTCAACCTCTTTCCAAAGAAAATAATGTCACGTTATTAGAGTTTCCAGAATATGCTTTGAGAATTTTCTCAAAAACTTGCAATCCTGCACTTGCAGTGTAAACTTACACAGAACTTTTACACATCCACCTGCGGTAGTGGGCTCCTACCAGCCCACTTTTTTCCAGTTTTTTGGAACTAAGCGCGACAGTCTTGTTGTGTGATCCTGTGATCAATGAAAAGCATTCACTGAGTGTTTTGACAATCATTTCTCAACTCCTGGTCTACTTTATTCACTTTTTTGTCAAGTTTATGAATCTTTTACTCATAATAAGAGCATGAAATTTGGCTTTAACTTTTACTCAAGACTACGGATATTTTTATTACAGCAGTGGAAAACTGTTCCTAGGGATCTGAAGATTTTACTCAGAACTTTTAAAATTGAATTGGTGAAACATTCAGATTTTAAAATCCACTAAACTCAAAAATGTACTTATTCAATTTTTTCATTCACATTTAAGATCATAAACATTTTAGAGGGGAGAAAATGGAAGGTCACTCTTTCAAAAATGAGCTAATGTCTTGTACTTAAATTTATTCAGTTATCTAGACATGCTTTGTACAAAGTTCATAATATGCATTACGAAAGTCAAGAGTTGTCATCTGTGACATTAAATCTAGGGAGCATTGAAGAACTACTTACTCTTAGTTCAGTGAAGTCTCTAATAAGGCATCTGATAGTTCTTAAATTAGGGTCTAAAGTTGTTGAAAACATAAAGGAAGAAGTTTAAGAGATTTCACATTGTACTTATTTCTTCGAAGAGTAAGGGGTCATTAATAAATGTACTTAGGTACAGCATATTCAAGAATTTGTATATTTCCTTCATTTAGGTAGGAGAAGGAAGTAGTTATTTTGTCAAGTCATTCAAGAGTCAATGGATAGTCACATGAGTAGATGTTGAGTTTGGCAAATTACTTAAACCCACTAAAATGGTAACAATAATCGGATTCACCATCCTGAAAAAAATTTTCCTATATGTTGAAGATAGGTAACTTCTCATCTCGAAAGTAGTTTCTTACACTGATGGAGATTGAGATCATTACTGTGGTTCTTTCATTTCTATAAACTAAAAAAAACTGCTCATCGATGCTGAAAAAAATTAATGAAACTTTCAAGTTGACAATTCTAATGAACAATTAGGCAAGACATTTCGGGATTTGAATATATTTTCTCTTCAAAATCTCACACAGAACACGATTGATGCGGAATATTACTCATATTAACTTTTAACCACAAGAATAGCGTTATCATTTAGGGTTTAGGTTTCGGAAAATTTCATTTTCCAGCTCACAGAAAAAAAAAAAAAAAAAAAAAAGTCAACGTGAATCAAATTGCTCACTTCAATTGTGTTGGCAGGCTTCTCTATCAAACAGTGTTCCTACCCCGCCTATGTTTCTATGTTTCCTATGTTTTTCTAAGTGTTAACAACATGCAACAGCTGAGCTGAAACGCCAAGATTAACGCTGCCATATCTTTCTTTGCAAAACGTTTTTCTTTACTCAAGTAGATAATGGTTACTTTTTGTTATTTTTTTTAACGAGCGGGAAGTTGATTTTCATTCACCGAAAAACGTTTCATCTCGGAGACGGAATTATTTTCAATAATTTTTGCTGCACCAATCGTGTCTTTTATAAAATTTTGATGAGGAATCGTGTAACTTTAATGTTCGCATCTTGTCCATGGGCACATCGCAAGATAAATCCTCGTTAGCTGTCGAGTCTCCAGTTCAGTTGAACTTCAAGAGGTAGAAACTGAAAGTCGTGCCTAGTCTGTGAATAACACTAAAATCATACTTTTTCCACAATTTTATCTTTTCCTACAAAATGCGTTTCTAAGCGCAATTGCTGTGTGCTCATAATATTCTCAGCAATGGTTTCTTTTCAATCAAATGTACACCCTTCAGACATCTTATTAATATTCATAGGAGTCGAGTATGTGTGATACACTTACGAGAGTACGAGAGTCATTCTTTCCTCTCTGACAAGTATCCCAAGAATATGCGCGTGCCAAGGGCAGTTCATGTGTGTACACCTTGTACAGCTGAAGTTTCAGTCCTCATTCGTACCAATTTTGCCGAACCTTCTTTCTCATCTAAGACTCAAATATTTGGGTCCTCATCAGTGCTGTGGCTACGACGAGAAAAAGTGTCACTGCAAGCTTGCGCAAAAAGTCGGAGGCTTAATCTGAACAGCAACGTCAAGTTCAGTGAAACCGAGAACACAGGCACGCGGTTTAAAGTGGGCTCAAATCTGATGATTTCTCTCTTTTGTTTTTCACCTTCACGCCGGAAGGAGGAAATGGTGTTTCGATCTCGCGAATTTCTCTATCATCTAGCGTGAATTGATCGTTTCTGTCTATTTTAAACCTCAATACCATTGATACAATACAATGCTGTCATTTCCTAAAAAATAGTCGAGAAGTTACCTAGGGGTGCCTAGACGAATCGCTGTCGGTGTGCTATCAAGACGCCCAAACCGGAGAGGCCTGAGTCTACCCAGCTCTGAAGACGTCCTTCAGCAGGCCGATTATTGAAAGTTTAAAGCAACCCGACAAGACATCAAATTCCAGAATATTGCACGGTTAAGGTAGGGCTATGTCTTTTCATGTCGGGCTGACATAGTTTCAATAATCGGGCCGCAGATGGGACGACATACAAACCAACTATGGACCACTACACAAGGTACGAATTTAAGCATTCTAATACATGTATCTTAACCAGAATTTCACGTAGAACACGATTCGCGCAACGAAAATTACCTACTGAAACCAACTCCTAACGAAGCTATTAACATTTTTATTTCACATTGGTTACGAGGAATTTGAACTGCCCGCTCACAAGAAACTCAAAGCTCTACGTGAGTCAAATCGCGCACTACAACGGTTTCAGCAATCTTCTCAATCGAGCAATGTTTATTTCCCACCATGTGTTTTTCAAAATATAAGTAATTTGCTATAGCTGAGCCAAAGCGTCAAGATTGAGGTTGCCAGATTTTTTTATCGCAGAGACGTTCATGATAACGTTAACGAGCGATGTGAATCACGTAGAGCATTGAGTTTTCATGAGCGGGTGGTTCGAATTCACGCACCAAGAATCATTAATATCTTCGGAAGGAGTTGATTTCGGTAATTTTCGTTGTACGCATCGTGTTTTACGTGAAATTTTAGCGAAGAAACATGTATCAGAATCCTGAAATTCGCACCTTGTCTAGTAGTCTATCACGACGAAAGTTGGTCTCCTCTGCCCGGCTCAAATGGTCCAAACCTGAACTTTCTCGGCGACGACGCACCAGTTGGCGTGATCGTAATACGACGAGATAATATGCAAATTGTCTATGTAGCTTTCGATAAGCTGATCCAACTCCCCCTCCTTGAAGACGTGGTAGTAGCGGTGGAAAGTGATGGATCCGCCCGCGCAGTCGGACATCATGGAGTCCTGCGACGTCGAGTCGCTCATCGAAGTGTCCGTGCTCTCGGCCTCGACCTTGTCCGTCGCTTGCGGGCAGGGGATCGACGCCCGCTGGTGGATGAGCGAGGCCCGCCGCGGGACCGTCTCCTCGGACGACGACCGGCCGTCGCAGCGAGCGATCTTCCTGTCGGCGAACTTGATGTCCTTGCTGCAGTCGCTCCACCGGTCGGACGTCAGCGAGGCGGTGGAGTCGGTCTTGGCGGCGCCGAAGGAGGAGCCCTTGGTCTCGCTCCCACTCGCCGTTCGGTCGGAGATATCACCGTACTCGCTCGACTCAATGGACGCGCCGGGTCGGAGCAGTGATATCTGACTCCCGCTCGGAGGTTCATCGAAAGAGATCGTGTTCTTCGTCGAGTCGCCGGCCCGCGAGATATCACTAACGCTCCCGCTTTCCCCAGCCTCGCTCGACTCCAGTGATAGTCCTGGACGGAGGGACATAATGCTGGAGGTCTCCGTCGGGACTATAGTCCCCCGTCTCGATTCCGACCGGCTCCCGTCGCTACTGCTCCCCACCGTCCTGTCAGAGATATCTCCAGCCTCGCTGGACTCCACCGAGAGGGTCGATTGCAAGGCTGTTATCTCTGGGAGCATCTCTTCGCTCTTCCCAGCGACTATCCTCCCGCAGGGCTCGGTCGTTTCCACCGATATGCTCGGTCGACGAGGGGACACCTCGCTCCCCGATAGCAACTCGATCCGCTTCATCTCGGGTATCCTGGGTACTTTCGGTTTTTCTGCCGCGTTTATTACCGACTCCGGTTTAACGTCTTGCGACTCCATGGAAGTCTTCGCCTCGGCGGTTCGTAATTTACTGTCGGTTCGAGACGTGATCGTGTTCCTTCTCGAGTCGGCCCAACTTCCGGCTTCCGCTTCCGAGCTCTCGCCGGAGCTGTCAGCGCTGGCGTCGCCCGACTTGGTCCCGCCCTCGATCACAGTCGTGACCGAACTCTTATGCGAAGGTTCAGTCTTTGAAATTTTGCTTTCCTCCGAGTCCACCATCATGGTTTTGACCATCGTATGTTGTTCCTGTGTTTTGTCAACGTCTGCTGTTTCATCCGACGGCACATCGAGCGGTAGTTTCCCCTCGGATCTCTTCTCCGGCTCCTCGTCCAAACCCCTTCGCCAAAGAGTGCTGTGGATCTCTTGACTGAGCTCGTTCAGATTCTCCAACTCCTTGTTCAGTCGCTGAATGTACGGATCCTCCATGCTTGCCGGAATCGATTCCACATCGATGATCTCCCGTTCCTGATTCTTGTCGATCTCAGCCCGCAGTTTCTCGCTCAACTTCTCTGCAAACTCCACCATTTGCTGCCTGCCTTGCCCCCATTCAGCCTCCGCGTCCGGCAGGTTTGTACTCCTATTCGTAATGACAACACCTTCCATTTTCGCTTTGATGTTCACCGGTCTCTCGCTGTCCCGGGTCGTTCCTTGTTGCCTGGTCCCTTTCCCTTCGTTCCAGTCGGACGGTTCATTACCCCACGTTCCTAATCTTTCACTGTGAGATCGCTGACAAACACCACTCTGCGACCGCGTTCCCTTCTCTTCATTCCTCGCTCCTTGGTGATCTTTGCTCACTTTGTCGTCGTCAGTGATATCTAGATCCTCTTCTGACGGGCCTACGGTTTTCTCCAAATCTTGTCTGGTGTAAACTGACCCCAAGGCTAACGAAATATCCGTGCTCGCATTGTGGAGCTGTTTCCGTTTTGACCTCGGACTGGATTTCAATACCGTATCGACCGTTTCTTCTAAGCAGCTGGCTACTCCCGCCGCGGCTTCAATGAGACCGGAAGGCGGACTTGTGGCGTCCGATTGGAATTCTAGATCCAGCTCTGAGCTGGTGGGAAGACTTGAATTTGAGCTTTTTGACTTCGACGAGTCGGTTGTAATATCCGTTAGTCTACCTGCCATGGCATCTGCAATACAGAAGAAGACTCAATTAACATTCTTATCTTACTTATCTTTTCCCTTTCTTTTGTAAAACACCCCTAGTTTACATCGGTACAGTCTTTAAGTAAACCAATTATTCTGTATGGTTGCATTTCAGTTCACGTCATGCGTAATAATAACATTATATTTTTCGCTCGGAACAGCTGTCAAAGTGTAAAAATACTTGAATTGTGATAAAAATCTTAATTAACTTTTTTTCCTTTCTTCTTTATTATTTTTTTTAACAGTTTCTTAATTGTCTTTCAACCGTTATCACGGAGGAGGTGCCCGGTGGAAGGGTGGAGACACGGGGGTTCTAAATGGAATGAGGGAGTGCTAACTCCCAGAAATGTTGTTGGAGGGCCGGGTACTGTGACGGTTAGGCTTCGCAGACTGTCAGAGAGCGCCGTGAAAGCGACTCGTATGTATGTATGTAGTTTTTCGGTACGGCCGATTAATGGTTGTCCTCAACTGCAGACCGATTATTGAAATTGATAGGCAAAGCTACAGACAAAGAAGATAAAAGGGATATAGAGGGATCCTGTCGGTTGAAATGGGTGGTTTCGATAGACTAAGGGAGAAATGATGGACTAACTAGACGATCTCTCGTAGGTTGCCGCTAGTTAGTCTATTATCTACCTCTTTTGTCCATTGCAACCACTCGCTTCGACCAATAGGATCCCACCATATCCTTTTTGTCTTCTTCGTCTATCAATTTCAATAATCGACCTATTGGCCCTCTGACCCTGGAGCAGGGGAAGAGGGCAAATGAAGGTCCGGTCGTGAAAGGATCCCAACTCATGTCAATGGAGATGTTGCATGTGTGAGGACTTTGCAATTTGACACTTGATTCATATGTAAAAGTTCGCGAGAAACACGATGGTGCCTCTGGTTCTCTCTGAAATCAACTCCCAAGCTCAAAAAAAGCTCTCAAGTTGAAGCCAAAATAGAGAGGATATCCCACCCTACCCTGAGAGTCCACCTTTACATCAAAACAAACTCTCCATGCAAAGATACTGAGCAAATACATCAGCAGGGTTACCGTGTTTTCAGTTTTGGAGCACCCAAATAAAGTGGCAACCCTGTCAATGTATTTGCTCCCTATCTTTGCATGGAGAGTTTGTCTTGATGTAGAGGTGGACTCTCAGGGTAGGGTGGGATATCCCCTCCATTTTGGCCTCAACTTGAGAGCTTTTTTTGAGCTTGGGAGTTGATTTCAGAGAAAACCAGTGGCATCAGCGTGTTTCTCACGAACTTTTACATAAGAATCAACAGTCTAATCTCAAATTCCTCACACATACAACATCTCCATTAGGAGGTAAACATTTACTCCAGGTACGCATTCGCTTCGGATATCGACAGGATATAGTCGGCGGATGCGCCCGCTTTATTCACTGTAACTCATGGTGGCGCGCGAAACGCTCTCGGGGGGTCCTAGCGGGTCGATTATTGAAATTGATAGACAAAGCCATAGACAAAAATGTCAAAAGGGATATGGAGGGAATCTATTGGTGAAAGCTGGTGGTTGCAATGGACAAAGGCAGTGGGTAATAGACTAACTATCGGCAACGCGCGAGCAACCCGACAGTTAGTCCATCACTTTCTCCCTTAGTTCATAAGAACCATCCAATTCAACCGATAGGATCGCTTTATACGCCCTAAGTCTTCTTTGTCTATAGCTTTGTCTATCAATTTCAATAATCAGCCCGCAGTCAGTTTAAGACAGAAACATGAATGCTTTGCTTGGTTTACCTTGAGGCGGGAGGTCGGGCGGAAGCTCCTCGTTGAGGACGCTGATGACGCTGCCGATGGAGCCGGAGGAGGAGAGACCGCTGGAGTCGCTGTCCACGTCGTCGGTCTCGGGGTTGAAGAGCTCCAGCGAGAGGAGGTTCGGCTGCCGGGTCACCAGCGCCAGCGCGCCGGCCACGTCCCCGTCGCCACCCTCCTCCGTCGACCGCCGCACCAGCGGGAACGCCGTCCGCACCGTCAGCTCGCTCATCGAAACTGGGAACACCAAACCTTCCGCTTTAGAAAATTCACAGCGTTTCACTCATATCTCGAGGAGTTCCTCTCATAACTTACTCTATTTACATGACTGGACAAACCGTAGGGAAAAGATTACCAGCAGCTTGCACGGAGAAACAAACCTCGTGCATGGGACCCGAAGTTTAGGTCATATGGATCTCTGAAGTTTTCGGATTGAGCATCTGAACACTTCAGGTCTAGCTGTCGAGGTTTGGATCACACATCTGAAACCTCAGTTCTTACTTCTGAAGTACTTCAGATGTGAGAACCGAAGTTCTGCGGATGTGAAAACCGAAGTACTTCAGATTTAAGAACTGAAGTTTTAGATGTGCGATCCAAACCTCAGCAGCTGGACCAAAAGTGTTCAGATGCTCAATCAGAAAACTTCAGAGAGCCATATGACCTAAACTTCGGGTACCGAGTGACATTCGGCTCGCTCCGCGAGCCATTTTTCTCAGTGATTGGACGTTTGATCACTAAGATATATACATTTTGGAGACTCTGGAGGCAAAAATGATTTCGTCATAGAACCTTGTTGCCGGAGCGTGCCATCATTTGCACATGAATAGATGTGTGGAGATGAAGCGATAATGGGGATCGATCATTTCTTCAAAAACGCATTTGACTGGGACGTCATCCATTCGGGTGGCGGAAAAGGACAATCCATGGATCTCCTTCCGCGATCTGACTCGCTGAAGTAGCAAAAGTTCATCTTTACCTCCTCAGAAGATTATCGGTGGCGTAGGGGTCTAAAAACTGTTCAACGATACTATAGTTCGAGTTCCGAATCGCAATGAGCCCACTCGTGTTTTTTTCTTATATTTTCATGCATATAAATTTCTCTGATGTTTTTGTTAAATTCTCTCTGATTGCATATCAGTAATCATATCCTCATTTCATTTCCTTCCCCTTACCTTTTTCCTTTTTTGTAGCATCTTGGTCCATTTACAATTATTATTTTAAAATAGCTTTCCCCTAGTATACAATTGATGCTTCAAACGGATTTTAATGACATTTCCGGCTAAATCATGGGTTTTCCCAGGAAGGCAGCCTCTCGTCCCTCCCGGACTCTATTGTTGCCAGATAAGTTGCTTTTTTAGCACTTTTCCCAATTCAAATCCATGCAAAATATTCACATTTATCGCACAATCTGGCAACCTCTCGAGTGAAATAGAAAAAGGTGGAATCGCTGAAAGTCTGAATCCTTCGGAGTTTATATTAATGATATATATTAATGATTTTCCTGGTGTGGTAATAGGTTTCTGAAAGATCAGACATCGTGAACTCAAAACCTATCCTGGTGACGTCGTTTGACGTTAATGAACTCTCTACCCGCATCAGTAGAGGTCGAACCCATGTACGCAAAATTCACTCGTTCCCACTCGGAAATCCAAATGTTTTAAGCCGATGAGGCTCGCTCCGGCTCGTCCGGAGAGTTAATTAATTTTTAACGGGTGCTTCAACTTCTCTGCCTAACTTGCTCTCGTTTCAAACTCATATCAGCCAAGTAACCGCCTGGACTGGGTAGCTGTTCAGGGTCACGATTTTTCCGCAAAAAGATTGACCGGAGCCGGTGGTCTCGAGAATGCCTCGCTCAAAGGCGCAAGTACACTCAGAGATGAACCCTATTGCCCGCACAACTCCCTGTTCCCGAGGGTTGATGTGGAAACGGAGGTAGCTCCCTTAACCCGGCCCGGTGCAGCGACATGTTTTGATAGACAGCGCTGAAACTTTCAGACGGTGGGGCATGCATTTTTAACGACGCGGCTCTCGCTGCCTTTGCATATCGTTCGTGCGTCGCAGTGGCGGCGTAGCGTGCTTTGCGGTACATCGATTAACCTGCCATTTAAACCTACGGGAGAGGGTCGATAAACAAGGTGTCCGCAACGACCACCTTAATATTCGATTCTCTACCGGAGCTTCAGATGGGGAAATACCGATAATCGATCATTCACGCCTCGCCACTGGTGCGTCAGGTAACGCTGAGCCGAGAGCGAGAGGAATTAAACTGTCCGAAAAGTTGAGAGACCGCGAAACGCAAACTAACGCTCCACGTTGTCAGCTCAGCATTCATCGTTGCCGTGTACCTCTAGCTAAGAATCAAATGAAAAACCGAGGCTGAATGCAAACGAGCAAAAAGCACGGGACAAAAAAAAATATATACATTTATATAAAAATCAAGACCCTTCCATGCCGATTTGGGATCACGAATGGGGGTATCTAAGGGTCTCGATTTTTATAACTGTACGTATTCTTGTTTTTTGGTAGAAGGGGGGTGGGGTTGAAACCACCCCAAAACGTCCGAAGGCTTTTTGTTCGTTTTTTAGCCTTTCGTTGCCCATTTGTGTGTGTGTGTTTTAGTTGAGTTTTTTTGAGATATTTTTCTTCATTATTTTTTGCATTGCTAGCCTGTAGATGCAGCAACTATTACTGTTTTATTTCAAGTAGTTGCAACCGTTTCTCACTTTTTTTTTTTTTTTTTNTTTTTTTTTTTTTTTTTTTTTGAATCAATGAACACAAATGGACCATGGCACATGAACGGTACAACTAACCGGTTAAAGTCCGTGGAATCAACCATTATCGTCAATTATTTATCCAAGCATTCAAAAGTAAGACGGTACGGATTTGAATCTTCACTGAACTTATATGTTCATATTTAAAGACTGAAAGTTTTCTTGCAAAGTATGAAGCGCAATCTTATCAAGAAGCTGCGCTATCCATTGAAATCTCAATTTTTGTAACGTGGGCACGATTCCTCCTCACATAGTGGCGTGGCGTGCTTTCCGATATATCGATTGATCAATCATTTTAAACCTATGGAAAAGGATCGATCAACAGGTTGTTCGCAGCAAACACCTTAATAATTGATTCTTTACCATAGGTTTAAATTACATAACAATCGATGTATCGCAATTCACGCCACGCTACTGTCCTCATATTGTGCTGAGGTATCCATCAGAAAGTTTAGGGGGACATCCTCTTATTGGTGTTTCCGTTTTGGGTCTATTTCCACAACTTGGAGCGTTAAAATTGATCGTGGCTTAAGCACTGCGAAGTTATTTTCAAGCATTTTCACATGCGTTCGACCTATTAATCTTATTTTGGACGAAGAATATCATCACAGAATCATCACACAATTACCGACTGTTCACCCAGTTCCATGACTAAAGGATAATCATAAATTCGTCTGATATTTAACCATTTCAAATTAAAGACGCGTGGTTCTGAATCGTCAAACAATTAAGAAATTTACTATCGTCACCAAGTTTTACACATCGAGCCTAAGGGTTGGGTTTAAGTATTATTTAAAACCGGGAATGAATTCATCGCTTCGCGTTATTCGATGGTCCGGGGGGAAAGATCAACAAGAATGTTCAAACCAACTACTCAGCCAGGCATCGCTCAACCCACCGATCAATCTTGCGCGGTGAATAAGGATGGATTGGCGACTGCGAGTTTGATGCGATGACTAAGCTGTGTTTCCTCTGCCCATATTCTAAGAAAATGCGGGAATTGTATTTTCACAGTTTTTGTTTTTATTGGGCAAGCCGTTTCAATCTTTGGCTGGAGACATAAATGGTAAGAAATGCAAAAAATTGAATAGATTTCTCAGAGGTGAAATCTCCTAAGCACATCAGAAATGTGTACACTTTACTCTTTTACGCACAGTTTTCATAATCCGTTTTACGCATCTTCAAATTTTCCGCTTCCGTGAACACCATTTTCTTTCGTTTTTGGAAACCTGATTAGTCTAAAAAGCAGTGAAAGAAAACCCAACCCAAGTGTACTCATTTTCGTCGTTTTTAATGCACTTATTTTTCCGTCCATATAAAAAAATGGGAAAAGAAATGTTTCAAAACAATTGAGCTCGCCGTAGTTCGTGCACAATTCGACCTTTTAGAACTATTCTCATCTATCTGTAGCTCTTGTGTGAAACAGGCCTTCTTGCGCGTATTTGAGCCCCCCGCTTCAAGAAGCACTTGCTGAAAAGACACAATTAATGATACGATTAATCACATTTTGATTACTTCGTGCAAACCCCAAGATGGGCTCAATTAAGCTATGCAGATTTTGAAATGGAAACAAGTGTGAAAAAGGACTTCCTTTTGTGAAACATTAACTTTAAGGAAAGGCGGATTCGTTGCAGCAAAGAAATCATTCCTTTGACTGTTTCCACTTGCGCTGAAGAAAACTCCAATTGCATAGCGAAGGAAGTTAATAATGGTGGTAAATTAAGTGGCTGAGATTCCCTCTTTTAGCAAAGTCTAGCTGTGACGAAAAGTTTTCATTGTCGTAAAGAAACTAAGTGTCACAACTAGAATTTTACTCGGCGCAATTTTTCACTAAAAACTTGTCAAAAAACCAGTTTTTCCCCCCTAATGGATACTTTGTTTTCTTATTTCTCCTTTCAATGATAATCCTACGGTAAAAGTTTGCAACAGCCAGAATTGCACGTGCCTCTTGTACACATGCACGCCGTTCAATTTCTTCGTTTCAGCCCATCGCATGTTGAACTCTGCAGTTCACGAATCAAGAAATGCGCTCATTCAATTTTCTTCGATAATACTCTATTTGCATATATTTCTACTCTACCGACGTCCGAATCCATCATTGTTGATTTCAAATGTCAGTCCCAGACTGACACGACCATTCTTTTATTCACCAATTCGCTAACGTTACACACATTTTTTGTATGAAAATGTCGATTTACGTAAGACACGAGTAAGTTACTGTCTAAAGTGACAGGGTTTATTCGCCTCTGGAAAGAGGGGAAAATCAGAGAATCTATAGTATTACAGAGACGCATGGCAAAACTAGGGAGACGAGGTAAATAATTTTTTCCGACTGTTCAAAACTTTTCCTTCGACTCTGCTGCTTTTGCTCGAGAATAATTATACTCGTTTCTTTAAAAAAAGGAGTAAAAATATTGACACCCGATTCAATCAGCTACCAGCCACTCGTATTGGTCGCTTTTATAATATGCATAGTTTTCTTCAGCAGCGGTCAATCCTCGATATTAAACTGAATGGTACACGCGGAGAGTCATTGCAAAACTCTACTACACACTGCTGAGTAATAGTTTGATCGTGGGTTATGTTGTTTTACTCCGCGTGAATTTTGTGAAAATTATTGAAATATCAGGAAATAATCATGAGCAAGTCAAGAAGTTTCAAACGCGCAATTGAGTATAAAGCCGAAGCAAAAATAGTTAAGATCTTACCCTGGTCTAAGAAAATCGGTCGTGACCGGAATTCACCAGGAAATAAAAACTGTAGGATAAATTTAAAATTTTTGTCACAAAATTAAATCAAGAATTTTTATCTCTTTCGTTTCAAAATTATACTATTTCTACAGTTTGGTAGTCCGCGTTTTCCTGGCTTTGAAGAGTCAGGCGAAAGACGAGAAATTAGTTTCTCCGTGAATGCCAGGGAAAAACATTCGTCTTTCCCAGTGAAAATTGGATAAAATTTTAGGGAACCTCGGGGTTTCTAGAGGGGACTTTCACGCTGGGAATCTGGAAATCAATCCAAAGCTGACTCTAAACAACGTGGTACACATAGTGATATTTTGTTTACCTGGTCGCACGCTGCTGGTTTTCGTCTCATCCTTCTCATCCTTCCTCTGAGGATCTGTTTCAACGGTGTCCTTCGTTATCGAAACCGAAGGCGACGGCGACAGCACTAGCTCCGAATCCACTGGTGTCTCCTCTTTAGGCGTGACTGGAGGCTCTTTGTCGATGTCCTCCTTGGGCGACTGCATGTTCCGCCGGGATGCAGGCGTGGGCGACAAGCGCATAGGCTCCAAGGCGGCCTCCTCGACGTCGGCGAGCGAGGACATGACCGGAGGGCTCACCGGGCTCTTGGGTGACTTGAGCATGGGGTGAATCTGCTGGAAGATCTTCTGCACAGGCGAGTCGCAGGGTTTCACCAGAGGCGACTGCTTCGAAGATGGGAAGATGGCGTAGAAGGGCCGCGGCGAGAGCGGCTGCGGGAAATGTTTGAGCATGGGGGAGGCCGGCGTAGAGGTGCTCTGGAGGGCGGGGATCTGCTTGATCTTGGGGGAGGAGGGGTGCGAGTAGAGCCCGAACGAGGACTGAGGGGACTTGGGCGACTTAGGCGAGCGGGAGACGCCCAGTTTCGGGGAGATAGGCTGCGGGGGGAACTTGAGCTTAGGGGAGGTCGCTTGCGGGGAGACGGGGTTCGAGGCCAAGAGCGTGGGGGATGTAACCGACTGCTCCATGTGGAGCACCTCTTCGGGTTTCGGGATGTAGATGACGGAGGCGAAGCTGTCCTCGGAGTCGACGGAGGTGTCGCTCTGGAGGCTGGAGTCTTTGGAGGAGTCGGAGCCGTCCTCCTTGGAGTGGCGCCGCTCGACGGAGGTGCGGTCCTCGGAGATGACGGCCTCCACCGGCGGCGGCATGGGGTGAGGCGGCGGAGGGGCCGGCTGGGGGATTGGCGCGTCCGACTTCCAGCCCTGGAGCATGCGCACGAAGCCGTTCTTGAAGGTGGAGCTCGTGACGGCTTTCTCGATGTTGGTCGTCGAGGACTTGAGCTTGGAGGTGAGGCCGCTCTTGAGGAGCTGGAACCGCTTGGCGGTCGACGTGGAGGTCGAGAAGAAGGAGTTGCGCAAGGAGTCGATGGTCCGGGGGGCGCGCCGCCGGAAGATGAGGTCCTCGTTAAGCGACGCCTGCTTCTGGATGTTCTGCCGGACCTTCTCCTTCTCCCGCATCCGCTCCGTCGACATGAGCTCTTCGTTCATCGAGACCTAATAATCATAACAACGAAGAAAATTTATTTGCCATGGGAAATTTCACCAATTACAGGATACGGATGCCAAACTTTGTCAGAATTACGTTTAAAATTCCAAGATCGTAAATTTAAAAAAGCAAGTACTTCCTTTTATATGCTGATAACTACTGATGAGAGAGTGTTGCCTGTATGGTTTTTAGCCGACTTCACACACGGCAATTGGGGACCCGCAAGTGGCTCATCGGTTACGTCGGTGCATCGTCGGTGCAGTGATCAACACTGAACACGGCGGCACCGATGTGCCACTTGCGGGTCCCCATTTATTGTGTGTGCAGTCGGCTTTTAAGAAATAACTGAAAACGGATCCATAATTGGTGTTTACACGATCACTTTCTGTTCTAATCAACACATTTTTTGTGTGTGGGTAGTAATTAAGACTGATCGAATTTTCAGATTTCAGCTGATTTGCATCACTCAACCCCTTGATGCAAGATTCAGTCCAAGCGTGCACGTACTATGTACCTAACTTCAATTTTAGCTCGTATTGGTGTTCCAAGCATACATGCGTCTATTCCTAATCCAGGATTTTCCGCTTGAATAGAGTCATTTTTCCGTCAGAAATGATATTTAAAATTTTGACTTGCGACCTTTGACTTGGGCGATAAAAATCTCTCCTCTGTTCATCGAGATTTTTTTACTTTAATACTTGCACTGGGGAAAAAACACATTGGATCTAGAGTCTAGACTCTTGAAAACATTGACAAGAAAAAGAGCTTTTGATTCAATCAGATTTAAGCTTAAATCAAAAGGAAATCCGCTCAAATTAAGAGGCTGGGTTCTTGATTTAAGCTTAAATCTGATTGAATCAAGAGTATTTCTTCTTGTCGATGTTTTTAAGAGTCTGGACTCTAGATCCAATGTGTTTTTTTTCCAGTGTGTGTGCTTTCGCCAGGTACTCTAGTCCGCACTAATCTGCGGGCAAGCACTCTGTTACTTACAGTATTCGTGCGACACTTTCTTGGCCTTGCCGTGTCGTTGTATGTCTTGCTATTGACAAAGGTTCGCCTGCCTTCCTGGATTATCTTTGTATGCTACTATGCTCCGACACTAACCTGCTTGATGAAATTACCTTTCTCCCGATCACTTTTTATCCGGTTTTTAGACGATAGCTATTTCGATGTTAATCATCATCATCAGGTCACTTCGACTTCAATTTGGTAAACACTAACAGTCACATCTTATATTATTAAAATTTACTACACTTTACTAAAATGTACTAAAAAACACTTTTAAAATACTCGTGGGTGCACCAGTCGCCGCGAACGCGTTCTTATCACCGGTGTTCCGGCCGTTGCGTCATCGAGTTGCCCGTTCGTTGTTGGTGCGTGCGCATATCTCTGAATAGGATTGGAGGGGCTACCAGTGTCACTACCTCACTATCTCTTGTTGGTTATTGAGCAGGTTGTCACCTTTCTGGGACTCTATGTAAAACTGCTCATAAAGGTTCATTCTCTTTCCTCAAACATAAGAGCAGTAATTTCATAAAACATAATGCAGCCCGATAAAAAGAAGTTCAACTTTAAATTAAACTAACCTGCTTGTTGAAGAGGGTTTCGCGGAGGCGGGCCTGGCTAGCGACCTTGAACTCGGGCATGGCTTTGACGAGGTCGCGCATGTCGGTGGGTTTGTCGCGGTCCTCCTCCTCGAAGTCCTCGTCGCAGATGGACTTCTTCTGCTTGACGAGGCGCGGCTTGGCGGGGGCGCGCTCCTCGGCCGGGTCCACTTGGGGCGCCTCCACCGAGATCTCCGGGCGGAGCTCCAGGCTCAGGCTCGGCACGCTCGAACGGGAGCGCGTCAGCGGCTCCGGGGCCTCCTCCCGCGGCTGCGTCCCGATGTCCGAGAGGGACTTGGACTTGAAGTTGAGGTGCTCGGAGGCCTGCCGCGTCGCCGCGAAGTTCTGCCGCTTCTCCAGCGCCGTCTCCACGTCCTCGTCCAAGCGGCGCAGCTCGATCGGGAGGTCTTGGATGTCCTCCGTGTCCTCGCAGCCCTCCGGGTCGTAGCGCTTCATCGGGATCTCCTCGCTCTGCGTCGACGTCCACGGCTCCAGGAACCAACCCCGGCTCCGCGAGCCCCGCTTCCCGCCCGCCAGTTTCTGCACAACAGATGCAATTAAAAAATCAGATCGTCATTCAAATGGACAATCGGACCGCGTTAAACAGAAAGGAACCAAACCACATCAGCTATCGCCAAATTTAATTGGACTAATTAATTTTTTACATGAAAACGGTTGGACGGATTTTTGTGCAAATTTCAGTGAATTTTCTTCATAGTACGAGGCAAATTCCTTAAAATTTTCAAAGGAATCCGCACAAGCGTTCTCTAGTAAAAAATTGACTTGACCAGTTAAATTTGGCAACAGCTGATGTGGCTTGGTTCCTTTCTGTTAAACGCGGTTCAATAGACAATAGGACCAATAGACAGCTCGAAATTAAGCACCAAATTTGAGCACCTGATTAATTTCACCGGAAAAAAGGTCTTTTGGATCCAGAATCTTTAAAAATTTGATAAAAAATACTCTTTATTCAGTTGGATTCTTGCTCGAATCAAAAAGAAATCCGCTTCAAACGAGAGAGTTTCCTCTCGATTCAAGTAAAAATCCGATTGAATCGAGAGCAGTTTTTCTTGCGCTTCAAATTTTTTAGACTCTAAACTCAGGAGCCAAGAGACTTTGTTTTCCGGCGTTTAGTATACTCTATTGAGCACCTGATTACTTTCACTGGGAAAAAGGTCTTTTGGATCCAGACTCTTTAAAAATTTGATAAAAGATACTCTTTATTCAGTTGGATTCTTGCTTGAATCGAAAAGAAATCCGCTTTAAATGAGAGAGTTTCCTCTCGATTCAAGTAAAAATCCGATTGAATCGAGAGCAGTTTTTCTTGCGCTTCAAATTTTTTAAGACTCTAAACTCAGGAGCCAAGAGACTTTGTTTTCCGGCGTTTATTATACTTTACAATAGAAAAATTCTCTTGTGTAGTTGATTTGTTTTAAAATGTTAGAGGTGTCATGCATCGAAGGAAGAGGGAGGTGCATATGAGACATCCCCTTATTTACTAACGCGTGGGTTGTTTTCCACGGCTATTTTGAAGGACGTTGATAATAATTTGTTCGCGGGTGAGAAGTTTGAATTTACTGTTTGTCATGTAAAATGCACATGCACATACGATTATTTCTCACTTATGAAAGGATTTTGGAAGTTTTAGATTCTGCTCTACGCAAAATGTTTCCCCTCAATCTTGTCTGATACCGCGCAATACCTGGAGACACAAATAGCTGTTGCTTCTACGCTATATTTTCAAGCTGCCAATTTTATGAAGTCAACCATGTCCCTTACCCCCATTCATATTCGTTCTTTAAATAACTCATTTATTGAAGGTGGCTTCCTACGGTTTATGTCATGGTAAAGAGATACCAAGGCCTTGTAAGAAAGGATTATGAAAAGGACAACGTTCTCAAGCCGCGAGTAAATTTCATTCCAAATTTTAGTAGAGTTTCGTAAAAGTTCCCGCTTCAAGATGCCTTTACCTAGACATCTCCCGCTTCGTTTTTGCAAGAAAACGAAGACATTATTCCCGTAATGATGCTGCGTTGAAGGCCTCCATAAATTCCTCCAAGTCACAATTTTAACCATAAAGAGCCACCCGTAGGACTATATAGCGGTTTAAGATCGATTGTCAATGCGGGTAAGCAACGACATTGACTTTTTCCAAAACTGGCACCCTGGAATTAAAAGAGTGCAGGAACAGCAACTATTCGTGTCTCTGTGTATTGCACGGCATCTCACAGAATTGAAGGGGCGTTCACGCTGCATGCAATCGAGTTCTTCATCGCCACTGCCAACTTACCGCATAAGGAAGAACGGCCTTCAAATGTTGTCGAAATCTCGTTCATAAAGTACGAATTTTCAGGGAAACTTATGAATGTTTCCTCTAAAATTCAGTATCCAAAATTCTCAACCTACCGCTCGAGGTGGGCAAATAGAAATCGATAGATGGAAACAATGACTTTAAATCATCAAACCGCAGAATTTAGTTCTTGGCTTCTGGCGAGCGTTTATCCTTGTCAATTGACCGTTTTGTGGTAATTGGCTCTAAAGTGAATCAAATCCAGTCAGGGTGTCTACAAGTCCGGAATTTCCGGAAAGTCCAGAAACAGTACTGATTTTTGAAGGGCGGTCCGGAAGTGCTGAAAGAGTGCGGAAATTCCGCGAGAAGGTCCGGAATTTTTTTCATTTTTTGTTTTAGTTGTGTCGCAATCTGAGCGAGAAATTCAAATTTTTTAAATTCTTCGAATTTCATCAATTGGAGGCACTGAAAAAGTACTGAAATTTTCTGTTGAGGAGGTACTGAATTTCTTTGGAATGTTCTTAAAAAGTGCTGTAAAAGTACTGATTTTTGACCAGCCTGTTCTAGTAGACATCCTGAATCCTCTAGCAGGAATCCGCCTTCCAAGGAGTCACTCTGAATACAGTCCCAGAAAGGTTTGCTTACCTGTAGCGCTTTGCGGACGAAGCTGTAACAGGTCTCGTTAGGGCTGGAGAGACTGGAGCTACTCGGTGAGCTCCGCATGACCTCCGAGCGGCCCTTCTGCCGACCTTTATCCTTCTTCGCTCTACAGTGCGCCCTGAGAAACACACAAAGAGCATCGTTAATTATTTCCTCTCAGACTCGATGCAATTACGCAGACAGCGTCCATCACCGCGGCCTATCTCCGGCTTATCTCAATTTCCCTAATGAAACTTTATTCTTCAGCCCTCCTCGCCGCGCCCGCCGCTCGGGCTCACAATGCCCACGCCAAGAAAAAAACCCCGTCGCTCATGGGGGCGAATCAATAGGGAAGGGAGCACATCAGGGTGTATACCTTATTTTTGAGTTTTGCGAAAATCAAGTTGGTCAACCCCTAAAAAGTTTCCATATAGTTTCTAAATGAACCCCCTAAAAGAAAAAAATGTTTAACCCGTGCCTCAAAGGGTCAAAACGGACGAAATTTCTGCCCAAAAGGCCGTAACTTGCAATTTTCCTTCAGAATTGATATGTCGCGTGCCAAAATTTTTGAATTTTGGATTTAGACCCTTTGAAGCACGGGTTTAAATTGTTTTTTCATTTTAGGAGGTTCATTTAGAGACTACATAGAAACTTTTTAGGGGTCGACCAAATTGATTTTCGCAAAACTCAAAAAATAAGGTACACCCTAGAGGGCATAATGTGATAACTTTAAAAGCTTATATTTTCGTCAACGTAGATGTAGAAAACGGCGACATTAATTTTCTCGTAAAATTCCCTACACGAGAAATCCCTCAAGATTTCAATTGTATCGAACAAAATATGAAAACTTTCAGTTTTATTCCAAAAAGTTCGTATCCGCTTCGGCTCCATCCATTGTGCGCCGAGCATTGGCGAGAGCTAGGTGAGCGGAACCGCGGAACCCGATTGAAAGGCTCTTTGAATACAATCAGCCTGAAAGGTTTGATAACTCCAGTTTTTGCTGGTTTTTCTTCAAATTCTACCCCGCTTTTTCTACGATGTCGTATCGATTTCTTCATTGGAATGCATACCCATTGGAGCGTCTATATACAATTCCCCACTGACAGTACTTTTTTTACGGATGAACTGCCAAGAAAGTCCATCTTACGATGAGCACGTCCGAAGTCTGAAATCAACTAATTTACGCCCAACGGTCCTCTAGACAAGGTATGAATGAAAACCCTACGGAGCATGTTCTTTTCTTAAACATTTCACGAGGAAAACGAATCATATCGACGGTTTAAGTACGCAACCTCGTATCTGGTTTGCGGTGTTTGAAAATCGCCGCCTTTATATTTTCACTTTAAAGGAGAACAAATCAACATCATTTCTTGAAGTTTTTTCAGAATTCTTCGCACAGAGAAGAAAAATCACGGCAGTTTTCGAGAATTGCCGTCGAGTATCTTTTCACTAAAATATGAAGTATGACAGGAAGTCTGCGACGTCACAAACGGAGATTCATGGTTGCAAACTTACATCGTGGCAAAGACATAGGTACGCAGGCAGCCCAAAACGGAAATGGTAGAAGCAAAACAGGGAAACAGTGGAAACAAGTCTAAAGTACTTACATGAAAATACGCGGGACGTTTTGGTGTCTCACGACACCATTATCAACCGCCAAAAAAGTACAAAAATAAAAAAGGAATTGAAATCGAATGAGACTCGCACGGCGTTAGATGGCGTTGGTATCTTTTGATTTTAATTTGTCTTTTATTTTTCTACTTTTTAGCGGTTGATAATGGCCGAAACGTCCCGTGTATTTTTATGTATTTTAGCCGTGTTTCCTTGTTTTGTTTTTTACATCGTTGATATGTACAACTGAAAGTCTGAAAATGTCCTTTTTTCCAGTGAACATTTTTGTCCAAAAGCAAGAAAGTAAGTAATTTCTCGGCCCAAGGAAAAGAGAAAGGTTTTCAAAACCCCTAAGATCTTGTTCCCCGTCTATGCTCAAGAATCATTATTGAGTAGGGGCCCCAAGTAGCGGTGATCGCGATAAATAACGACTTTATCGGATGATTATCGCAATTATATTGGTGGCAATTTATCGCAATATTATCAAATGAAAATTTGCGATTTATGGCGATTAAATCGCTATGCATCGCAATTTTTGGTTCGACAAAATCGAGATTAAATCGCTATATATCGCGATTTTCGTTTCAATAATATCGCGATAAATTGCCGGGCAATAAAATCGCGATCATATTGCAACAACATCGAGGGTAATCGCTCAGATGTTGATGATCCTAGAGATTTTATAGCCGATAAAATCGCAATATATCGCGATTTTTCCGTCGATAAATGCTACTTGGGGGCTTAGTTGCGTACCTTTGTAACCAGGTGGAATCGCTGTCGGAAGCCTGGATGTAAGCGTATGGTGGAGGGCAGTCGTCCTCTGAGGTGGTGGTCTGCCACGAGTCGAATGAAGGCGTGCTCAGAACTTGCGGCCGATGCCAAGGCACGAGTACATCTTGTGATTCAAACTGTCAACAGAACCCACATCTCATTGTAAAATACGTTATCGGTCACTCGTCAGTCACTTTAGTCACTACATCACTGGTAAAAAAACCTATTGGACCAATGCCGCGGTGCATTGACTTGAGAGTGCAGTTTCTTGTCGCCGGATTTAAGAGTCTTGAACTCTTGTTTCAAGCGGATTTTGCATTGATTCAATTCAAAATCCGCTTGAAACAAGAGTCCAGACTCTTAAATCCGGCGACAAGAAACTGCACTCTTGAACCAAGAGGTTTTTTTTACCAGTGAGGAGTGAAACGCTAAAAAACTTTTGTTCTGTAGTGGCCTGGTTACACGCTCAAATTTCCATCGAATTCCGATCAAAATGATGACCAAGATGGCGGTCGAGAGTTATCTAGATTGATGAGTAAAATTAATTAAAACAGCGTGCTGATTGAAATAAGTACGGTTGTGTGGAAATCAGATGAAGGATGAGCCCCACAGTTCCATCATCTACCATCAAATTGTTGCAGGTCGCAGAAATTTGACGGTAGATGGTGCGCACCAGTCCCCATTTGATCGGAAATTGATGGGAATTTGAGCTTCTAACCAGGACACAAGTTTTTGTAAAGAGACTGCAATCAATGTGCTGATTTGGAGGGCGAAAATCGGGTTATTAGTCGAGTTTTTGTGTCCCGAAAAAGCGTTTACTTCTATAACTATATGTATGTCGAAACATCAATTTTGTTAAAGGATAAACTTGGAGGCTTGTAGCCCGTGGGTTGTCGTTAGTTAATCTATTACCTACCTCCCCTGTCCATTGCAACTACCCGCTTCCACCAACGGGATCCCTGCATATCCCTATTATCTTCTTTGTTTATCGCTTTGTCTACTAATTTCAACAATCAGCCTGCTGGGTATTCTGTCTGCGACCGTTCGAAAAACAGGTCTGTTTTTTTCATTGCCGTAGAAACTTCCAATATTTCAAATAGCGTTATCTCGGCATCTAGCATTCGCCTCTTTATGAGGTCGCAGAATTAAAGGGACGGGAAAATGATTCCTCCTCTTTTTTATAAGGTCTACAACGCATATTCACCGAATTTCTGTCTTCTTTCTTCGCTTTGTATGATGTAGTCAGTTTATTAGCTTGAAGATCTGTATATGTCGCAGGCAAATAGTAAAATCAGGCATTTTGTCAAATGCCTAGGCAAATAGTCAAATATTCTAGCTAAGATTGAAATTCTGATTCTTTTCCTAATTTTAGACAAAATAATCAATTGACTCCCGTAAGAAAAAGTCCTCAGTAAAAATGTGCATCACAAAACAGTACTTTAAACGATTTTAGCTCCTGAGCACACACTTTTCTTGAAATTTTCAGCATGTCAGAGAGTACAGCATTTTTAGAGTTTCAACATTTAAAAATATGAGAAAAAATTTAAGAGGAAGGGACAGAAAGAGTTTGTTTAGGTTTGATGAGATATGCTTCCACAAATATTGAAAACTCGTGAGCTCTCCGCCATGAATTCATAACATTTTGTAGACAATCTAATTTAAGCTATCTGCCTAGGCATTTTACAAAATGCCTGATTTCACTATTTGCCTGCGACATATACACGAAGCATTTATGTATTGAGAAATGGTAGTAGAGTTTTACCTTCCGATGGCGCTGTTCCATGGCCCAGACAGTTATGATGAGCTTGCCACCTATCCTGAGCACTCTGGTCAACTCCTTGAGGGCGCAGACTCGCCTCTCGGTGGTGGCTAAGTGGTGAACTACAGCTATAGATAGCACTGCGTCGAAACTCTCGTCCCGAAACGGCAATGCTAAATTATCACAGATTATTATCTGAAACCAAAGTAAACCTGCCGATTACACTCCCAGTTCTCCCATAGCTTCACCATTTTTATCGCTAAGGGGCCGTCCTTGTATGACGTCGCCCCTTTTTTCCATATTTCGACCTCTCCCTCCCTCGCCGTATCCAACCGTCATCCCCTGCTAGACCCCNTTTAAAAATTAAGTCACACTGGAAAGAAAAACACATTGGATCTAGAGTCCAGACTCTTGAAAGAGAAAAAATAATCTTGATTCAATCAGAGTCAAGCTTAAATCAAAAGGAAATCCGCTCAAATTAAGAGTTGGGTTCTTAATGTAAGCTTAAATCGGTTTGAATCAAAAGTATTTTTTCTTGTCGATGTTTTTAAGAGTCTGGACTCTAGATCCAATGTTTTGTTTTTTTTCCAGCGTTTCCTTAGCCCCCCTTTTCGGAGAATAACGCAGACATTCGATAAAGATCAGTAGATTTAGTCTGCAACGTCAAGAAAATGAGTAATTAATTTTATTAAAAATTAAATATGTGTTGTGGTCGCCCCCACCCTTTTTGAGGGAAAATGCAGAGAGTCAATAAAGCAAGCAATTTCAGCCTTTTTGCATTCAGGAAAGCTTACGTCATCCTTGGCTTGATCCCTCCCTCCTTCCCCGTCATCTAGACCTCACCCTTCCCCCACCTTGAGTGACGTAATTTATGGACGGCCCCTAATTTAAAAGTTTTTCCATATTTTACGCTGAATCGAAAGAAGAAAAAATCCGTTGCATTAGCCGATATGGCGTTTTAACCGATGTTGTATTAACGGATACGCGTTTGTATTTTTTCTTATGGAGTTTTGCCGTGGCTAACAAAATCCGTCCTATTAGCCTATAGTCGTATTCATCGATGCCGTAAACACATCAGTGCAGCCAGCTCGAGACGAGTATTAGCGCCTACGAGAGTGCATGGATACTTCACGCATTGCGCGTTCACGCAGGGATACTTCACGCATTGCGCGTACGCACCACCGTCGAGTACGCGCAATGCGTGAAGTGTTTCTGCAGTCTTCTAGGCACTAACACGTGCTGACGGCACTGTTGCATTTGGTTCTAGTATTCAAACTCGCGGAGTTAGCGTTTTTCAATTATAATTTTGAAATGTTCGCACATTCTGAATGGGTTATTGTCATTTAAAATCGCATATTGTGCGTTCTGAAAATATTCAAGTGGTTCCGTGTCAAAGATGGTATTAAAACACAGAATTTTTATTTTATATTTTGTGCTTTTTACTGTAGCAAATCATTGAAAGCACTCGTATAATGCGAATTCATATCCAAAGATATTCATGTTAAATTTTACTCATGTTAAAATCTGTAAACCTTTTTCACAGCTCAAATACAGGATGCTTATTTCAGGCTACTAGATTCCTGCTAAATAATGTAAAGGAAACGGCCGTATGATCTCTGCAACACCTGACGGCGCTTCAGATCTTTTAAATTACAAGTCTTCTCACAGTGTAATTTATACGTTAGCTATTATCCGATATTTACTGTGTGTTTAAAGACAAAAGAAATTCGAATGGCGAATGTTTCGAAACATGTTAAAAGAAAAGGAAGTTCATCAAGCCGTATTCAGTCACTCTCAACGGTCACTCTCAACTATACATACGTAATGTAAGGAAGCCAATGTTATTCTTTCGAATAAGATCATGTAGCCACTTACCTCATTTTCTTTATGTCTTGCGACGTGAGCTAACCTACTACATCTTTCCCCTCCAATCTTGAAAACTGAGGAATTCATACTCAAATACTTTCCATTTCCGCAACCTGCAATAAATAAATTTGATTACTGTGGAAAACGGATGAAACGCTTTTTTTGCACTCATAAGTATTCTGATGTTGGATGTCTCAACCGTTTATCGGACTTGTGCTGAAATTTTTACCTACTCGTAACCGCCCACTCTTAAGAGAGGCTGAGTACAGAATTAATTTTTCTCGGAGGATGATCTCCGTCAAATTGGGTCGAAAGCTGGGATTTGTGGTGTCGCAACGGGAAGTTCTCTCATTCGTATGTATCTTCATGAGTGATAATCATTTTTGCGCCAATAAGAGGCACAGAGTTGCTTTTTGCGCGACCGTTTTGAACTCCGAACGTGAAAGTTTCAAAACTTTCAATTAAAGCATTTAAACAACGGTTTTTTAAACTAGAAACGAAAAACGTCATGATTCTAGTTCGATATGGCGTTTTTAAGTATTATTATTTGTGTCTACATACATGTTTCTCTCAACGCTTGTCTCGGCAGTAATACTGATAGCTCGATTGCATCAAAACCAATCAAACAGAAAACATCCCTGACTGTTTCATAAAGATTGGCCATTGATGTAGCGAAAAGATTTTGTGAAAGTTAATTTAGCCTTCTGGAGCATGAATTAATTTTGGGTCTCAGATTCTGCGAGACACAAATCTATTACGTAGCGTGCATGAAAAAAATAGGAAACTTAAGTTTTATTTTCAAAATTTAAAATTTTCAAAATCAGTTATTCAAAGAAAGATACAACTAATGAAAATTTACAAAATCATGGCGTGAAGGGAAGATTCAAGTTTTAAAAAACCCAAAAATACGTTATTAAACGAATTTGTACCGCTGTGCCATGGAGAGTTAATCGTCCCGAGAAAGCTTTTTTGGTTATTTTATGCTCAATCCCTCTCTAGAATTGAAAACTGCATGTTAAAAACCAAAAGGGTGGCGACAGACTAAATGGAATAACGTAATCATGCCTTACGATAGGTACAGATCTACCTCATAAATTGTACACAGGGTGGCCCAGACCTACCGTACTAGGCCTTTTTTTTTTCTTCTTTTTTTTTTTGAGGAAAAAGTGGTTTCTGAGTTCCAAAAGTTGTGGTGGTTTGAATAGAGAATCGATCTCAAGGAATTCGAGTATTATGTTTTCGGAGGCCCCCCATCTCCCTTTAAGGGGGTATTTTGGGGGATGACCTCCTGAGATTACAAATTTTCCGGGGATTTTCCGTTAAGTTTGAAGAAAACTGGTGTCATGCGCGGGGAGCTGAAGCACGGTAAGGCCCCATTTTTGAGGGCTCTAATTCGTCTCCAACTTAAGCTTTCTAAGAATTCTTTTTTTTTTAACTCTTCATGAAATTTTGCGTAAATTTCATTTTTCAACTTATCTCGCCCATTTTTGCTGCGATTCCTAGATACGAGGGCAATCCCCCCCCCAAAAAAAAAAAAAAAAAAAAAAAAAAAAAAAAAAAAAAAANNNNCGGAAACATGAAATTCGAATTCCTCGGGGTTGATTCCCGATTCAGCCAACCACTTTTTAGAACTTAGAAACCACTGTTTCTTTGGGGAAAAAAAAGGCTTCGTACGGTAGGTCTGGGGGCTTCCAGAAACATGAAATTCGAATTCCTCGGGGTTGATTCCCGATTCAGCCAACCACTTTTTAGAACTTAGAAACCACTATTTCTTCGAAAAAAAAGGCTTCGTACGGTAGGTCTGGGGGCTTCCGGAAACATGAAATTCGAATTCCTCGGGGTTGATTCCCGATTCAGCCAACCACTTTTTAGAACTTAGAAACCACTGTTTCTTCGAAAAAAAGGCTTCGTACGGTATAGGTCTGGGGGCTTCCGGAAACATGAAATTCAAATTCCTCGGGGTTGATTCCCGATTCAGCCAACCACTTTTTAGAACTTAGAAACCACTGTTTCTTCGAAAAAAAGGCTTCGTACGGTATAGGTCTGGGGGCTTCCGGAAACATGAAATTCGAATTCCTCGGGGTTGATTCCCAATTCAGCCAACCACTTTTTAGAACTTAGAAACCACTGTTTCTTCGAAAAAGAAGGCTTGGTCTGGGCCACCCTGTATTGTAAATGCATTTTTTGTGATAAAATTGTTTACTTACCGACGTCGCAGACGAGGGAGCCGGGTTCGAGCTGCTCGATGAGCTGTTTGATCCTGGGCCAGGGGCTGTTTGTCTCGTGGTGCGGGTGCTCCGCCTTGGTCATCTGCTGGTACACCTCGTGCACGTAGGCCTTCTCCAGGGCCACCGACCGGGCCTCCCGCTCCCCCATCCCCCCGACCCCGCCCCCACCCCCGGCCCCCCGCGTCCCCGTCCGCGTCCTCGTCCTCCCTGTCCCCGCACCCCCCGATCCCCCCGTTCCCCTTGTCCCCCGAACCCCTCTGAAACACACACAAAAACACAGGAATTAGAGACGTATTTCCAGTAAAAGCACAGGGGTATTGCATCGAAAGAGAGGTTTACGCACGTGTATCAGTGGCTAAATGCACAACTTAATAGCGTACACGTAGAAAAACCTACACGGAGAAAAAAACCTCGTGCGTGGAACCCGAAGTTTAGGTCATATGGATCTCTGAAGTTTTCGGATTGAGCATCTGAACACTTTAGGTCTA
>NW_017547183.1:5456386-5517604 GCF_001854935.1 Bemisia tabaci | reverse complement strand
AAAAAAAAAAAAAAAAAAAAAAAAAAAAAAAAAAAAAAAAAAAAAAAAAAAAAAAAAAAAAAAAAAAACACATTGGATGTAGAGTCCAGACTCTTAAAAACATCGACAGGAAAAAATACTCTTGATTCAATCAGATTTAAGCTGAAATCAAGAGCCCAGCCTCTTAATTTGAGCGGATTTCCTCTTGATTTAACCTTAAATCTGATTGAATCAAGAGTCCTTTTTCTTGTCAATGTTTTCAAGAGTCTGGACTCTAGATCCAATCAGTTTATTTTTCCAGTGTTAAGTCTTTTTGAGGATGACCGATTCAAACATGGAGTTATTATGAACATCAGCGAATCTATTTCGACAAGAACAACGCAACCTCAAAATCAGTCTACGCCGAATTATCAATAAGAGGATTCGGCAACTTTCCATCGAGTTACTTCCGATTTTTGATCCGCGGGTGCTCCCTCCGGAACCTCACACGTGTAACATCCCCCGCTCTTCCCCTCCAATATCAACTTTCCTGTGCTCTGTTGACTCTCCTTTTGTTGCTGGCGCGCTTGTTTATTTTTTGCTTTTCAAATAAGAAAACTTTCCTCCCGACAGCAAGCCGCGCTGTTGCCGAGTTGCGAGCGGAAACTCGCGCATTTCGTCGCGATGGGGAAACCGGCGATTCGGCGCCTCTTCTCGCAACCGACGACGCGCAACACATCGACAGTGATGAATATAACGCCCCCGATTATAGAGCCAAGACTATCGAAGTTGATACGTTATCAGATGAAGCTCCAAATAATGCTGTCTTACTCACGAAGACTCTGTAATATTGTTTTTTTGAGCGTTCATCACATTACTGGTGTTCAATTTCGTATGATACTGTGGAACACATCTGTTGTGAAATAGTTACAGGTGCCGCGCCGCGGCGCGGGCGGCCAGCGCGAAACGCGCCTACAAACCTAAGTGAATACTTCAAGCATTGCGCAATGCGTGAAGTATCCACTTAGGTTTGTAGGCGCCAGAGAGCCTTTCGTGTTGGCAGCACGCCGCGCCGCTTCGCTCTGTTTGGCTCTAATATTTTAACTCGCAGAGTCAGCGTTTTTCAGCTCATGATTTTGAAATGTTTGCACTCTGCATGGATTATTCTCATTTAAATTGATGGGGGAAAAAAATAATATGTATCAAAAGAGAATATCGACGGTGTAAGTCAGCAATCTCATAACTCGGTTTGCGACGTCGCAGACTTCCTGACATACTTTCTTTTTCAAACGGAAAACTACTCAGCGGCAATTTTTTAGAACTGCCGTGATTTTGAGCGTTCACCACGTTAGTAGTGTATGCTCTTTCCCGTCGTTTTGCATCGGGTATGTTACTGATGTATCCATTGGCAAAGGCCCGAACTGCTTCGTGGGAATCGGCGCAATTTTTCGTGACGGGAAGCAATTCCTAGTTTCTCAATTTTTTTTTAAGTATCATTTCTACCTTTTTTCTCCTATTTTGTCCACTTTATGTAATGCCTGTAGGCTTGTCTTTAAGAAATTAATATCTTTACGTTTTAAAACTCTGCAACGTACTTTTGTTTAATGACTCTTTCAAGGATCGTTCAAATTTTTAGTCGTCGTATTTCTAGAAAAATCTTTGGGTTCAAGGTACCCCTTCACTAAATCACCCCTGTACTTTACTCTATGATGACAAGAATTCTTGTATATATGTATGCTTCCTAG
Organism: Bemisia tabaci; assembly: GCF_001854935.1. Lineage (NCBI taxonomy): Eukaryota > Metazoa > Arthropoda > Insecta > Hemiptera > Aleyrodidae > Bemisia > Bemisia tabaci. The sequence continues at coordinate 5,515,901 of NW_017547183.1, read as the reverse complement.
GTTACGCTCCACGTTTAGTTCAACAGCGTCTTGCAGCGCTCTCTTCCGTCCTCGCAAAACCACTTTTACATATTGACGAGGTGCTACGGTGAACGCATTCCAACGTCTTAACGTTGGAACCGTCGTCTTGTTTTTTTCCCATATATATTCATGTTGATAGACAAAATTGTGAGAGTGATGCACATCAACTAAATGCCAGGGGCCGAATTTTGTCGGCTCTTTCACCCGGAGATGCAACATCTATCGATGAGCCCAAATCGCACCACTGGCCAATCAGAAGTGCTAAGCCGGAATGAAGTGCAGTCGAGACTTATCCTAAGTATATGACAGGTGACTAACAAAATTCGGCCCCAGTCCGACGAAGTTTCTTCTAAGTTGAAGAAGAAGTGAATCCATCCCGGCAAAAATAAACTTTTCTGCAATAAAAGTATAGGCCACTGGATGTAACACATCCAGCAGCCATTTTTCCGGAAAAACTGTCGGCAATAGTAAAATTCTGTCTCTTTATTGAAGCTGTAAGATCGAGTCATTTTACTATTTATCCATTTACTTGACTCCAAGTGCCCCCAATTGATCCTAAATTTCTCTTACTTACTGTAAGTAGGAGCCTTCTTCTACGAGCCAATCGACTCGACCCATCCTCATTATGAGGACAAATTGTCGTTAATTTCAATAATCAACATTCGTCATCAGAAAATTTTTCCTCGTCCACTGGAAAAAAGAAACCACATTGGATCTATAGAGTCCAGACTCTTGAAAACATCGACAAGAAAAAATACTCGTGATTAAATCAGATTTAAACTTAAATCAAGAACCAAGCCTCTTAATTTGAGCAGATTATCTTTTGATTTAAGCTTAAATCTGATTGAATCAAGAGTCCTTTTTCTTGTCAATGTTCTCAAGAGTCTGGACTCAAGATCCAATGTGCTTTTTTTTCCAGTGTCAAAACCAAGATAATCGCTTCCATGACAGTCCCTCATTGCGCTGAAGAAAAAACAGTACGCCTAGGAAACTGCCACAGCAAATCTTGATTTCGTAACTGAAAAAGATGTATCATGACCGCGAATGCTCCGTTTCCTTAACTAAAACTTGCTGTAAAAATATTTCTATTGAAAGGGTGCACACCACATTTTTTAAACCCCTTTACTGCAACCTGGACTGAGTTGCTGGCTGAAAATGCCTCATTTACCAAAGTAGCTACTTCATTCTGGCCAATGCGTTTGCCAACATTTTTAGGATTTTTCTGAAAAGTATCTACCGCTTTTTCAAATGCATTCTTAAATGGTTTATAAATTGATACGTCCAATGGCTGTAATTTGTGGGTGGTGTGTGGGGGCACTGTCACCATGTAAACTCCTCTCTCTTTGGAAATGTTAATTCCATCTAAATTAATGTGCGTGGAGTAATTGTCGAGAATCAGCAGAACAGGAGCTTCCAAAGTGGCCCGTGTTCTTTCAATGAAAAATTTAAACCACTTGAGAAAAATGTCGTTATTAATCCAGCCTGATTGAGAACACCATGCAACAAACTGATCAGGAGCACCCTTTAGTAGCTTATCAGTTATATTCTTCCTATTTCCAGAAATAAAACACGGTGGCAGGTACGTTCCAGCAGCGTTTACGCAGCCAATAATGGTTGTCAACTAACCACGCTCTGCAGATGTAATTACTCCAACTTGCCTTTTACCTTTAGTAAAAAGTACTCTTGGAGGACGTTTTGCAGACGTATGTACCCCCGTTTCATCCATGTTATGAATGTCTTGAGGGCGGGATGCAAAACCGTGAGCTGAATTTTTCCCCGGTTTTTTGGCCGTTTGTCAGAGAAATCAAGGAAATGCCTGGGAATTTTTTTCTTTGAATATTGCTAGACACCCTGAGATAGGGCTTTATCGATCGAGTCCCTTCGATAACGATTCAAGATTCGAGCTTCAGAAGTGTGGAATCTCTGAAAACTCGACGACCGCGTGTCGATGGGACCACTTTGAACCGATGAATGAACTCTTAGGCCGCGCGTGGAGAAAATTTCCGCGGCGCACAGTGGATGGAGTTCACGCAAGAGGTCGGACATAGAATTTTTGACAAAAACTGCAAATTTAGATGTCTATTCCGTCAAATTTTAAATTTTGAGGGGTGCTCTCCAAAGTAAATTTTACGAGAAAACCGATGGGACTGTTTCTAAGACCTCCACGTTTTTTAGTAATGGAGTTATGAGCAGGGTGTCTACAATACCGGAATTTCCGAAGAGTCCGGAAATAGCACTGATTTTTTAAGGGCGGTCCGGAAGCACCGAAAAAGTGTGGAAATTCCGCGAAAAAGTCCGGAATTTTTCCCGGATTCTGTTACTTCTGTCGCAACATGAGCTAGAAATTCAAATTTTTGAAATTTGTCGAATTTCGTCAATTTATTGGAGGTACTTAAAAAAACTGAGTTTTTTCGCCGTGGAGCCACTGAATTTCTTGGGAATGTACTGAAAAGCACTGTAAATGTATACTGATTTTTGTCCAGCCTGTTTTAGTAGACACCCTGATGAACATTTAAGGCCTTGTCCACACGAGCGCGGTTCGCGGAACTTATTCCGAGGAACTTGTTCCCGGAACAAGTTTTAGCTGAGCTAAAAACTTATTCCTCCAAAACCCGGAACTTCCCCTGTGCTCCGAGCTTCTATATATGTTTCTTTTGATGTGAATTTGTTTGTTTTTGTTATTTACGTCCTTTACATGTCTTGACATTTATTTTTGTTACTTTGGCGGCCGTAGAAATCTATTATTTTGCGATGATTGTATACTTTGATTGAAGTTCCGGTTTCAGTTCGGGCGAACTCGTGTGGACAGCAAGCTTCGTTTCAAGGAATAAGTTCCGGGAACTGAGCTGCGGGCCGATATTTGAAACAGATAGACAAAGCTATAGACAAAGACGACAAAAGGGATTTGTGGGATCCTATTGGTGGAAGCAGGTGGTTGCAATGGACAAATGATGTAGGTAATAGACTAACTAACGGCAAACCCACGAGAGTCCCGATAGTTAGTCCATCATTTACCCCCTTACCCTATAGGAGCTACCCATTTCAACCAATAGGATCACTCTATACTCCTTATTTCTTCTTTGTCTATAGCTTTGTTTATTAATTTCAATAATCGGCCCGCAGTTCGTCGAATAAGTTCCTCGAACCGCGCTCGTGTGGACAGGGCCTAATGTTTCCAAATTTTGTCCGACTTCTCCCGTCGACTGGATCCACCGTGGGGCGCGCGGAGCAGAAGCCCGGCTCAATTTCGCCGAGACGGAGACCTGCGCTCGTAAACCGCGGAACGACGATCCCTCCGGCCCGAGGGACGCGCCCGTGGTCGCGGGGCTCCTCATAAATATTTCGCGGAAGGAAAAAAGCGGCAGAAACGAGGAAGCGGTTTTAATAAACCCCCCTTCGCCGCCGGCCCCGCCTCGCCCGGTGTTTAACAACCTGCCCGCTTTCAAAGGAGCGGCTCTATCGTCCCGACGAACCGTTTTTCCTCTTCCCGGCTTACCGAGTTCCTCGGAAATTTCACCGAGTCCTGGATTTTTATCCAGCGTATGACACCCTACACGTGCAGGAAAATTGTTGGTTATACTAGAAGTAGCCTCCGGCACGAAGACTTCAGACTGATTATTGACGTTTTTAGACAGAGCTTTTTAAATTAATTTACGGTAGTTTTAGCTAGAAAATAATTCCTTTTTATCAGTAATAATAATATACACTGGGAGAGAAAACGCATTGGATCTAGAGTCCAGACTCTTAAAAACGTCGACAAGAAAAAATACTCTTGATTCAATCAGATTTAAGCTTAAATCAAGAACCAAGCCTCTTAATTTGAGCGGATTTCTTTTAGATTTAAGCTTGAATCTGATTGAATCAAGAGTCCTTTTTCTTGTCAATGTTTTCAAGAGTCTGGACTCTGGATCCAATGTGTTTTTTTCCCAGTGTACCTCGTTTTGGTTTCAACATAGTTTGTACAAAGACTAAGCTTCTTCATTTTTAAGCCGAAACAATTTAATTTCACAGAAAAAGAAACATATAAATTGGAGCGATCTTATCGGTGTGGAGGCGGGTATGGTTTCAATCGGTAAAGGATCTAATCAATAGACTAACGAACGGCAACCCATGAGAGGCCTTACGTAGTTAGTCCATTATTTTCGATAACTTCAGACTGATTATTGAAATTGATAGATGAAGCCATGGACAAATAAGAAAAAGGGAAATTGGAGGGATCCTATTGGCGGAAGCGGGTGGTTGCAATGGGCAAAGGAGCTAAGTGATGAACCATCACCAACGGTGACCCATGAGAGACCAGCGCGCCAGGCGTGAATGTTCGATTACCGATATTCTCCCATTTGAAGCTATGGTAAAAAAATCGATTATTAAGGTGTTCATTGCAAACACTGTTTATCGATCCTTTTCCGTAAGATTAAATAACAGAACTATCGATATATCGCAAAGCCCGCCACGCCACTGTGAGACCTATAGTTAGTCCATCATTTTCGCCCCGCGCTGCTGCAGCTTGTTGTCGCTGTAAGAAACACCCGTTTTAACCCATTAGATTACTCAATCTTTCCCTTTGTCTTGTCTTTGTCTTTGTCTGTAAATTAATTTATTCACCTCGAAACAGGATGAAAAGTTCGTGGATAGTTTGGAAAAACCTCCCTGCAAAGTAATCATGATCTTTTCGGCGAAAGCCTAAAAGAGGTGAGTTTGACGTTAGCGAGAGGTAGGGTTGATTCAACCATGTTAATTCTGGCTGACTCAACCATACACCTAGCTTGTAAATTTTAAATTTTACAATAGTTTATATAAAAAGAAAGTTTAAATAGCGTCAGGTAAACAGCAGGTGACCGCGTCTGCAGTTACCTCCCTGCTTTATCATAACTAGTGTTACACGAAGCAGCGTAACTTTCGCGAGAAAATTTATACTCGGAGCCGGATGAGCCTTTTCTCCACAGTTTTAGATTGACTTGGCTCGCACGTTGGCGAAATCACTTAGCACTCCATCTAATGAACTCGTGCGTCGATTCGCAATCTGAATTTATAAGAAGATATGTATAAACTTATTTGTCTTGATCATTTGTAGACGCGTTTTAGGCTAGCGGCCCGTCATGGGTGCTATTGCTAGCTAGAAACGTGTCTGCAGAGTATGCTAATAAGTATCGTCAAAAGTGAGTTATTCGTGTTGACAACCTTTGACACCTTGTAAATTCGAATATTTTGCGGAGAATCGCTCTCATACTTTAAATACCTCCGGCTGAAATAAATCAGCTAGAAATATATAGGTACTGAAAATGATCATTATTTCTTTCTGTAAAAGAAAAGTCAGTCAATTGTTTTCTGAAATCTCGAACTCAGAGATCACAGTATTTGCCGAAGAATTTTGCAGTCTTGTTGAGTTCAGAACTCATGTCAACTAGTATATTAAATCAAAAACATTTTTAACTTGGCCTTTTGACTTGGCTTTATTATGCTCTGCAGATCGCCCGGTAGGTAGGCTTTTTGTGAAAAAACTCTGAATTAACCAGATTTTGCTTCACACACTAAAAAATAAAGGGAAAATGCTCAGATTTTCTTATCCTATCAATTTTTTGAGAAGCTCTAATCGCATCCTTGTGTTTATTCCCAAAGCTTAAATATTGAGCTGAGTGGGTCCCAAAAAGTATTTCAATGCCCAAGATCCTCGGAAAGTTAGGGAGAAGGTAGAGAGGAGAAAGAAGTGTCTCGAAAAACATCAGATTTTTTTATTTAAGGGTTACAAGTGGTAACACAAAATTCCGAGTGAACAGATTGGCCCAGATATTCCGGACCACATTTCACCAAAAACTGCTGTTTGTCAAACCGCCGTCAACACCTACCAAGCGGCGAGTAGGCCTTCGGCCATGCTCGGCAATCNGGTACAGGCCGCTTTGTTTACATTAGGAGTCCGGAGTATCTCGCCGCAATTTCACTTGAAATCACCATGAACAGATCAACGGGGTGACTGATATTTGATTTTACGAAAAGGATAAATGTTAGACGCGGACGAAAGTTCTTTTGTCGAGGTGAAGAAACGCTAACGCTGAGAAATTGAGTCTGGAACATCTCGAGGAAGTCCGCTCTGAGTGTCCGCTTTGTTTATGTCCGGACTATGTCGCCGTTCGTTTGTTTACATTAGGAGCGAGTTTGACACCGATGACAGACTTTGGTTTTTGATGAAAATTTGGTCTGGAATATCTGGGCCAAACGCAAAAACCCAAAATTCCACAACTTTATTTGGGCGAGCCAATTTTGAAAAAAGCCCCAGGCGCGACTGTATACATGTGGTGCATTTGGGCGAGGGAAAGGTCATATTAATGCCTTTTTAGTAAACGTATGTGATGCATAGCTATTTAAAAAATCTCCTTGCGCGGGTTGTATTTTGTTTCCTCGCCCGCGAGAATGCGGAGGCTGCTATGCGCGTATTTTGGACTCGCCCACAGAAGCAGCTTGCAGTTAAGCGGTACTGAATGCAACATTCCTTTTTTTAATGCAGAGTTTGAGAGTACGACACATGAATCCGTCGTAAATAAATTTCCCGGGTGTCAAAATATCGGCTGTTGACTTCGTAGTTCCCAAATATGATTCCGTCTTATTCAATGGAATTAATTTTTATAGCACAAGTACAAATTCAGAAACGAGTAAATGAATAAATTATATGCGCTACCTTAACCCAACATCTTGAACACTCCCACCTCGAGCTTTGAGCATACTGGAGCATCGATTAAATAACGGGGTAATTTACAACCGCATTAAATGCAGTTTATATATCTGCACCCAAAAGACATTCATAAATTTTGATTCTCGCTTTCAAAGTTCACTTTCCGTGTCGCCCAGAATGCCCTCTTTTCCTCACCCAAAAGGTGTCCTTTTTCTCGTCTAAAACGCCCGATTTTATCCCGGTCTTGCCCACAAGTCTATATAATTAAATGTATTGATTCGAAAATTGCCCAACCCAGAAAAATTATTACTCCGTTTTATTGCCAGAAACGTGTTATGAAGCCGTATACTTCCAACTCACATATTTTTTCAATTTATTAAATTGAAACGCTAGGCATGGATCATTTTTGATTCCGCACTGTGCCAAACTTCAAGGTTCATACATATTCAAATTGTATTCATTTGATAGAAAAGTGTCGTATTTCTCGCGCCGTGGCTTCTCTTGGGAACTGAATATAACATACGCAAAAAATATTTTCGGCTAAATTGAGCATTTCTCAGGGTTGCCACTGTCAGGTAAAACGGAGAAATGACAGGGAATTTCAACTAATCAGGGAAATTTATCATGTCACCTTTATTTCCTTTCATGAATGGGTTTGGCGTTTCGAAAAACAAATTTTGCCTGAAAACTATTTCAAATCTTGGCTTTTCTAAGCATCTGGCTTATCCTCAATCACCAGGGAATTTTACCAAGATGTGTGACAGAAAAATCAGGGCATATCATTCTCTAAATTCGACGGCAATCCTCATTTCTGCTTTCTAAATATGTTAACGTTTCCTAAGTTGGGCAATTTACGAAACAAGCTATTCATGTTACATCAAAAGTAACATTGTATCTGAGACCAATAATTCGGGCTTAAAATCAGTGGTGAGAGGCCGCTCATCGAACACGTAACTAGTGGCGAGGCGTGAATGATCGATTCTCGATATTCCTCCATTTGATGAACGTACAGTTAAAGATCGATTAGTAAGGTATTCGCTGCGAACACCCTGTTAATCGATCCTTTTCCATAGGTTTGAAAGACACATCAATCGATGTATCGCAAAGCACGCCACGCCACTGCACGTAACGCCTAACGGGGGAGGAAGGCGTCGAGAATAGAGCGTTACGCCATGATTTTACGTGTCAATGGGTTGGGCCTCCGTCACAAAAGCGTTACTAGGGAGGAGGGTTGAAAATTCCTACTTATAGCGTTACGTAGTTCGTAAATGGCCCCTGAGTATTGCAAGATCTACGCATGCTTTTTTGCTGTACTGAAAACATGATGTCTCAACGCAATCAAATGTCTCCATTGTGACAATAGTGGGTATGTTTTGGAGTGATAAGCCTCGAGTAATGATAGCGAAAAACAGGTCGTAAACACGGAATGGACGGCATGCAGTGGGTCGCGGGGCAATAAACCTGAACCGGGTGGCGCTCAGCGGGATCAGCTGTAGCTCAACAAATGTCACGCAGGCATGGGCCGTGTCTCCGCTTGACATAGCTGGCTTGAATGGATACAGTTACAGTCGCTTCACGCCAATCAGAATATCTCGCACTCAGAACATCTTTAACGTACATTTAAAGCCATGAAAAGCTTTCTAAAATTCTAAAATAGTTGAATCACAATGAAACCTGGCCATAACGGAGATTTTTCGCCTTTGTTAAAGGCAAATTTTAGTATTTAGCAAGGCGGAAATAGTGACCGGATCTATGAAAAGGTACATTGTCTCCGGGTAGAAAATTCTTCAGGTATTTTTAAAAATTCAAATTACGTTTTTCTATAACCTAAGAATTTTTTCCTTAAAACTTAAAGAATCATATCTCCTTCAAAATTTTGAGCACTCAGTTTCAATCTTGAGCCAAAATTTCCAGATTTTTTGCCCTCCATGTATTTGCCAAAATTTGAGGACAATTTATCCCGGAAGATAATATCCTTATTTAAAAATCCGGTCACAATTTTATCGAGTTTCGTTGTAGATCCATGGAAAGTTCTAGGACTTGGAAAAACCATAATCCATCAACGAATGGTAAAGATCCGGAAAAGTCGGAGAATTTGTATTCCCAGAGCATCTACAAGAGAGTTCTGCTGATATTTTTCTCATTGTAATATGTTTTGAAATAATCGGCATTATCAGTGCCCTAATGGTATTTGAGCGGTTGTGAAAATACCGATAAAAACAGTGAGAATCTAGGGGATATCTAAAAATAATTATATGAGATATTATATGGTTTACGAAGAATCGGAGAAATCGTGGAGAAATCTATTAACTTTTCGCGAGCAGAGCAAATCTGAATTTTATAGATAACCTGAAGACGAACGAGAGGGAACCCTAAGTTTCATAAGGAAATTTATCCTCGGAAGTGTTAAAAATTGAAATAAATCAAGAATTCTAGACATCTTTGATGAGGACGATTTTCCACCATGCGGAGTTTTCCATAATGACCAGGATTCACTATTAGTTCTGTCGGTAGTTCGAAAAGAGTTCGTCTTTTTCTGTCAAAAAAACGTAACTACATTCCAATGTTGCAAAATTTCCACTCACAAATTGCAGTTTTACCAAGGCACCGCTGGGTGCCTCAAATTGTAAAATTTCACTGATTTTCTTCAGATTACACGCAACATTTCTCAAAATTTTGAACGGATATTGGAATCTTATACGATCGTAAAAGCTTGGATTTGAGACGTTTTTGTAATCTCGGGATGGAATAACGTTTTCTCGTCCGTGTCACAAAAATTCGGGCTCCTATATGCCATCGTTTCCCATGGAAATGAACGAAACAACGTTTCGCTGCCGCCAAATTTCCCCGCGCTGACTGAATTTTTACAAGGAAACAGTCGAGTATTTCTAACTGAAAATGTCCGTGATTTTACTTCAGATAAGACGCAGAAAATATCAATATTTTGAATTCGAATCGCACATTCGAATTTTTGTGAAAATTTGGTTTTTTTCCAGTCGATTTTGCAATTTCGAAAATGAGTCAAATTCCTGGCTCTGGATATTCACGCTCATGGTCCTGTAAAAAATCGGTTTATTTGAATGGATTTTGGAATATCGGAATGGAGTTAGTCTCCTTCGTGGAGAAAATGACGAGTCGGGAGGAAAGGAAGCGGAAAATTCCCCCGGCAGCGGGGAGTACTCACAGGGTCGTCTCATGGGCTCTCGGGCTGGGCTACATCCTGGACGCACGGGCACAGACGGGCGGTTTACGAGGGGCCGTTTCGCGTTTCCGTTCTCGGTTTCGTTGATCATCGGCTTGGGGAAACTGGGCTGGCACTGGGAACGCGGCCCGGGAGCATCTCGGGTTCGTGGCGAGCGCCTGGCCGCCTAGGCAACACTGAACGCGCGCCCGTTCCGCGATAAGCCGAGCGCCGGTCTCGCCGCCCGCCCACCCGCCAGCCGCCGCGCCCGGTTGCCACGTTCCCACCGTCCGCGGGGTTCCCGTGACGTCATCCACCGAGTTCCCGTCTTGATGAGCTCCGGTGAGCGGGGTCGATGCTCGGTTTAAGTCGCGGCCGTTCAGAGTTCATTTTACATTATACTGAAAAATGGTTTAAAAACTGCTTTGTGTTTAATCTAAAACAAAGGGGGATGTCTAATGATTTAAAAAAATGCAGCTGATAAGGAGCCGTTCACCAAATGAGTGCCTTCTTTCTATGCCTTTTCACAGGGACCTGCTTCACACAACTTAACAACCGATTCTTCTTTGAGTTATGGTCTTTGAGACCGTGCATGGTATTCAACAAAAATTATTTTCCTATCTTCTTTAAGAATGCTTTTACAATTTTTATAACAGGAAGTATTTGGATAAGGAGCCGTTCACAAAATGAGTGCCTTCTTTCTATGCCTTTTCACAGGGACCTGCTTCATACAACTTAACAACCGATTCTTCTTTGAGTTATAGTCTTTGAGACCGTGGTATTCATCAAAAATTATTTTCCTATCTTCTTCAAGAATGCTTTTACAATTTTTATAACAGGAAGTATTATCACAGCACGGATTTGGCTTCATTCATTTATTGGACCCTGCATCTGCGGCCATTTTTTTTCATTTGTCTTTTATTAATTTTTTAATTTAGGAGAGTCAATTTGAACAGAATTTTGGGACGATTAAGGAGGATCAGGAGAGGAATAGGGTTGAGGAGAACGTTACGGCATGTTTTTTTTACATCCTACGTCTCGAAAAATTTACGAGGGGTCCAGGGATAAACGGCTATAAAAATCCGACAACTAGGGCCAAATATTTTTGAACGGCCCCCAGCATTTCAAAGTTGAAGAACATATTGTTACATATTTAGCGTGAACTCTACGTAAGAGATGTTCTTTTGCAAAAAAAAGAAAAACAAGAAGAAAAATCTCCCTTGAAAATTCCTTAAAATAAATTTTATTTCTTCAAGTTAGCAAATCTTTTTAAACCACCTTTCCTGGGTATTAATCGCAAACGCGTATTCATCGATGACTTCATGGGCTTCATATTAGATCCTGGATTGTTCAAAGCTTTGAAGCGTCATAGAATTTTGCAGTCGCGTGACGAAAAACAACCCAGTAAAGAGCGTGCGAACGGTGAAAATCTATAAAAGAGCATAATTCGATTGTGAGATTATGAACTCTTCGTTGTTGTTTCAACTTTTTATAGAGAGACTAATAAAATTGATGGTCTTAAATTTTCACCAATCATTATGTGTACAAGGAAGAACTTAGTTGTACAAAGTCCAAGCAACAATGCTCGCTAATTTTCTTACGAAAAGATGAAATGTAATCAGAAACACGTGGTTTTTTTGGCGTCCATCACCATTGTGTCGTATTAAGTAAATGGAGAACCTCAATCACAACACTGACAAACAATGGGGTCAAACACGGAACCTATGCACGCCCAAAAATAAGGAAGCAGTAAAGAAAAGAATAAGATTATATTCTGAAGCGCTTTTCTTCAACGCACCGGAAACAAACCAAACCCATTTCGGATTGTACAATTCGTAAACATTGCGGAAAAGTTTTCCTTGAAGTCAAATCTCTATTTGAAAGGGTATTACTCCTAAACACTGAGCATACAACTATTCGAACGCCTGAGATCTATTTTTGCCTGACCAGTCAAACTGAAGGCTAACAACACTCTGCTGTCAGTGATGAATACGTCTCGTTATACGGAGTTGCGTTTGCTTACATTTTTACAATTACTTCAGGTACGTATACTCAGAAGTAGATTTTTAAGTACACTTAGGTAAATATCTATTTTTGCTCAACATCTGAATCTAGAAGGGATATTTTTTCATAACGCTTGCTTAATTTTAACATTTAAAATGCGTAGAGTGAGATTTTAAAGTAAAAAGACTACCGTAATGTTTCTCTATATTCTTTGCTCTTTCTCAACAGGGCAGAGTATCGGACGAATCCCTTACCGTCCTCCCTTCCCTTCATTCGTAAAGGACGGCGCAGTGGGTAGTCCAACAAGGGTCCGAACCCCCATCACTCAACAGAGCGTGGAAACCCGGAAAAACACCCCTAAATTTGGTTTAAATTTGGCAGGGAGGGCAGGTCTGCCGTCTCTCTCGCGGCCATTGATTTTTGGCTCTCTCTCGCAGTCGAATGACGTCACGGTGGCGGCGGGGTGCGCAAGTCACGCGGTCGGTCGGCGGCGTAGCGCGGCGGTCGCGGCGGTGTAACTGCTGTTGTCGCGGATGCAACAAATGCAGACGTGGCCATGATCTTCGACCTGTGGCGCCCTCTGGTCCGCCCTCCGCCAACCGCCCGCCGTCGTGAATGAGCCAGACGTCATAGTTCCCAGTCGTAAGCCGTTAACCGTAAAACGGCGCCCGCCTAGCGCCAGCAACCTGTGCGTTACGCAGTCAATTCAACAGAGACGAAACAAGTGACACCTAGAGAAATATGAGCCCGGAGTCAGTGGCGAGGCGAGAATTATCGATTATCGATATTTTTCCATTTGAAGCTACACTGGGGAAAAAACACATTGGATCTAGAGTCCAGACTCTTATAAACATCGACAAGAACAAATACTCTTGATTCAATCAGATTTAAGCTTAAATCAAGAACCAAGCCTCTTAATTTGAGCGGATTTCCTTTTGATTTAAGCTTAAATCTGATTGAATCATGAGTCCTTTTTCTTGTCAATGTTTTCAAGAGTCTGGTTTCGATCCAATTAGTTTTTTTTTTTCCAGTGTATGGTAAAGAATCGATTATTGAGGTGTTCATTGCGAGCACACTATATATCGATCCTTTTCCATACGTTTAAATAGCAGATCAATCAATGTATAAAAAATCACGCCACGCCACCGTCAGGAGTAGTTTAGAGATGTGGAGACGTCCATGAAGTGACTTCAGGGTCCTACACTTAAAAAAAAAAAAAAAAAAAACACTTTGGATCTAGAGTCCATACTCTTGAAAACACTGACAGGAAAAAATACTCTTGATTCAATCGGATTTTTGCTTGAATCAAAACGAAATCCGCTTAAATTAAGAGGCTTGGTTCTTGATTTAAGCTAGATTCTGATTGAATCAAGAGTACACTTTCTTTTCGATGTTTTTAAGGGTCTGCACTCTAGATCCAATGTGTTTTTTTTTTCCAGTGTAGGGGTGAGGATTCAGTAAGGAAGGGCGTTCTAGCCAAACCTTACGCAGGCTAAAAGCGGCAAAAGGTTCCAATTTTTAAGAATATCCCGATCGAGAACGGAGTAATTCAACGGGGAGGGTTGACTCAAAGCGACGTACTTTTAAGGGGGTAGGGGGAGAGGTTTCGACGCTGTCCAACATGTCTCTGAAGTTGGGGGCGGGAAGGGGGGTGGTAAAAAGTCGAAAACCGGTCAACGATGGACGACCCCCTTCAGTAGTTGCTTATTCTCTACTGTCGAAGTCGGGAGAAAATGAGAATATATTACGAATTTGAAAATAGGCTGACTTAAATGAGTTAGGCTCAAAACAGACAAAAAGGCTTATGGCTTATTTTGATCTTCCTAAGAAGCACATTGCCACTTACTTTTACGTGTCATGGCAAACCTACAATTTTTTCGAAGGTTCCTGCCTTATTCCTCATTGCCTTCGGAACGACTCTAAATCGTTCGCGAGTGCCATCCACGAAGATATGAGCAGTATGTACATTATGCAGCATTTTAAAGGGAATAATTTCATAACCTCATCTTGCTGTTCTCACATTCCATTTATCACAACTTATTACTTTTCCCCAGGCTCCAATTTACAGGAATTAAATCTGAACACAGAAGCCCGTTTCCTCTCAAAATGTGTGACCACTTAATGATGGATCTGTGATGAATGTACAGAGTATAGATGACTATTGGTTGGAATGATAGTGTTGATCGTGAACACAAATGCGGTTTTGCCAAGTTTTTTATTTCCGCTTATTTTACTAAAGTGAATTTATTTCTGCATAACATTTCGGAGGAGGAAAGTGTTGAATGCGATGCTTGGATGTTTTCCTGATTGCATACTGATTCAACAGCGCTTCTGAGTTCGAGAATGACAGAGAACTGCATGACAGAAGCAACGTTTATCTGGACCGTGAACCTAAAAGCAAGTATGGGTCGTAATCGTGCTCTTTTTTAAAACAACAATTTTAGCTAGGAAGACCTTTGATCAACTATGATTTACTCTACATATAGCGAAGGAAAGTTAAAGGAGGCTTACCATACATACCATCATTTAGAGTGCAACTTTCTTTCAGCTTGGAATAAGAATCAACACCATAACTCATAGCAACGATGTCATGATAATTTGTTTACTATCAAAAATGAACGAATACCAACGAAAAAAATTTCATGGTTGGGGCAAACTTCAACTACCGTAACCTTTTCAAGATTGAAATATTGCTTCGTTAATGAAAAACTATTCCTATCTTTTTAAAGTATCTATTACCGTCACACACTGTTGAATTTTACTCAAAGCTTCAAAACAAATCGTACATTATATGATGGTATGTTAAAAGCCTCTTCAAGCCTCCTCACATGTTAACCTTACGAGGTCTTCTGGGACACGTACAAACATTAAGAGGTTGAGGCTAAATAATTCGTTTTTCGGTGCCATTGTAGGACTAAGAAGGCACAGTGATTGCATGGATTTGCTGTACAGCTGTTGGCCGTTCACCGATGTTGAAGGCGCTTCTTGTTCCAGTGATCGCGCCCAGAGCGTCTACTCATCTGATGTTAATACGGTAACAAGAAGGATATGAAATATTTGAGATAAATTTTTCTGAAGCGCCTTGGGATCCTTTACTTGCTTGCTGTTTTTAATGAGAGTGGAATTTATAAGTTGTGGCATCATTTTAGGTAAGTTTCGTATAGTATCTTTTTGACTGGGATCCGAATAATACTGAGACCCCATCAGTAAAGGCCCTCGTAATAAAGACTATAAACAGTACCAGTAGAATTACTTCTTCTTAGGACTTCTTTACTATATTTAAATCAGTGAGAATGAAAACACACCAAATATGTATAAATTCATGCCCGATTTTCATATTGGTCATTAAAGATGACGCATTTATTTCAACACTGAACTTTAAAGTGTCTTGAATGCTTGCTTTTGGCACCAAAAAGTTTTTCCTTAGACTAACTTTCTCATATACTGAGCAGTTTTTTGTTCCTCTTAAACATTCTAATTTTTCAGAGTGGGTATGTTTTTTCACTTTAACTAAGTGATGTATAGCGTCACTTTTCAATTTTGCTATCAACCAGAGCATAAATCGATTACTTGTTGATTTTCTTGCGGTGTCATGGCAAATGATTATCTGTTGGAATAGCAGTCAATGGCTGTTTCGCTTTTTATATCCAGTGCAAGATAACCTCTCAATTCTCATGACGTCACGCGTCAATGTTGTAATTTATCATTGCAAAGAGGGTAATATTCATAGCAATGGGGATTTAAAGGTACCAAATTCATAACACCTGCGATCTAAAGGTCTCTCATAGAAATCTCAAGCATAACAAGCCAAGAAATTGTACTCAAACGGTCCTAAATTACCTTTAAATATTGAAATAATGTTAATAATTTAAAATAGCGTCAGTTATTTCAAACTGTTAAAAGTACTGCTAAAACTGCTAGTGTCGTAGATAAAATATACGTTCATACATGATGTAATGGTTTAAGGAGGTAGCGAGGACAAAGGGTGCCTAAATTGCCCCTCCTTGTGGGTAATCGAACCTGCTGTCAAGTGGAAATCCATGAGTTGCTTCAATTTTTTTTTCTTTTTTTTTGGAAATTCCAATTTAAAACGGCCGATTTTCCTTAAGTAATGTGGTGTGGTGAGCGGGTTGACAGAAAAACAAATTAATTTCAAAGGGGGCTTAGTGCTGCCTGGCATGGATGAGGGGAGGGCAACAAATCGAGGGAAAACCCGCTGTTACTCATGGACGGCTTCTAAATTGATTGGTGAAAACTAGCTCATATGTTTGGCAAATATATACTTGATACATCCTTATTTCGTACACGGTATCTCCAAACTTGTCGAAGAAAATCAGCACTCAAAGAAAATGATTTCACCGTGCATGAAATTAGTCTAAACTGGAAAAAAATCACATTGAATCTAGAGTCCAGACTCTTCAAAACATGGACAAGAAAAAGGACTCATGATTCAATCAGATTTAACCTTAAAGCAAAATGAAATCCGCTCAAATTAAGATGCTTGGTTCTTAATGTAAGCTTAAATCTGATTGAATCAAGAGTATTTTTTCTTGTCGATGTTTTCAAGAGTTTGGTTTCTAGATCCAGTGTGTTTTTGTTTCCAGTGAGTACCCGAATCCGGCGAAAAGGACCTCGGCCTTTTGCAAATGCGGAGAGGTGCAATTGAAGAGCATAGAAAACGCCCATTTCTCGTTTATGAATTGAATTTTGCAACTTACGATGTGTGCATAGCGCATTCTCATGAATTTTTAATGAAACTTTTAATGAGTACTTTTGTGCTTTATTTCTCACCCGCCCGCGGTCCATTTTGGATAATACCTACGTGCATCATGGCCAACAGGATGCAGTCTACACGCGAATTGACTCCGACTTGAATTCCTTTCACGCCCATTGCTGAAATTCGGCCTGCAACTCTAATCCTTCCCGCTTAATTTGATAGTGTCTTTCACTAGTCTAAATTTCGGGTATAAAAGTCTCGGTGATTCCCCCTATCTTCATCAGTTAACTCCGTGCTTCAGTACAGCCTCCATCAGCTCCAATCCATCAGAATGGCTTTCAAGGTAAGCGTATCTGAAATGTATCCCTCGAACGGTTTAAGTTTGAACGAAAAAGTTATTCTGTAGATCTTTGGAGAAAAAATCGATCAGTTCGTAGTCTCTGGATTTTAGAGCCTTTTTTCCAAAATCCTCGAATGCAACATCTCACTGAAGTCCTTCACTGAAGTTACTGAAACACATAGATTTTGAAGTATTTCATTTCATTTCTTCGTCAAATCTCGGGTAAAAATACGTGACGGACTACAAGGCGGTAGAGATTTTTGAAAAATTGTCTTAAAATTTGATACTGTAAGTTGTTCGACTGGGAATCAATCGTTCTCTAAAGTCCTGATTATCTACCTCTTACATGAAATCCATGCATCCCAAGACCGAGTTATTTCAGACACTTCGCAATTGGTTACTTTTCTGTATAACAGTTTTTAAGTGTTTTGAAAAGCAAAGAATCTGCTAGTTCAGTGGCGTAGCGTGCTTTGCGATATATCGATTGTTATGCCATTTAAACCTATGGTAAAGAATCGATTATTAAGGTGTTTGCTGCGAACACCCTGTTTATCGATCCTTTTCCATAGGTTTAAATGGCATAACAATCGATACATCGCAAAGCACGCCACGCCACTGTGCTAGTTGGTTTCTCGTCAGAGCTCTCTTGAAGTAATAGTCCAAATCACGTTTTACTATCCAAGAATCAAACTTCAGTATGAGGCAATCACATACAAACCTTTCGATTATCACTTGATTCCATCTGTGATTTTATCTAAAGTTTGTCTTCCAATGAACAGAAAGGAACCACCTAGTCAGGACTACTTAATGAATAGTCTATTCTCTTACCCCTAAATAGTTTTATCACTGCTGTCACCCGTAAATAGTATTAATCAAAAATTCAATACAAAACACGTTCCTCGTGACAAGGAATTTGAGTTTTAATCGACGAATATCCTTCATTCGACGTATCTCCCCGTGCTGTCTTTAAAAATTTGTTTCAAGCGTTTTAGTTCTTTTTCTATATTGCAGAAATTGCGGTTGAATTGGATGATTTGCTGCCCGGAACGTTAAAGATTTTTAAAAAGTTTCCCCCAAAATTACGTTCATTGAGCTCTGAACTTTGGATGTTCACAGCTCTGATTGCTTATGACTATTTTGGGTGCTTTTACGCCCATCTGTCTGTAAAACACCCCTTTTATAGTAATGCCAATATCTGCGTGAGAGTTTCTCATCTCCAAGCCCGGAATTTTACGGTGCAGGCCAAGACCACATTTACTCGAAATTTTTTTGGCAGCTCTTTCTGCATATTTCAATTGCATTGCTTTCAGTGGGATTGTTGCACACTGAGAGCCCATTCAACGAAGTAGATTACCCGTGGTAAAATTGCCCGAAAAAAACGCCGAGTATATCGGAAACGGCCCAAATCCACCCATTTATGCAAAAGCGCGCTCAATATCACGCATTTTCAAATTCACCGTTCTCGAGTACCGCTCTTTTACTAGAGTTAGTCCAACTCAAACAAAAAAACCAGAAACACAAACCTAACGTTCACTACTTTTGTTACAGTTCGTCATCTTAGCTGCCCTCGCAACCGTAGCCAGCTGCGGCTACGCCGGCCCAGCCTACACAAATGGAGCAGCTCTAGCCGGTGCTGGTTACGGAGCCGGAGCTTACGGCCACGGTGCTGCATCCCCCTTGGCTTACGGCCACGCTGCGGTGGCCGCCCCCGCGAGTTACGGCCACGAATCGTACCCTGACGCGCACCCCGCCTACAAATTCGAATACAGCGTCCACGATCCACACACCGGAGACTCCAAGACCCAGGCCGAATCCCGCAACGGTCACCACGTCAGCGGCTTCTACTCCGTAGGCGAACCCGACGGAAGCACCAGGACCGTCCACTACGCCGACAACGGCCACGGTTTCGAGGCCACCGTACATAAGGAACCCGGCCACCACCCAGTTGTTGCCCCAGCCCCTGTCCATGCTGCCCCCCTCCACGTCGCTCCGGCACCCGCCTACCATGCAGCTCCGGCACCCGCCTACCACGCAGCTTTGGCTTCCGCCTACCAAGCTGGTCCGGCACCCGCCTACCACGCCGCCCCAAGCTACGGAAACCACGCTTGAAACTTTCTAGTCAGTCCATGTGATCGTTTTAGTGTAAAATTAGTCAATTCAAATAAACAACCGTTAAATTGATCCGATTTGCCATTTATTTAAAAATATGACGTTTTTCCACTGAAAAAATGTTCGTGATCTCCGAACATCCTCAAGTAAAAAGTTCTTCCTGAACACGTCTTTAGATGTAGAATATCTTAAGTCAATAATTTCTTGTTATCTCACGATGCTCATATGCTCAGCAAATATGTCGTTTCTGAAAGGCCGTATTAATTAATTTATTCCAATTTTTATTCAGTTGAAATTTGACGGCATTAACAGGATTTTCAGCGTAACTGCACCACATGTTAACTTTGTTCCTCCCGTGGCATACCTCTCTACAAGAAAATCCGGCATTATTTTGCCTCGATATTGTAAGTGTATTTTTGATATCCCAAAGGAAATTCTTGGGATGTCTGAAAGTGCCAAACCTCGTTCTCTTGAAACCTAAATTAGGAATACATGGGAGGAACGTGAAAGTGTAGTTAGGTTGCTTCTGGTCAAATCCGCTCTAAAAACGAAGTCAATTTTATTGATCTTAATGAACAAAAGAAAAGTGAAAAATCAATCAAGTTAATTATAACCACCACAAAAGGTTAAAAATGAAAAAGTCTCCATAAAAATCCTAAATTTTTATTTGTTTAGCATTACCAGTTAGGTTGTTTCTGCTCCAACCCGGTCTGTAAATGAATTCAATTTCATTGATCCTAATCGTAAACAAACAAATGGAAATAAGTCAACCAAATTTATCAACCGCCACAAGAGATTAATAATGAAAAAGCTTATCAAAATCCTAATTCCTTATTTGTGTAGGAATACAATATTACAGGGGATGTAAATGGTTCTCACGGATTCATCGCCTCGTGTCGGGTTCTCATCCTCGGCGGACGGGTATGGTCCGTTTTCTGGAGTCGTGCCGGCGCAGCGCACAGTGGATCGAGTCAATCATAGAGGTCGGACGTACAATTTTTTACTAAAACTGCAAATTCTGATGTTTATTCCGTCACATTTTAACTTTAAAGGGCGGTTGCAGAAAAAAATCTTTCGAGGAAACCAATGGAACCACTTTTAGAACCTCAAAGTTTTGCATAAACAGAGTTATAACACTGGAAAAAAACACATCGGATCTTGACTCCAGACTCTTAAAAACACCGACAAGAGAAGATACTCTTGATTCAATCGGATTTTTACTGAAATCATGAACCAAGCCTCTTAATTTGAGCGGATTTCCCTTCGATTTGAGCAAAAATCTGATTGAATCAAGAGTATTTTTTCTTGTCAATGTTTTCAAGAGTCTGGACTCCGGATCCAATGTGTTCTTTTCCAGTGAAGCGTTTAAAATTTGTCAGACCTCTCTCATTGACTCGATCCACTGAACGGCGCACTGTGGATCGAGTCAATAGAAGAAGTCGGACAAAATTTGGAAATTTTAAAAGCTTATAACTCTGGTTATACGGAGCTTTGAGGTTCTGAAATTGGTTTCATTGGTTTTTAAGTGAAATTTTCTATCAAGAGCACCCCTTAAAGTTAAAATTGTGATGAGATAAACGTAAAATTTCACAATTTTTGTCAAAAATTTCATGTCCGACTTCTTCCATTGACTCGATCCACTGTGCGGCGCGGCGTTTTGGGCGGAAATCGAGGCGCGATCACGATCGGAAATAAAAAACTGATACTCTGCAACGGAGGCGAAGTTGGAGGCGGGAAAAAATCCCCGGCGCCAATTATGCCGGCCCGTTTATCCGTTTGATAACCGCTCCGAAGATGACACTTTCACTTCCTGGACCGGCACCGCTCCTCACTTTTCGTCTCCCGTGCGTGATGCGTGCCTCCGCCACACACACCGCGCATTTCCGCGACCCCCTTGCCGAAGTTCCGTCGAAAACCCGGTTAATTCGTAAAAATTACCAATTGATCTGTTTACATTATCCGTCCTGAAAGCGCAATAATTGGATAACTTCATGCAAAAAAGAATCACAGTTGGACTGAATTCTCCACTTAGGGACTGCCATATTTCTTGGATAAACAAAGAAGCATCTGTATGCACAGAGTAGCTATATTGGCACATACGTCCTTTCTAAAATAGTCTAGAAAGAATCGATAGTGATTTTAGCATGACGCTTTCGGAAGGAGCCTCTGCAGCAATTATACTTACCATTTGTGAGCAGTCCTTGGGAGAAGTTATCTCCTAAAATCTATTTAGTACCTGGAAATACCCCCAATTTTCATACTGGGCTTCTCAATAGAACAGTATAGTATTGTAATTTATTAACAACAAAAATCAGCGAGCGTAAGTTTGGTGCTGATGCGATCACGATGAACGATCTGTCTACCTTGCCGGCGAATTTCGTGCGTTGTACTTACCTGTGCAGCTTCTGCGTGCCGTAGTGGCGTAATGCAGTGTATGTGACAGCTTTAAGCGTTCGATGCTTCCTTTTCACGCCCCTATCGGTAGCATCCCCCCCCCCCCCCAACACAATGTCGTAATAAACGCATGCCAAGCAAAGCAGACTGCAGTCCGAGTTAAACGTGCCCTCATACATCGCAAGTTTATAAACCCTCGGAATGACGTGTATTCAGATTATGGCATAGAACTGAAATTCCTGGTTTCATCATGATCCTCCTTTGTTTGAAAATGTCTGGATCCTAAGGCACTTAAGCCTAATTCACACTTGTTTATTCAACTTTTGAATAGAACTTGTCGCATGAAAAGTTGGATAGTGTGATACCGACCCGAGAAATCGACAATTTGATGGAAAATTGAACGGAAACTTGAATGTGACGTCACATTCAGCTGCGCCAATTGAATGGAAAATTGAACGAAAAGTAATTGAATCAATTTCTTTTCTTTCAACTTTCCACCCAACTTTTCGTTCAATTATGTCGGATGAAAAGTTTGATAGTGTGAATTGGGCTTTATGTACATGTGTATGTGCTCAGGAGCCCTGGATTCAAATAATTCTGTAGAACACTTCGCATAATTATACGCTGACTTTGATTATGAAGCGATGGTTTTAAAATTTCAACACGGCGCGAGTAGAATACGACGAAATGAACGGACGTGGGTGGCACCCATTGGCGTGCGACCAGTGGGAAGGGGCCCGAATCTCCCGCCATGATTGGTGAACATTCCCCAAAAAAGTATTTTTCGTGAATTTCAGGAATGTTTTACCTTCGAACCCCCACAATAATTTTTGACCGTAGACCCCCTTTCGCATGAAAAATTTTTCGCTACGGCTTTTATGCCACCTTAATCTGAGTAAATTTTTCGCGTACAATGAAGCCGCTATAATGATTTCATCGCAAATCCGGCTGAGGTTAGTTTATTGCTCTCCTCCACACGAAAAGGATTTGATATCATTGCGAGCAATAGAAATGCTACTGTAGTTTTATTAATTTAAATAAAAGAGCAATTGAAAATATTTGATAAAACCGCCCTGTTCTTCGTCAAATTTTGACCAAGAAAGATGTGTTGTAGCACGTATTTTTTACTCTGACCAGTGATCCATCGTAGCATTCCTTGAAGATTTGAATCGCAATACTCTACGATCAACTCATTTTTTGCTCTCTCAGTTCACCGATGACCTTAAAATGTAAATTAAACGGAAGGCTCTGCACCCGTCAGGAGGTAATTTAAGGTAGCCGCACATTGTAGGTGATTTTGAACGTGCGCAACTGGTTATCAAGCCACGGTTCCACAAGGAGTGCGCGACGCAAAGTTAGTCGCGCGAAATCAACCACGTAGCAACTATCGAGTGCGATGATGTTAAACGTATGTCTTTTAGCCTAAGATGCTTGTGACACGAATCATCTCTTCGATGCCGAGAGGCAAGTTTCCTGTCAATCTGAGAGTTTTGTAGATTAGATCTATCATTGCAATGCGCGGCCAAACAATTTTTGTCTTCGAGAAGTAACGTACGAATAACGTGGTTACGGATTTACCTACTTGCCGCCTATGGGCCGCCCGTATTTTGCCGCCCCTTTATCATTCGTTTTGAAACATCCAAAAAAACCATCAAGTGAACGTGCCGGAGGAGGAGGGGTGCATAAAACGCGTTCACTCGTGTTGGACACCTTTTTTTCGAAAGCCCTGTCAGCACTACTGGCAAAAGTTCACTGAGCTTTGCGCGAAAGTTCAGTTCCGTAAACCCATCTCTGTGTGGACAAAAAATTATGAAAGCACAAATATAAATGTGGTTTAATAATTTTAACTTCCGCCACCGCGCCGCGCTGACCGCACTTTGTGTGACGCAATGCGTGCAGTATTCATGCACCCTTGTAGGCGCTATGCGTTTCTTGCCGACCGCTGTTGACCGCACTTTGTTTGACGCAATGCGTGAAGTATTCATGCAGTCTTGTAGGCGCTAACATGTGTTACATGCCGACCACTGCGCCGAGAGCTTCTTATTTTCATCTCAAGTCCTCGTCATCATTGCTCGCTGCGCCGCGCCGCTCCAGGCCAAATTGCGTGTTTGGTTTCTCTCCTATAACTTGACTCATTAAAGGTGCGCAGTCTTTTGTATCACCGAAAGACGACGAAATTAGAAAGTAAATACTCCTAGGAAATGAGATATTTTGTCGCCGTTTCTCGTTTGTAATTTTTTCCTGAATCTTATTTTTTTTTCTATATCTACATTTAAAAAAATTACATAGTTAGCCGCCCCCTAAATTTGCCGCCATGGGTCGCGGCCCATGTGGCCACCCCCTAAATCCGGACCTGGGACTCACACCGTCGATTTGTAAGAAACCGGTCCATTGTGGGTTGTAGCATATTGAGTAGTATGACCGCAAATTCCGAAGTATTAAATAATGCTTGAAAATCTTATCGAAAATTAGGAAAAATTATGTTGCATTGTGTGAGAAAGGGGTAACATAACGCGAGCTCTCTCTCTCTTTCTCTCTCTATGGATGACATTCGTTTTCTCATAATTTTGGATATGAATTTTGGATAAATCCTCTCAAATCTATTGTCAGATTTGCACCACGCAGTTTCAAAACTACTACACGTCATGGCTTAAACTCATAGCTCACGATATCATTTCTTTTTCGAAGACCGAGACTGTGTAGTAACGCAAGGTAAGGGTGGGTATTCGTTCTTAGTACATTATACATAGGTTTTTAAAATAAAAAAATAAAAAAAAAAAATTGCGGATCTCGTCCTAGAAGTTTTAGATTTACCATAAAATCATTACACCTGGTCACGCGGTAGAATTTCTGTCGTGCACTGCTTGTGGAACCGTCGCTGCCACTAAGGACTACCGTACCACTCTTAACAACACTAACTCAGCGGAGGTGAACCTGTTCGTTAAGAGAAAAAATATGTCCCGAGTGCTTCTTATTTTTTCACTCGATGCATGTCGTTTCGATGGTTTATATTGGTTCTGGTGCAGTTTATGGACCGATGGTTCGAACCAGGGAACGGAACTTGTTTCGAGTGTTGGGTTTCCGGTCTGTAGATTTTGGGAGGAAAGTTGTTTTACACTCTGATTCTCGCATTCGTATGATGCATGACTCTCATCGACCGAACGGAACATTGTTCTCCGGACTGTGATAAATCGAGGAGTGAATTTTTTGGTTTCTGTTCACCAGATCACGCGTGGACTAAGAAGATTCTTTGGCTTGGAAAAGTCTCTGATTCAACCATTTGCGTTGTGTTTACAAAAAAATGACAAATAATATCATAAATTATGGACTGTAAAACCGATAGTAATCATTTATGTGACTTCCCTTACGGCTTGAGGCTTGAGGAATTTCTTACAGCAATTTTGGTGCAATTAAACATAAAAAAATTTCTAGATTAAGGGAAAATGTATGACAGTTAAAAATTTTAACTTGCACAAAAAAGGTTAATTTTTTCCTATTTTACTATTTCCTTCATGACAAAGCAGAGTACGAAGCCCAAATCTCGGAAATTTGTACATTTAGAATGGATCGAATGTAAAGTATAAGGACAGAATCTTTTACAAGTTCAGTTTCAAAAGGATCCGCAACAAATAATGATTAATGGCTGAAGTTGTGGTTTGGTCTACTCTACAGGCCGAACCACTTACGCCCTCCAAGTGGTAGAGACCTTGAATCTTGTCCGTAGCAAATTTCAAAGGCGGCGTCGTTCCATGTTCTTTCCTTATTTTTGCTATCGTCTTGACAGACGTACTTCTTGGAGAGATCGTTATGAATAATAATGGATTATCAGTCGTGGAGTCTGAGGTCATCTTTTTTCTTCCTTCTGGGCCCGGCAAGATTCAAATGAGGCAATTTCGCGCCAGCGGAAGATGTAAACGACTTTTCATAAATCCCCCTACTGGTCGGCATCTTATTTGTTAGCCAATTGTTACCTAGTTACATCAGTAGTAACGATGATAGAACTTCATATTGAATTCTACTTGAAGTTCGCACGAATTGTTCTTTTGTGATGCTATAATGTTGGCGGCCTCCAAACCTCCCTTAATCAACAAAATGAAACACAGGGAACCACTCAGGAAAGGGAAGGAAAATGTGCTGTAGGGAAGACCCTAAACACATATGTGATAATTTATAATTATATGCGAAACATTTTGTCGGCATCCTCAATCGTTCAACATAGGCGCAAAGTTTCATTTCGGTCAATCATATTCGTGTTCGAAGGGGTAAAAAAACCCTCTTCAAAACACAGTTAGGTCGAACTTTCATTTTTTCACTTCGACCTCCTCTTTGTATTTGCACTTTTAGAGAGACCAGAATTCCCTTCATCATGGCCAAGGTCGACTATAGTTGCCATTCGATATGTAATATCCTCGCGAGGTGTATTGTAAAAAGTGAATTTTGGCAACGGTGTGGGGGATCGCGCCTGTCTCCATAGCCTTGCTATGGAAAAACAGCATGCCCTCGATGAAAAGTATATACGTATATCTGAGGTTCATGCTGCAAATGTATGAGGGAGGGGGGGGGGGGGGGGGGGTAGTGCGGAAATACTGGAGGAAAGGCGGACGTCGAAGGTAAATTTTTAATCACTGATGCGCCCGAGAGGGTTGTGTTGATTTAAAGCGGCGAAGGGACCGAAGAGGCTATTTTCGGTCTCCATTGGAAATGAAGCTTGCGTCTGTTTTTATCAGGTGAAAAGTCAAGGGCGTAAGCTCTGTGCATCATTTTGCGTGTTAATTGAGTAGGTTTTCGGGAAGAGGACAGATGGCGTGAAAATAAAATAAAAAAATAATGCGCTGTATTAAAATGTTGTCCGTTTCGGAAGGAAATTCATGTAACAACTAGCTGCTTCAGCTCGCTACGCTCGCTTGCGCCGCTAGCCGGGGATTTCATACATTAGAACATGTGCCTCAATTGGTATTCCGTGGAAACGGGTATATATACTGTTTATCAACTTTACTGCTCAAAATCAATCCTCAGAACTTTTAATTTTGTCTGCTTCAACTTCCTTTCTCTTTTGGGCGAATGTAGTCCCTTTCTCTGCCAATTCAATCTCTTTGGCCTGAGTCTCTCACTGTTCACAGAAATGGAATAATCAGCAGCCTAATCAGGAAATACAGATGGAAATGCAGCCTCCGTCAGTTTCGGAACTTCGCGATGCATTTCAATGAGTCCGTAGTGGGTTTTGATTTGGTCTGATGTGACGGCATATGCCGTTAATACAATCGACGGAGTGACTTTGTAGATAGATAGATACACTGGAAAAAAAACTGCTTGGATCTAGAGTCCAGACTCTTGAAAACAATGGCAAGAAAAAATACTCTTCATTCAATCGGATTTTTACTTGAATCAAACGAAACCCGCTTAATTTAAGAGGCTGGGTTTTTGATTTAAGCAAAAATCCGATTGAATCAAGAGTATTTTTTCTTGTCATTGTTTTCAAGAGTCTAGACTCTAGCAAGCGGTTTTTTTCCTGTGTAGTTCTTTATTTAATAAAACAAGTTTAACAAAAAAAAAAAAAACAGTAATCACTATACGAGATGCCAAAATTTCTTGTGTGGCAAGAGTAGTAAATTAAATAACATTGAACAAAGTACAAAAAAAGAAATCTTACTTTGCGATTAGCTTCGCTGCTTAGTTAGCACAGTCTCTCGGATTATACATATAATACAGTCGCCACAGTCTTAGTCTTATTTATAGATGCTATAAAAGCTGAATCGTATCCATAAAAAAGCTTGTTGCAATTTGACCGCGGAAACCGAGCTTTGGAAACAGAGTCATAGGCAACTAATGATGCTCAACAAGTTGATCATCAATCAGCATCAGGCGAGAAACACCGTTGATCGCCAAAAATTTTCTCTACGACATATTGTTTCTTTATGGGTGATTATTTTTTTGAGAGTCAAAAAACGTTGTAAGGAAGGGAGGGGGGGGGGGCACGTGGCGCGTGCAGGCTGGTGACTCATTCATATGCTAATGCGCGTGTAGCATCATTCACGGGTCGTAGTTTTTCTCGGCACCGTCGCATCGCTTCGGGTTCGAGTGTTCACTGAACTTGACATTTGTCGCGGGTCAACCGTCCGGTCCCGCACTTGTCATCGCGGCCACGTTGCCGTAGATTCCACCTGTGTCACACCGGAAAAGCAGTCCGGGTATCAGAACCGTAATTACCGGTGGCGCAGTCTTAACTGCATCTCTCTGGGCTCGGATCAGCGGCCGAAATTGCATCTGAGAGTGATGATTACTTTCTAGTCTATTCTTTAACATTTGACCTAAATTTCTGCCATGTGAATCCGAAAGAATGAAGACATTTTCCCGACTTTGGGAAGCTACCAGAATCAAAATTAAAATTATATTTTAAAATTATATTTCCTCCGTCGTAAGGAGGAAATGTGACTCCAGACCAGGAGGAGTCGCGGTCTTCGAGTCTCAATTTCTTTCGAGACCTCGCAGTTAAATATGAATATGAAGAACTTATTACTTTTACTTTTTACCATTTACATTTTACTTTTTACTAACTATTACTTTTGCAAAAAGAAAAGAAGACATAAAAAATGAAATACTTCTTAAACCTCTCTCTAAATTAATGAAATTATCAAATAATAATGTATACACTTAAAGGCACTTCTTTCCTAATGCGAATGAAACGGCTTGGGGCATTGGCGGTGGGCATTGCTGCACTTCGTGATTGTTGTAGTTTAACCAGAGGTCACAATGGTTGCATGGCTGGGACTGTACTCCCGCTCAAATTCACTTGACAGGTTTTGGCAATAATAAGAAACCAACTCATAATTATTCCGATATTTTCAATATAACGCTTAAGATAAATATGTGTACATTTTTTAATTTACTAAAAATTTCTATTTTCTTCCAAAAAATCCTCGGAACCAGATTGAAAGCTGTTCCGGGACCAGCACCAGCACCAGCGCTCCCGAATCTTCGGCCCGAAACTGGAATTGCTTCCAATAAGTCCTTTTGGAATCGCAGCCCCCCCCCCCCCCCCGTCCAAAACGGATAACACTATATTGTAGGAGAAGATGCGACAACCCGGGCGGGACAACTTTACTACAGTGTCACCGGAGTAGAGCGGCGTTTTTCATGCGGCTCACAGTCACAGAGCGTATCCGGAGACGAATGCAAATTAAGAGGAAGACACGACGGGGAGGGCGAGGGGAGAAGGAGAAAGAAGAACATGACTAAAACAAACAAAAACAATGTCGGATGATGAGCGAACAAGTGCAAGTGGAGGACGGCGCCGCCGGGGCGGAGGAAAAACACTTTCTTCTGGAGACCGCCGCGCCCGGCCCCGGCCCGCGACGCGACGATTCAGGGCAGTGTGTCACCAAAAATGATTATTCCCACTAATGATCAGTTACCCGTTGAATAGTCAACCTCAACCGTTTAGCTCTCCCGTCTGTTGTCGGCTTGTCCGGAAAAATTCCTTGCTCTCATACACTTGTTTCATTGAATGGAGATGTTGCATGTGTGAGGAATTTGCGATTTGACTGTTGATTCTTATGTAAAAGTTTGCGAGAAACACGATGTGGCCACTGGTCTTCTCTGAAATCAACTCCCAAGCCCAAAAAAAAGCTCTCAAGTTGAGGCCAAAATGGAGGGGATATCCCACCCTACCCTGAGAGTCCACGTCTACATCAAGACAAACTCTCCATGCAAAGATAGGGAGCATATACACACATTGACAGGGCTGCCACTTTCTTTGGGGACTCTAAAACTGAAAACACGGCATCACTAATGTATTTGCTTCCTATCTTTGCATGGAGAGTTTGTTTTGATGTAGAGGTGGACTCTCAAGATAGCGTGGGATATCCCCTCCATTTCGGCCTCAACTTGAGAGCTTTTTTGAGTTTGGGAGTTGATTTCAGAAAAAACCAGTAGCACCATCGTGTTTCTCGCGAACTTTTACATAAGAATCAGTAGTCAAATCGCCAATTCCTCACACATGCAACATCTCCATTTTGGGACACCCACTAGAATGACGGACGAAAGGTTGCCGAAGAAGATGCTTGATTGGGTTCCTCCCGGGAGGAGACCAAAGGGGCGCCCAGTAAAAGGGTGGTGACAGGGGGTTTTAGAAGAAATGAGGCTGTGCTAACTCCCCGAAGGGCTTTGGGTTGATAGGGGACTTTTGCGGCCAGGTGTCGCAGAGCGCCAGAGAGAGCTTTAAAGTCGGCTCTGTATGTACACGGAGAAAAAAACTTCGTGCGTGGGATCCAAAGTTTAGGTCATATGGATAACTGGAAAAACGCATCTCGCGTGCTGTTATATGGATCTCTGAAGTTTTAAGGTCCAGCTGCTGAGGTTTGGACCACACATCTGAAACTTCAGTTCCTACATCTGAAGTACTTCAGGTTTCAGATGTGTGGTCCAAACCTCAGCAGCTGGACCTTAAGTGTTCAGATGCTCAATCTGAAAACTTCAGAGATCCATATGACCTAAACTTCGGGTCCCACGCTTGAGATTTTTTTCTCAAGGTTTATTTGGGATACCCATGGGCGGATCTAGACACCTCAAACGGGGGAGGGAGGGGGGCTTTCCCGGGTAATTTTCGAAATTTTGAAGCATCTAACATGCAGTTTGAGTCCATTTTTCATTAATGAGTACCAAATATAAGCGCCCTTGCGTCGTCGCGATTTCGCGAAACTCAACGTCAAACTTATTAAAATATTTTAAAAAAATGTTGAAAAAGGAATATAAACACGACGATACCGCACATCTCGCGCTGGATTGGCTTGTCCTGTACTCAAACTTTGGTTTTGCACAGCAACTTATTGGATCCGTACCGTGTCGTTTCGTTTGAGCATAAACCCAATGAGTTGGAGTACATTTGCAATAAGTTGGTACCATAAGGAGATCTTTTGTTTAAACTCACAATATCGATATGACTGGTTTTCTTAATTCTTAAGGGCTGAAATTGATTTTCAACTAAAAGGTGACACTTCTGTTTTCATAAGTGTCGACAGGAAGAGGGACTAAGATATGAGGAAAAAATCTAAGAGAACAAACCTCGTAGTTTCTGGTGTGATTTCCGTCGAGTTGGGTTAAAGAATGGGACGTTCCCATTTTGATGACAAACTTTCCTGATTGTCCTTAAAAATGAGTTGCAAGTGCGGCTTAGCTCATGATCGTGCCAATAGTGGGCGGAAAATCTGCTGTGCAATCTGGAAATTTTGTGGTTAGTTCCTGTTTTGGCCGCAGCGTGGCAGCAGCGGCGTTTATCGGCGTTTAACTAGCAGCGCGGACCACTTTCCGCGTTTTTACGCCCGTGCTTTTCCCTTGCCCAGCCCGAAAAAAAGCGAAAAGAAATCGCAATCGTGAAACAATAAAAATCCTCGCGTTTTCCTTTGTTTTTCTTTCTCCCACGGCGACCGCGGATGACACAGCGCACCGCTGCGCCGCCGCACTGATTAGGCTCCATCTAAGTGCGGCTCCGCTCAGAATCACACAACTCCCACGGAGATCCTGCGTAAATGCGTGATTGTTCCTTGGCGAGATAGAACACGGCCGTAAACTGATTGATGTCTGTTTTACGACTCATTAGCGTACCCGGTGATCCCTTTGTAGTGAAAGTATGGCCGTTTGCTTATCCAGAGCAACCTCGCTTGGCCTTGTTTTTTCAGCTATGTGGGCAAAACTAGAAATGAAAATTAGAGTTTTTTGCTAATGACTGATCCTCTAAGTTCCATAAATCAGATATTCCTCTTGGTAGAAAATACCACAACACTCTACTCCAGAGATGAATTTGGTTCTCCCGACCGGTGATCCAGGATTTCGCAATATGTAAAGATTACGTACATTATTTTTATATGAGGATTGCGCACATAAAAATGAAAGGATTGCGCGATAAGAAATGTAGGGATTGCGCCAAAGATATGAGGCGTTGGATTTTGGTTAAAGGGGGAGTCCTAGAATCTTGTCTCAGCTGTCAGATCGACGGCGGTGTTCGCAGAAGCAATTCCGGATCGAAAACTAGCTCCAATTAGTCATCCCCACTCGTTAGATTAATGGGAGAACCGAATATTTCCATCGATGTGTTTGACATTATTCGAAAGAAAACAACAAACATGTTATTATTAAGTATTGACTGCAAGCGTTGCTTTAAATAAATTATGGAAGGAAGGAGATGACAAAGTTTGGTAGAAGTTTTGGAAGGGATGCGTGTGTGCTCCTTCCCAGGAGCGAGCGATCTTGATGGTGGCCACCCTGACCCTTCCGTCTCTTCCAGCGGTGGTTGAGATTATTCGTCCCAGTCTCCATTGGAGGGGTCTGAAGTTGGGGTATTTTTTTCTCGAGGAATATCTGTTTCATAACGATTAGAGGATCAATCATTAGAAAAATCGTTAAAAAATTTCAGCTT
The DNA here is from genome assembly GCF_001854935.1 of Bemisia tabaci. Lineage (NCBI taxonomy): Eukaryota > Metazoa > Arthropoda > Insecta > Hemiptera > Aleyrodidae > Bemisia > Bemisia tabaci. The sequence continues at coordinate 5,484,057 of NW_017547183.1, read as the reverse complement.
TACTTAAAATTATTAGGTGTCTGATTATTCTTCATTTTCCACCTTAGATGAGTAATTTTGTTTACCAAGTCTACCGAAATAATTAGCAAAAACCATGGAATGCTCGGAAATGGTCACCATCATCATTTTTGACAAGGGGCACGAAAAATGTTTCTTCCAAAGATTTCATAAAAACATCTTATAGTATTTGTGCATGTGGGTCCGTGCATCAACATTTGGGCGCCTCGAGATCTTGGAGCTACGTTCGCCAGCGCGCGATGCACGTAAACGAACTTCTATCTGCACTAAACCTATTGTTCGTTACCAGATTTCCCGAGGATCGCGAATAATCAGGAATCCTTTGGACGACTGCTAACATTCTTTCTAATCAGTGCATGACGGGAGACCAAAAGAAGAATTTCGACTCCGAAATCAGCCAAATTTTCGTAATCGCGGAAATGAAGACACGCTCCTCATTATTTTCCTCTCTCTGACTCAGAATCGATCCATCTTCTCGCGCTTTTTCCGTGGGGTCTGAGCTGTGGCCTGGAGAGAGATCAGGTGGATTCTGGGCGGGAATTTCAGTACCGGCGGATGGCGCGAGGGTTGGGAAACTCGCCTCGTGTCGATGTCACCGATTTTGATCGATGCAGTCGCCACCGCGCGTCGCGCCGCAGCGGATAGCGCCTACATTGGATTGGCACTGGCGCTATCATCGCGATAAACAAAGCAGCACGAGCCACTATTGTTGCCAGATTTGCCAGTCAAGTCTCTAACCTCATCAAATACAAGTAACAAAAGGAAACATCCGAAGGCCCTATCCAGTGTTCGAAACCCACACGCGCCTATGGAATCGATCATGGCGCCTAAAAAAAGAAGGCTCTGCGCCAACGTGACCCCTAAAAATTGCCCCTCCCGCCCTCCAAAAAAAATCCTAATTTTTCTGTTCGGTGATTTTCCAAAATATCCCCCAAGTTACAGTTACTAGTTCTGTAACTAAAACAGCTTGCGTCTAAATTTTCACCAAATGCGCCGTGGTATGTGATTTGCTTATCTTCTACGAGTAGATCGGTTGGTACCACTGGAATATAAATCTAGAATCTATTGATTCGGAGTTGTCAAGAAAAAAAGGTCTGTAACAGGTGAACTTTCGTTCATATCGAACAGCAAACTTTTTCGGTTCAGACAACCAAAATTTTCGGCCTCGAATACCAATATTTGGTTTTTGAGTCGAAAAAGTTTGTTATTACTATTGAACCGAAGTTCAGAATCTTACCGAACTTTTTTCCTCAGTGCGGACCACAAGGCCACTCCTCAGGCCAACCTCACCGGCTCAACTTAAATATGTGTCCAGATTCCTGTTAGAAGAAGTCTGTATAGTATGCCTATGGCCTGTAAGGTTTCTATGTTACCTGGACTTGAACTAAGTAACCATCATCGAGCTTTCGTCCGATGCTGCCGTGATATTGCTTTCTGACAACCTCGCTTGTCAGACGAATTCCAATTCTTGCTAATAGTCCGTGCGTTTTAATCGCAGGAACACGATTTCCGTTGTGACTAAAAGTCAGAGAAACATTTTCTCGCAGGCGCTTGGAAAGGGGTAAGGTTGCCCCTGTAAGTGGGGCGTTCAACACAGATATCAATATTTGGGGTTGACATGAATTTATCAATGCACTTTCAGTTATGTTTGTCCATATTTTGGAGTTCACTTTCGTTTGTCCAATTGCAAGCGATAAAGCAGAATCACGCGCCTCGTCATTTTCTGTTCAAGAGTGAAAACTCCTAAAACATATTTTCCTTCGGATTACCGAGGAGTTCAACTCAAAACTCCACACAAGCGGTTATCGTTGCACTCTGGCAGCGGCGAGAAACAGGCAGTTCGCGAAGCCGGTGTGGTTCACAAATCATATTTTCATCTTCTAGACTTGGCTCCACATCAATAGGCACGCCGATTTTGTAATACTTAACCGAGCGAGCTGCAGTGAATATCAGGTGGGCTCAGTCAATACCTAGCGTTGCCGCGCTAGAAATGCATCTGTAAATTATAATAATGGCACTGTCGGACTACCGTATTCCTAGTCGTGCCTTAATCGGCTCCTTTTCTGGGGGACCTCGAATAGTTTTTTATTGTATTTAGGGGGGTTTAAGGAGATCCTTATTACGGCATCATAGAAAAGACAAGTTTAGTGAATTTCGAGTAAAATTCAATAGTATAATTTTGATAATGGCCCTTTGCAAATGATAACAATGATTTGCCGCTGCAAACCTTTTTTGCAACTAAAAAATCTACCTTAACATGTTTAAAACCTGCAATTTTCTTTAAAATTTGTTGATGGAGGCAAATAATCCCAATCTCTTGCAAAGGTCAGTTTCCAAAGTTATACTTTTGCATTTTACGCGGGATTCGCTCAAATTGTCATTTTGACGACTCCATGTTAAGTACCTCCTTTGATTGTAAACAAGCTTTCCTGTCATCGAAACAAACTGCCGTTAGTTCATTTCGAATTGGACTACATTTTGCAATTAATTCATACTGTTTGATGATATTACCTTTCTCCCGATCACTCGTTATCCGATTTTAGGCGATAGCTATTTCGATGTTACGTACACATCATCATCAGGCCACTTCGACTTCGATTTGGTAAACACTGAAAGTCACATCGTATTTTATTAAAATTTACTAAAAAACACTATTAAAACACTCGTGGGTGCACCCGTCGTGTTGCCGCGAACGCGTCCTTATCACCGGTTTTCCGGCCGTTGCGTCATCGAGTTGCCCGTTCGTACTATTTCATACTATTATTCATACTATTCATTTAATTCATACTATTTTTAGCTTACTTACAACTTTTAATCAACATACGCCTTTAGTTTTCCTATGCAAATATATTATTTTTAATGAAGAGCTGCGAATAGTTTTTCCTTTTTAAAAACTGCGTTCAATTTTGAAGTGTCAATTAAATTTATTTATTTTTATAGAACACTCATTAAAAATTTAACAGAAGTGAAAGTATCTATTGCACTGTAAAATGGACGATTGGGATGCTTCTATTTATTAAATTGTTTTTTCTCTAAATTGGCAAGCTTGCGAAGAGACGGCCGAATATGAATGGGCAGCGTCCTCGAGGCTCCAGGTGGAATCGGCCATCCGTTCGACACCGAACTGCACCTATCAACAACCTCGAGGCATGAGCATTGTGCACTCCACTCCGACATGCAGTGTGCATTCGAGTGCAAATTTAATCCGACCATCATTGATATCGGAGGCTCGAAAGTCAAAAGTAGCACTTCGGCGCCGATTCAGATTGATTGACGCCTAGATTTCTATAAACAACGTCCTGCCCCGTATGCGTCAAGTCCAGTGCACTTATTTCACCTTCAATGCGGAGTGGTTGACGACCAGTGAGGGTCCAGTTCGGGAGAGTTCAAGGCAATGGAGGAAGGTTCTACAAACATTTCTTGAAGATCCCAGAATTGCGCGAATGTTCCTTGAAAATTCATGAACTAAAACGGTTCTCTCCCACACTGAAAAAAGTACGATTCTTGCAACGATATTCTTGGATGATTTGGTGCTGACCAAAGTCATGGTTGCACAAGCTAGAGGTACGTAAACGTGGCTGACCCAATATTATTCTAGGCGACTCCACCGCACCTCTGACTGACTCTAAATTCACCCAGGAATATAGTTGAAATTATCATACTTTTTTCCATTTATAAATTTTAAAAGATCGATTTGAAATGAGGTGCACGGATTCGCAAAATTTTATAACTTTTGGTCTTGCGCATTCTGCCTAGTAAAATATCTTGTCCTAGCATGAAGTCGTCTTAAAGTTACCAACCTAACTTCTTGGATCGTTCGGCCGAATTACGTAAAATACATCACCACAGCAGGGAGTCGTTTTAAAGCCGCAAAAAATGTCGCGTGAAGCTCACGACCGGATGGTCATTTTCGCACACCTTTGAATCTCCAAAATCACGTAAAACACATCGTTACAGCACGGAGTCCTTCTAAACTCACAAAAAATATTGCGTGAAGCGCACAACTTGATTGACTTTTTTGTATACCCCTTTAAATCTCCAAAATCCGTCTTTTTCGCTCACCTTTGAATCTCTATAATCACGTAAAGCACATCGTTACGGAACGGATCCGTTTTAAAGTCACAAAAAGTATCGCGTGAAGCGCACGACTGGATTGCCGTTTTGGCATCCATAAGAAGCTTCAATATCTCGCAAAATACAACGTCCTGGCATGTACCTGTTTTAAAGTCACAAAAAGTATCGCGTGAAGCGCACGACCGTATGGCCGTTTTAAACCCCAAGGAATCTCCAAAATCACGCACGCGCAATTCATGCTTCTTGTTGACATATAACTCAGAATCCAGTTACAAGCACTCTGACTCACCTTCCAAGAAAATCAAACTTTGCAAAAAATTTCCAAAAGGATAAGTAAAAAAATACGCGTGATAGCAAGTGTGCTTCTATCTCGATCACAATGTTGCATTGTTACCTAAACCGAAATTATTGTACTTAAGAAGTAACATTACAACTCTAGGACTAGGAATGTAGGTTGCCCACATTTTGAATCATAGTGAGCATTAACAACTTATTTTCACTCTGTGCAAGTGTAACGTCTCCCTCTTGTCTTGGAGCCATAACGAAGTGTCAAAAGCTGAACTTTATAGCTGCACTAACCATGAAAAAGTGACTCGGAATGCGTCGAGGAGTTCTATGCCCTGCGATCCCAAGAACTGTACAGACGGCAAAAGCACCCGTACCAATTACGTCCTCCAGGTGATTTTGGCCTATCATTCCGCGTGCGCTGTGCACGATATGACGAAACGTTCATCGTTAGGCTGCAAAAATGTCCCCTATTACGGTTCCCTCCACTCCGCTGTGTCACAGCTTTCGGCAAAGGGCTTGGCCTACCGATACTCACTGCGGCACACTGTTTCAACTATGTTGCCGCGATCGCAATGAGAAGTAGTCAAATGCGGAGTAAGTACCTGCGTAAGGAAAGTTTGCACGCTGCGGGATCCATCGCTGATTGGCTCACACGGGAAAAAATTAAGTGTTTCTTTAGTATTGCACAGGAAAAAAAACACATTGGATCTAGAGTCCAGACTCTTGAAAACATTAACAAGAGAAAACACTCTTGATTCAATCAGATTTTTGCTTAAATCAAAAGGAAATCCGCTCAAATTAAGAGGCTTGGTTCTTGATTTAAGCAAAAATCCGATTGAATCAAGAGTATTTTTTCTTGTCGATGTTTTTAAGAGTCTGGACTCTAGATCCAATGTGTTTTTTTCCAGTGTACAGTGTTTAAGAAATGTGCGACAAGTATGAATGCTGATTTTCTAATAAAAAAAATGGTATGTTAAGTAAGTCCACAGTTAAAATGAACCATTCAATGTTAAACTACCACTTTTTTTAATTGTAAAATCAGCATTTGATGCGTGTCGCACATATTATAACAGTATAAATGCAAAATTAACATTCAATTTTTTTCGGTGCAGCCACCTTAGGCCACATCTGCATTTTTGAAAATCATTATCATCTATTTTTCATCGAAAAGTCGCCTTGTGCTCTTTTGATCGTGTGTGGTTTGTTTTAATATTTTGATCGACATCCTGTTACAACACAACACTTTATGTTCCGCGTCATTCCGTTTACAATTTTCAGATTATGGAACGTTTATTGTGATCATTTGCAATATTTTCTCCATGTATAATTCTCATTGATCAGCTGAAAAATGCGTTCGATCCTGATGCATTAATAAATCGATTGGCCCTCAGGAGGCAAGGATTGGTGTACCCTTTCCTTTTGCCCAGCGGTATCTATTGTCACTTTCATTGCCATCTCAACGCTACGCATTGCTCTCTAACCGACGGGAATGGGTTTCGTCGGACTGATTCGCCTTTATTTCATAGAGTAGGCAAAAATAGCTCTTAGGAGTTTGAATAGTGGTATTTTTTTTCGTAGTGTACAGTAAATCGGTCTCATTGTTAAAAATCTTTCGAGTTTACAATTAATACTCATGTAGTTCAAAATGGGCCCGGGGGGGGGGGATCTAAAATATATCCATCCGAAACATAACCGAGCACCGTCCACATGGGGAAAAGAACCTAGTGCACGGAAAGCAAATTATTTGTCAAGTTGTGTGGAAAAATCAAATTTTGAGGTCGCGGCAGAAACAATGCACCACGGTAGACTCGTTAAGTTCGCCACTACTAGGAAGCGTGGAGCTTTAATTAAATCCGACGATATTTAGCCTCGAACTCACGGGATCGAAACGTTAATCGCAGCTTTTTCTCAAAATTACTTATTTCGATATAAATAACCTGAAATTCAACCTGTAAGTTTGGCACGCACGCCTTTATTGACGGGGACAACAAGTGAAAGAATACGAAAATGGCGGACTTTTGCCACGGCACTGCCTTTTAAAGAACCTGTTTGTCCATATAGCTACCCCCCGCTTCGAGCAAACAATGCGTAATGAAAGTGACTGTTTCGATTTTGTGTGAATGCAACCGCTGAGTTGCCTTTCTTTTCGGCTCACCCAGTTAATGTACATGTGTGCGCATTTTCACCTAGATAAAAAAAAAGTACCATGCACACCCAACGCCTCAGAACATCTTTAGTGGAAAAGTTTCTTCCTCGGATGGACACTAATATGACGGTGTATTTGCAACATGTTACTGGATGTGTTTTATTTTTGGAAAGCTGTCTCGAAATGCTGCCGAACGTTTCTCTGCTCTCGTACTTTCGCGGATTTTCCTCTGTTCCCTTGAACAGCCACCTACACCCTAAAACCAATATTGACATATTGTGCAATGGCCAAAAGTGTGGGAAAGTGTTACCGTGCGAAAATGCGACGAGGCTGCAAATACGCAGTGGGTTCGGCTTGATCACTTTCTAAAGCTACGCTCCCACAGGTAGCGCGCGACACGAAATTTGCCTTGCGATCGGATGTAATGGATTGAAAACCTGCCTATCAAAAAGATTCGCGTCGCTTGTGGTCCGTAAGAAGGAGCAGATTTAAGGTAAATCTGCGTTGGAAGTAAGCAGTCATCGAGATATCGAGCAAATTTTGCTAAATCCTTGTTTAATCAAAAATTTCTGGCAATAAACGGGTCCAGTATGCTTAGAAGCCCAATTCAGCCGTTTTCCCGTAAAGAGAACGTCTTAATACAGAGGTGGACTCTCAGGGTAGTGTGAAATATCCTCTCCTTTGCAGCCTCAACTTAGAGAACTTTTGTGAGCTTTGGATTTGATTTTAGAGGAAGCCAGTGGCACCGTAGAGTTTCTCGCGAAATTTTACATAGGAAATAGTATTTAAATCACAAATTCCTAACACATGCAAGAGCACCATCATAGGGCTATGTAGGAAATCGCGTAAAAAATAATTATTGGCACTGTTGCAGTTAGACGGCGGAAAGAATGAACTGACGCATAGATTGCCATCTCTAGATGTGACGATGGAAATGTGTAGCCTATATCACCTATAGGTGAGACTGATGATCATCATGCAACTTCTTTGATCAAAATTGGAAGGGCCGTCAAATTTTGATCAGATCGGAGTGCCATAATTTATCATTGCTTGCCACACGAAACATCTCTGTCAAGTTTTCATTTGAAAACAAAGTGAAGTAACGATTTTAAGACCGATAACTCCCGAAACTTTGATAGTAATTGATTCGGAAATTTGATCGTGTATCGAGAGCCAGTGTTCAAAACTCAGTTTTGAGTTTTAGGAGCCATGTGGCGCATCAAGCCCGATTTTAAGGCGCTATTGAAGATTTTTTAGGGGCCAATTTGACTTTTTTCCTATATATTACGGCGTATTTAGTGAAAATATAGGCGCAAGATGTTTTCGTAACAGAACTAGTAAGTAGTTGTAACTTAGGGAAGACAAAAGTACAAATGATGAAATCGTGAAGAATAGAAAAAGCCTTCACTTGTGGTGCTGAAAATTTCAAATAATAACCGAATATACAAATTCAGATTTTTAGGAGCCACGTTGGCGCAGAGCCTTCATTTTTTAGGCGCCATGGCCGATTTGGCCGATAGGCGCATTTGGCGCGTTGGCGCCTTTGAGTTTCGAACACTGATCTCGACCTTATCCCGAATATTTCTTGTCAAAGCATCCGGTGGCGCGGTCAACTTTCCGTCGCGCGTTGCTTATGGAAGCGTACCTTGGCGGGGTGACGCGGTGCGAATCCCACCACGGTCACGTATCCGCGGCGTCCCTCTCAGCATAAACCGCTTATGTCCAATGGAAATCTTACGGAGATAGGTTCCTTTGCTCAACGGAGCAGCGTCGCCGTGGCGTCTGCTGCATTGACCTTATCCAACGGTCCGGTCCGGTGGCCGGCCCGTTTTGCGTAACCCGATCGAGACGGACAGTGCGGACACGCCCGTGTGGCGCTCGCGGTCCAGATGAAAAAAGGGAAAAGGAAAAAACGCCCCGAACGCGCCGCGCAGCTTCGCGGATGCGGGATGAGGTAACATGACCTTAGTTCAGACGCCACCGAAACCAGGTCAGAATGAGCTCCAAATGCTTCGCACTTCTCGGACTGATCTTCCCGCCCCTTGGATTCCGTTGATTTTGGAACCCGAGCTTGCCAATCTTTTTATCTCTGCGATTTTTTAAGAAAAACATTTTGCCCAAAACTTGTACGGTTCGTGAGCACATACCTTTTTTCTGGGGAGAAAATGGTAAATTTTACGGAAACTTTTTATCGCATGGTATACGTCGATCCTCCTACCCCTTGGCCTCCGTTAATTTTGGAGCCCGAGGTTGCCTGCCTTAATAGCTGCAATTGTTTAAAAAAAAACGTTCAAAAAATTTGAACGTTTCGTGAGTACATATCTTTAAATATCTGGGGAAAAAATGTCTAAGTTTACTGAAACTTTTTATCGTACCTTATGCATAAATTAAGCCGCTTTCATGCTTCTAGAAGATACATTAAAAGCTTCTACTTTTAATGTATCTTCCGAAGGGAATTCACTGTTTTTACGTCAAAGTTTACTTTCAAGTTTTTGTCCAATAAGTCATTCAGTTCTACACTTCCTTGAAAGCAAAAAAAAACAGTCATAAGGCTTGGTACTTTACCATATTATTTTTCACGATTCGCCAAAATAATAAAAATAACAAAGTATAATAACATAAGAGATATAACATAAATGACAACATACATACATAAAGCTGCTTTTATAGCGCCGCCTCGCGCTCTGCGACGCCCAATCGCCATTGCCCCCTATCCTCCCCAAGATCATCAGGCAATTGGCACCTTCTGATCTCCTCCTCCACCCCTTGTCGCCAACCTTTCACAGGACGTCCACGCCGTCGCCTTCCAGGAGGAACCCGATCGAAAACCTGCTTTGGCAACCGATCGTCTGCCATCCTTCGCACATGTCCATACCAGACCGACTGCTTGGACCTGATATCGTGCACAATGTCCTTATCGCAGGGCCGGACTTACCTACTTGCCACCCATGGGCCGCCTGTATTTTGCCGCCCCCTTCTCATTCGTTTTGAAACATCAATAAAAACCATCAAGTGAAAGTGCCGGAGGGAAAGGGGTGCATAAGACGCGTTTACCTGCTCGTGTTGGATACATTTCAAAAGTTGCAAAATTTCACGGAACTTGACGCGAAGTTAAGTTCCGTAAACCTATCTGTGTGTGGACAAGGTCCTCCATTTATAAGAAATGAACCAAAAAATTATGAAAGAACAAACATAAATGTGGTTTAATAATTTTAACTTCCGCCGCTGCGCCGCACTGATCGCACTGTGTTGGCGCAATGCGTGAAGTATTCCTGCAGTCTTGTAGGCGCTATGCATTTCACGCCATCCGCTTCTGACCGCACTGTGTTTGACGCGATGCGTGAAGTATTCATGCAGTCTTGTAGGCGCTAATATGTGTTACATGCCGACCGCCGAACGGAGGGCTTGTCCTTTTCATCTCAAGTCCTCGTCATCATTCCTCTCTGCATTGAGCTCCAGGCCAAATTGCGTGTTTAGTTCTTCTCTTAACTAAACTAATTAAAAATACTGTCTTTTGTATCACCGAAAAACGACAAAATTAGAAATTATATACTCTCAGGAAAAATAGATTTTGTTTCCTTTTCTTATTGATAATTTTTTTTCTGAATCCGATTTTTTTATATACCTACATTTAAAAAAATTGCAAAATTTGCCGCCTTGGGCCGCGGCCCATGTGGCCACCCCCTTAATCCGGCCCTGCCTTATCGTACCTTATACCTTTTAAAAACACTTAAATTGAGGGGCAAAGTGGACGAGGCGCATACGTGCAGTTTATAAAAAAAAGTGAGGTATGAATGATTTCAAGAACAGCTAGTCTTAATGCATATTCTGTGGAAAAATTTGCTCCCAAATTCCAATTTTTAAGCATCAAAAAGTCAGTTTGAACTTTCTTTTCATCGTAAGGATCAATGTAATTTCGAAACTTCAAACAAGTATCTCTCGAAGTAGAAACAACTGCACTTAAACGCCTCGTCCCCCAAGCCCCTAAATTTTAATAACTTTTTAAAATAACGTTCCTGTGAATACTTGAAAGTTTTTATATGGAGCTTTGGAATTTCTTGTAAAATTAACCTCAGTTGCATATTCTAACTAAACCAAAGTGCAAGTCTCTGGTTTAGTCCAAACTCGTGATTTGACTAACGAGAGAGATAAACTTCGAAAAACTGTGTTTTTCTTCTGAGTCTCGTTCTAATGATGGATGTTTCAAAAAATTCTCTTCGTGTAAAATATTTTCCATACCCTGGAAAGCTATTAGCTTGCAATTGATTACTAATTAAAGTACATTCTAGTAAAGATTACTGATGGTTTTAGCATGACGCATGACGGCAGCAATAAATTACAGACACTCACTCTTATTGGTTCGATTTACTTAGTAGTCTCCAAATAACGTTCACACGCACCACCTCTGTCAGTCACCACCAATTAGTCATGCAGTTCGCCTACATTGAGCGTCTGAAAAAAAATCGTTAATTCATTTTTGAGCCAATTAGAAAAAATTGGACCGGATTTCTGGCACTGTTACGCAAGGATCTGAATTCTATCACCTTCACGATCCGTGTGTAACACATACCTACGCGTTTATGCTGTTAAAAATGAATGCGATAAGATGGCAGTAATTTCACCTTGAGGATTTATCTTGAAGCTGGTGCACGGTGTTTTGGAGACCATGAATGTGCGGAAGGCGGAAAATTAGGACCGTTAAAAACGGTTTGCTCAACTTTTAAAGCAGGACAAACAAACTTAACATTCGAAGCCGAGGCATACGTAATTGAAGGATTTGCTCGTTAAAGACTTCTACTTTCATTGCCTACTCTCAGAGCTAGAGGTCATTGAAGTCTGGATTAACTGTATTAATGAAATTGACGGAGCCTCGGAATTCAACGTGTTATTTGTGTAAACTACCCAGCGAGCGAGAAGGTACCAAAAAAGTATGGAATAAAGACCATAGCTTTCTAAAGTATGACAATCTACAGCTCACAATACTAAAAATACAGTGGCAACCACTTCAAATCACTCCTTCAGCCTTCTCGTGAAATTTTGTAGTTTTCGCTCGCACAACCCGCGGTGAATAATATTGATTCCTTTTAATGTCTTAAAACACGATGTTTCAAATGAATGATATTCAGGCAATCCTCATAGTTAATCACCATTCAGTGTTTGCGTTCGTTTTTTATTTCAAAGTAAAGATTTTGATTATCGTGTTACTACAAAATCGTTCAGAATTTTTTTTAATATAACAAGTAAATTGACTCGTATCCAAATGCTTATTTCGTAATTTATTTTGAAGATTTATTCGTAATTATTCTTCGGAGCCTATTTTTGTTGGTCCTGTGCATTCTCCTTGCAGGGCTGAAGTGTCATAAGTACCTTTACGTCCCCTCTTTAGCTGCTTAGAATCAACTCTTCGAAGCGTGAAAGCTGAGAAATGAGGAAAAAGGAGGAACAGGAGAATGGATTTATGATCGATGGACAGTATGTGAATTCTGATTCGTCCGATCAGAGAGCTCATCAGACACTGTTGACCGCTGGTCATTGTTCCTCGATCGAATTGTGGGCTGGAATGAACCATCATGCACATGCACAATACCGATGCACTCACGCACTTATTAAGGCTCTCCATTGTTTCGTAACGGTAAGTCGAGTCAATGCGAATCTGGAAAGCCGAACTATTTCGGTTACTCAATAGTTCCTTTTGTTCTTACTTCCGCAAAAATTAGCTGTTTCTCGCTCATCCGGGTTGCACTTGATGCATCGTCAAAATACTTAGGAACAGAGCTTCCATGTAGGAAGAGAACGGATACTTGGTTTAATAGGGACCCTTTAGATCCAGAAAAATGTCGGTGATTCTGGGCGGATTGGGTTTATTGCCAACCTTTGACTGTCATCTCTAGCACCCACGAACTTTAGCCTCGAGGGCCTTCAAGGGGGCCCTTTTGGCAAAAGGTGAGGGCTTTCTTCCAAACGTTTAAATTGAAATCAAATGTTTCTACACAAGCTGCTCTTTTTTCCCTGCTCACCAATGTGATGTGTAACGGCTAATTCACAGGTAAAAATCAAGACTGGTAAAAACGAAATGTCGATCCTGCGATTCCCCACCGATTCTTCTAGGCACATGAGTTTGTTTAATTTCTACTAAATTCGTGTGTCTCTACGAAATCAATCACGGTAAAAACTAATTTTAAATACAGCGCGGGCCTATTAGAACAGTTTTCACTGTTATTCTCTCAATTTCAGTTTTGGCGATCAAGTGGGGGTTAAAAAAAAAAAAAAAAAAGAATGACTGATTTCATGTTTGATACGTCCCTCTCTAGCATAAGTAAGCAGTCCCACACTGGTCCAAGCATGTCTCTTTTCAAAACTTCTAAAAAAATTCTCATTTTGTCGAAATGAAACTGGGCCGACTTCTAAGTAGTTTGCCCATCTAAATTGGCTAATTCTACAGCGGTACATGTTACTTAAAACCAATATTGCATCATGTCGATTATGGTTTATTGTGTCGCTAATGGTTTATCAGGTCTCTTACGGTTCATCGCACCGCTTCTGGTTTATCTTTTCGATTATGCTAAACCAACAATTTTCTTCGCATCACAACATGATAGAGTTCATGTCTTTGTCCGTCCTCGTGGCTGAGCAACTGCACACGTACTATCGGTTGCATACCCGCACGTCAGCACGGGGCCACTCACGGGCTCCGAGAATGTCGAGCAACTTGCGGCATCCGTCGCTCGCGGCGCACAGTGGATCGAGTCAATAAGAGAGGTCGGAGAAAATTTGGAAACTTTTAACTCCGTTTAAACAAAATTTTGCTGTTCTAAAAGCGGTTCCAGTGGTTTCCTTGTGACATTTTCTTCCAGAAGCACCCCTTAAAATTTATAATGTGACTAAATTAACATCAAAATTTGCAGTTTTAGTCAAAAATGTCATGTCCGACCTCTCTAATTGACTCAATCCACTGTGCGACGTGATGCTGTGACGCGAAGGTGGTCGGCAGCGGCGACCGTTACACGTTACACCGACCGATGACCGCTGCACACCAGACTCAGCGACGACGTTCCACGACACCGGTCCCCGCCGTCAAGGTTCACTCCGGCTCCACTTTTGATTTTCAGCCCCCCCCCTCCCCCCTCCATGGCGGGCACGACCCTCCACTTTCATTTATCCGCCTTTTTCGGTGTCGTCGGAGCGGCCGCGAGGAGCCTGGTCTGTGACTCAGCGTTCCTTCCCCGCGGCTACAAAGATAATATTTTGCCACCGTGTCGCAGTGCCTGCGGTCGGAATGCACGGTTGAGTGGGATCCGTCCACAAAGATGTAGGATTGTATGATATTTCCGGGTAAAAACCATGTAAGTTCATGGGAAAGCCGAATTTTTTAAAGAGCTTTCATACTTATCGACCTTCTTAAATCGACTCTGAAATATCTGGTAAGTTTTGCAAGTTACGTACTTTCTTAAGCTGCAAGACGAGCGTCGTTTTTAAGTCGTTGAAATTTCGCATCTTGAACGTGAGGAAATAAGAAACGGGTGTAGCAAGACATGCAGTCACTCCGAAGTTAAAATTTCAGAACTTTTATTTGGATACATAAAAAACGTAGGAAAAGTAATTCAAAAGTCTGTATTCATGTGTGTTTTAAGTCATTGCGATGCTAGAAAAAACACATTTAAAAAAAAATTTCAAAATAAGCCCCCAAACACGGAATGCATTGGACGCACGCCAAACAATGGACCTCTGGAAAAAGTTTGGATTTTAACGGTATACTCTGTGTTTCATATTCAAAATCTCTTATTGAAAATATCGCTTTGACAGAATGACTTCACCTTAATCGCTCCATGAGACATACGCTTGAGTCTCGAAGAAATGATCGAATTATTGATGTACCACATTATTTTGCCACTAGACTTTTGTTATTTGCAGATATACATCTTGCTCATGAGTTTATTTCTTTATTGACCAGCGTACCTTTCGTATAAATTTGAATTATGGTGTGAATGTGGAAGGGAAAACACGCGAAGTAGTGCTACAACTCATACCTTATCCAGGAACATAGCATGGTAGAAGTTAAAGTATCGCTTGTCTGTTTATTTCAAAGCTGGACATTATTCATCCAATTTTGACCCCGTAACCATTTTCTGCGTTTCATTCTTTGAACTGCTAGTTGAAAGTGCCGTACTTTCATCAATGAAAGCTCAATTCGATCAAAGCTCTGTCCGATCGGACATTAAAACACTGACTATGTGCACCGAGCGGTGTAATAGTACCTTCAAAGGTCACTTTTCCCCGCAACGATTTGATTTGTCGCAGCCCACACCGGCAGCGGCACCGCCAAGACCTTCCCGTGGGCCCCCGAGGCCGCCCTGCGCTATTCACGGCCAATCGCCAATTGTGCCGGCCAACGCCATCAGGGATCAGGAAACGCGCATCAAACTCCCGGCTGATTATAGAAAATGATAGACATGGTGATCGACCAAGAAGACAAAGGGAAGACGAAGCGAACCTATTGGTTTAAATGGGTGGTTGTGATCGACGAAAGGGGCACTGGAAAAAACACATTGGATCTATAGTCCAGACTCTTGAAAACATTGACAAGAAAAAATACTCTTGATTCAATCGGATTTTTGCTTGAATCAAAACGAAAGTTCTCTTCACTATTAAATGAACCAATATTGATTGGAAATTATCGAATCCAGCTGTTAAAATGTTTAGTTGCCGTCACCCCAAACCCATAATTCCTGACTCAGAAACTTTTATTGGATCAATTGAAACGAAGGTCATAAAGCAAATATCGAAACTTCTCTTCAGAATCATTGCATACTCATTGTACTAAGCCATTGTCTCAATAATTGAAGACAACCAGTTATCCCTGGTTTTCCCCGGTTCTTCAAAAACTTGAGTTGTTTTTCCAGAGCTCGTGATGTAAGACGCAATTGGGTTTTAAAACAATTTGCTTAACTCATATAGTTAGCTCCTTCGGATTCAATAATTATGGCACCCATGCGAAATTAGTCCATATTTTTGGCAGCAATGCAGTGAAATGTGTTTAAGGTGCCCTTTCGTGCTATTTATCATATGGCATTTACCCGCGAGGCGTAATTATGTTTGTTTCACTCTCGAGTTGAATTAGCCAATTCCAGAACCACAGTTCCATAATAATTGGTCGAATCTGACCAGACAGTCGAAACGAGGACTTCAAGATGACTTTGGTTGAATCGTCGTATCAATCATGTCAGCTTTTGGAAATAATTTAGTCTGCACTGAATCCATGACGATGCTCTTTTCGAGGAGTTAAATTATGATCAGAAAATAAAACTGTTTGGTTTTACAAAATCGTCTCATATAATTTACCTTTCAAAAAAGTAAAAAGTAATAACTTCTGTGCAATCGCAAAATTCTCATTCATAATTGAATGGATTTGCCGTAATACAGCCAGAGTGGTTAAAGTCATCCTTAATGGTCGTAGTATGTATTTTAAAGTTTTGTCTACCTGAAAATCACCACCGTAGTAGTATAGAATGTAAACAAAACTTTAATGAAACTGTAACTGTAAATTTTAAAGTTGTAAATGTTATACAATTCACAGTTGCCATTGCCACAGAATATTCTTGCAGAACTAATCTTAAGCAAGAACTAGAAAGTCGAACAATTATTTTACCATATAAAATGCAGTAGTTATGCCCCAACTCTTTCACCCTTATACAAATCTCACCTGTTCTGACTCAGGCATATTTGATGTCATTACTTTTGATAAGTTTTCTAGCCTGCCTGAATAAGAAATTTCTCGGAGGAGTCAGATGATTCTTAACATTTAGTTCACCTGTGTATTTTTGGTGTATTACTGATGCGGGTCATTTCCATTTACAAGTTTTAAAAGCATGCAGTACCTTGTATTTAGTTTGGTAGCGGAGAAACTCAACCAAGATATCCCTAGGAACCCTTGATTTTTCAGGATCTCGTAACCAGACAGCCCGTGTATTGCAATGACTTCACCGTCCAGTATTCCAAACGCTCTATGCTTATTCACCAGTTTCGGAAGCTCGCCTTTGTTGACATCTGGGACTGCTGTTAGTTGATCCAGCTTGGTGTGAATTGAAATCGCCTCACAACTTTGCCTATCCAGTGCTTTGATCACCGAGTTGAATGTTTTGCGTATATCCTAATTTTCTTCTCCAAGAACTCCCGTTAATATAAGTTTTAAAATGATTAATGTAGTTAGTTTTTCTTCAAAGTGTCCCGTTTTTTTGTTTCTTCAAGAACCCTCAACAATTTAACAATTTATGACGGAGTCCGCAAAGTAATAAAGCGCAACTTTCGTTTCGGAAGTTTAGATTTAAGGTGTAAACCACTTAGGCGTGTTACACAATGCGGCGTCGCGTCTATTGGCTACCGAGTTAGCTCATCCAACATGAATCGTGCCAACCGGATTGATTGGACCACTAAATTAGTGACTTATTACCGGCCCACCTCCCAAACAGACCTACTCACACTCACTAATCGTCTCATTCTACTTTTAACCATCGTTGCCAAATTTCTGAATTTTCGGAAGTTGTGAAGTACGTTCGTAAAATCTTAAGAAAATCATCAAACTTGACCGTCTACTGGAAAAAACGAAACGCTGAAAATCGGATTTTATGCCTTTTCCCCCTCCTCATAACGCAACCGTAATACAGGTCTATCCACACCTCTGAAAAAAAATACATGAGCTCTGTTTGTTGCTCTCGTTTTGTGCTCAATTTTGGGTGTAAAGTTGTCACTCCCTGATTAGCCATATGTATCCGCTGTTAAAATACTCGATTTGAGCAGCATTTCTTCCATTTCTGGACGCCTTTACAGCCCTGCATAGACGATCAAATTCCGATCAAAGTAGACATACTGATGACTGGTGGTCACCACCTACCATCAAATTTTGACGGGCCGCACTTTTTTGTTCAAAGTAAGATCAGACCGGAGTACCACCGTTCATCATTTCCTGCCACAGGAAACATTTCTGCCAAGTTTTCATTTTTATATGAAGCAAATTAATGAGTTTTAGACTGATGACTCCCGACACTTTGATGCTACTTTGATCGGAATTGGTTCGGGAATTTGATCGTCTATGTAGGCCTTAACTCTCTTTGCCATTCAACGCAGGCTCAGGTTCTCACCGTAGAACGTTGCTTACTTTATGGACGACCTCATATAATGTCAGGGCCTAACGGAGCGTTCTACAAAAATTGTTGAGGGGGATATTTTGTGTTGTTGATATAAATATCAACAACACAAAATATCCCCCTCAACAATTGGCGGGGACGCCCAGAAAAATTTCATATTAAACCAGAGTTTTGGCGGTGTGAAATTTGCAGTGCAAAAACAGTAGTTCCTAGAAAAACTGCTCATTTGACCCATTTAGGGCCCGACAGTGCCTGATTTTAAAACAACCTGGCTACTGTCAAAAGCATGAGCTGAGCCTCTCAAAGACTTACTATTGAGAACATTAAAGAGATTTTTCCGTGGGATTTCTATTTAATAATTTAGCTCAACTCGCTTCCATCAAAAAAATTGCACCCGTAGACCAAAGACCCTCTCCACGTCTACGGGTATGAATCTTAAAATTTAAAATATAGATCGGTATGGTTTCAGAGCAAACCTATAAACTGCACAGAAGCCGATTGACTGAAAGGCACTTTTCGAGATATCAAGATAGTTGTGCTTTAAAATGAAGGTCTAATTATCCGAAGTCTCTTTATGACATGTCTACCTGTATGAATATGGTCGATTTCCAGTTTTTATGAGACAACTTGTGCTTATATGTTGACTGTAGGAAGTTATTTGCTTATCCGCAGTTTTGCTTTTACAGTTGAATAGCTAAATAATTGTACGGAAATGGCGTAGAACATCAATAAACGCCATATGTCGAATGTAATTGTGACATTTTTTGGTTAGTTTTGATTTTTCGCGTGTTTTTTTGTTGCGGCGTTGTAGCATTAAAATATGAATATTCCAGTATTTATTGCCTGTTTTAAAGATGAACTATCTACTTGGCAAAGATGCTCGCATGGACACCTATGTTTTTGTAACTCTTTTTTTTAGCGCTGTCGCAACTTCTTCGAATAGAATGTCAGCGGAATATTCTAAATGCTCATAATTTTTCTTGTCCTACAGATGTGGATCTGAATTTTTTTTCACTCATGCGAAGAATTTTTCTCCTCTTACACGTTCGCGCGGTGATGCTTATCTTTGTCTTTCAAAAACTGGAAGGTGTAAATTAAGTCTTTAATTAGACCGTCGGCAGGAGTTAAATTGACGACATATCTGAACGATCAATGTACATACTTCATTGGATTCTTACCTACGAGAGGTATTTTTAAAGAGTTATCTGGCTGATGTGAATCTATCCCACAGGTTGTCCTTGCCTTCAACGGCGCCGCAATGTTCTATAATTACCAGTTCAATTTTATAAATATCGCAATTGTTTCTCCCACTGACAAAGGGAAGTATGCTTGAAATGATTACCTGTTATTTCGCCAAAAAACGAACTCGGCTGTTCGGAGGGCTTATGAGGAAGTGATGTCCTTCAACAACTGATTGCTAAGGATTTTAAAATTTTGCCGTTTGGAAACGTGCCATGAACACGGAATTTCTGTTTTAGTTTGAACGTCACCGGAAACTTTAATTTAAGAATTAAAACCATGAAATATCTTCTTAAAACTATTGAATTATATTTTGCAGAAATGACGTGTAAGATTTCAGTGTCACTCAGCTTGTGTAATACATACATAAGATCCGCTTCTTTAGCACTCTCAAGTGCTTTGCCACGCCCAATCGCTGTGGATCCCCATCCTCCTGAAGCCCGCATGGGCTGCCTCTCCCTCATGTCTTCTTCATCGATTGATTTCCAAACTAATGCTAGAGTATCTTTATACATAGAGTATGTTCTAAGCATACACTTGTGATTAACTCAGCCATCTTAGACTTCATGGAGCTCTTAGGACCCAACAAGGTAGTGAACGTTGCATGCGGATGAGTCAGCCCAAGTGTAGACATACATAATAGTCGCTCCTACAACGCACTCTGGCGTTGGTAAAACGCAGATAATAATGTTTCTTTGCTTCACTGAAAAAAAGTTACGGTCTTAACAGACATACCGTCCACTCTGGGCTCAGATGCCTAAAGTTCCGGGCGCTGAAGCCGTAACTTCGACTGCTCCAGGTGCTACATCCGGTTTTTTAGCCCTCTGATCCCGGAACGCGGACATTTTGCCCATATAGCCTTTAAGTACGGCTCCCGCAGCCGGAATTTTTTTTTTGCACTGGAAAAAAAAAACACATTGGATCTAGAATCCAGACTCTTGAAAACATCGACAAGAAAAAGAACTCTTGATTCAATCAGATTTAAGCTTAAATCAAAAGGAAATCCGCTCAAATTAAGAGGCTAGGTTCTTGATTTAAGCTTAAATCTGATCGAATCGAGAGTATTTTTTCTCGTCGATGTTTTTAAGGGCCTGGACTCTAGATCCAATGTGTTTTTTTTTTCCAGTGTAGGACCCTGAAGTCACTTCATGGACGTCTCCACATCTCTTAACTACTCCTGACGGTGGCGTGGCGTGATTTGTTATACATTGATTGATCTGCTATTTAAACGTATGGAAAAGGATCGATATATAGGGTGTTCGCAACGAACACCTCAATAATCGATTCTTTACCATACACTGGAAAAAAAAAACACACTGGATCTCGAGTCCAGACTCTTGAAAACATTGACAAGAAAAAGGACTCTTGATCCAATCAGATTTAAGCTTTAATTAAGAACCAAGCCTCTTAATTTGAGCGATTTCCTTTTGATTTAAGCTTAAATCTAATTGAATCAAGAGTAATTTTTTCTCGTCGATAGGTCAAGACCTATCTGGGGTCTTTAGGGATCTGGACTCTAGATCCAATGTGTTTTTTTCCAGTGTTGTGTTGCTCGAGGAACTATTATGAATACGACCCTGAGATTCTCCCTTTGCGACGACCCCGGATTTGATCCTTACGGCGCGAGTAGAAGACACCGCGGAGGATCACGCAGCTTGGCGTGGCGTCGCGACGCCGGGCGTTTTGACGCAGCGCAGCGTAGCGTGTAAAGCGTGACACTTTCACCTTTGCTCAGCCCGGCTCAGCTCCGTCGCCGTCCACTGCCCGCAACCCGCTGCCCCACATTTCGCACTTCGCTCCCGTCTTCGCTTTTAATTCACTTTTTGCTTTTTGTCCCCCCCACCCCCGCCCCCGGGGCGCTCCGGATCGCGGATCAATTACCCGCGGATCAGCCGTGGCGGTACCGTTTCGCGCGCGCCTCATCGGGCCCCGGTCTCATCGCCGATCGCCGCCTTGCCAGATCAACTGGAAACCTCCGGCTTAATCCGGGAAAATCCATTTCCTTTATGATCCGTCACTCTGGAATTTTACTCTCGGAAAATGGTCTAAGCAATGGAAAAAAAAAACACATTGGATCTAGAGTCCAGACTCTTGAAAACGTTGACAAGAAAATTGGCTCTTGATTCAATCAGATTTAAGCTTAAATCAAAAGGAAATCCGCTCAAATTAAGAGGCTTGGTTCTTGATTTAAGCTTAAATCTGATTGAAATAATTTATATTTTCTGGGTATATAGTGTGCTCGCAATGAACACCTCAATAATCGATTCTTTACCATACACTGGAAAAAAAAAAACTAATTGGATCTAGAAACCAGACTCTTGAAAATATTGACAAGAAAATTGACTCTTGATTCAATCAGATTTAAGCTTAAATCAAAAGGAAATCCGCTCAAATTAAGAGGCTTGGTTCTTGATTTAAGCTTAAATCTGATTGAATCAAGAGTCAATTTTCTTGTCAATGTTTTCAAGAGTCTGGACTCTAGATCCAATGTGTTTTTTTTCCAATGAGGGATTCGTAATGAAAGATAGGAATAAGGAGAAAGGGGACGGCTTACAGTGGATCGAATCAATAGGAGGAGTCCGACAAAATCTGGAAACTTTGAAAGCTTACATTCTCGGAAATATGAGACAAAAACGTTTAAGAGTGGTTCCATTGCTTTTTTCATGAAATTTTCTCTCAGAAACACGCATTGGAATTGAATTCGTGACGAAATAAACATCGAAATTTGAAATTTTAGCCACAAATTTCATATCCGATCTTTTCTATTAGCTCGTTCCATCGTGCGGCAGTATTAGCTCAATTTTCTTTTAAAAAAAATGATGGCTAACTCCTGAAATTAGTAAAATGTACGCTTCTGCAGTCAAAAGTTAAAACTCCGTACCTTTATTCAACTTTTTTCCAATTTTTATCTGGAAAATGTTGTTTTACAAGAAAACCGATGAATATCCAGCCTTCATTTTCTGAGCCACCTCCGGAATGTTGTCAGGCACTCTAAATGAGAAAATGAAGCCTTGATTTAGAAGAAAACCGTCAAATATCACGCCTTCAATTTTTGAGTCACCTCCAGCATATTGTTAGGAACTCGAAATGAAAAAATGAAACCTTGTGATCATTGGGTTTTTTGGTAATAGAGCAGTATATACGGAAGGAAAATATGAGATTTGAATAAACGGCGTTTTTACTATAGAGGGCAGCCCTAGCCGTTAGCTTTGTTAATAAAAATTAAAAACATTCCCTGCTCCTTAAGATTTGTTACGTATCTATTTCACCTCCGTCATCCTGCCATCACGTGGTTCATACTCACGAACTTCACTGTGTCTATAAATACAGTAAAAGTAAGCCATGTGTGACTACAAAGTCTCCCTTACCTTAGCCAAGGAGACTTTCGGGTGAAGGTAATCAAGGTCTATAGTAATTATTCTATGAGAGATATATCGTAAGAGTCTGGTAAAAGCTGTCAGTTAAGAGGAGGAATGTCAGTAACACCAACGGCATTTACTTCAGCCATTGATATCTTTATTGCTGCATTTCTTTGGTGTTACCATCTCTTAATGAACCGAAAACACACACGGGCAAGATCATGCAGAGACTTGAACGCAGGGCCGAAAAATAAACCATTTCGTAACGTGACACCTCCCTACTCATCCAGTCTAGTTGGTCTTGATGGCCGTAGTGAAAAACTTTTCTTATCCAACATCTCGGTCGGATCGAAAAAGTTCCAGCCAAACGGGCTTTTCTGTCACAGGAACTGGAAACCGATCCGCTATGCCGCTGTGCGGCAGAAAGTAAGCCTCTCTGCTTGGCTGATGAAAACATTTGTTATCCTACTCAAAGCTCGGTTCATGTGACCGATAATGTCGGTCATCTGGACCGAAATATTTGGCGTTTCGCGCCAATTTCGGGCTGATTGTTGATATTGATCGACGAAGCAACAGACATAAAAGACAGTGGAAAAATGAAGCGATCCTATTGGTGGAAGCAGAGAGTTGCAATGGAAAGGAGGCAAGTAATAAATTAAGTAACGGCGATCGACAAGAGACCCTACAGTTAGTCCAGAATCTTCCTCCTCAGTCTGCAAAAATCCCTCGTTTCTGTCAACAGGATAGATCAACCGTCGTCTGTTTTACCTACAGCTTTGTCTATCAACTTCAATAATCAGCCCGCTGAGGGCTAAAACTTTTAAACTGTTCCAGGCTGGAACAGGCTATATCGATCGTGGTTTCATAATATATGATGATGAGGTCAGACATAGACAAATTGATCATACAGACAGATTGATAGACGAAGCGATAGACAAAGAAGACATATCGAGTATGGTGCAATCAATAGGATTACACCATACTGTCTATGTCTTCTTCGTCTATCGCTTGGTGTATCAATTTCAATAATCAGCCCACTTAGGTTTTCACCAAACATGGCTTTGATTATCCGGTCTTAAGTCTACCCGAGTCCGAAAATGTACTTTCTTCCCGTGAAACAGAAAACCAAGAAGGCTTTCTTGTATATTGATTTTTCTTTCCTTCCTTTACGGCGGATACTTTAAAGGTGATCAGGCATCGGCGCGGTGTTCTCGACTAATTGATTTCGCCGCGGTGCTCTGATCCAGCTCCGGTTGACAACTATTTTCAGCCGATCGAGACAAAGCGTCTCCGATCTGCTCTTCATCGGATCGCCCAGCAGGATCGCATCGGCACGCTGCTCTCGTCAAGTTGTCAGTTCTCGTCGGCCGAATAGGTTTTTCATTCCCTAGCAAAGTGGATGCTTGTCCGGAGAGTATGGATACCGCGTGTCGATTAGTGAAATTGATGGACAAAGCAGGACAAATAGACAAAGATGAAAATAGGGAAAATAAGGTGATCCTATCTTGAAAAAGGGTGGAAGCAACGGACAAAGGAGGTAAGGAACTGCGGGCCGATCATTGAAATTGATAGACAAAGCTATAGACAAAGAAGACAGGAGGAGTATAAAGCAATACAATTGGTTGAATCGGGTGGTTTTTAGAGACTGAGGGGGTAAATGATGGACTAACTATCTGGTTTCTCGTAGGTTGCCGTTAGTTAGTCTTTTATCTACCTCCTTTGTCCATTGCAACCACCCGCTTCCATCAATAGGATCCTCCATATCCTTTTTGTCTTCTCTGTCTCGCTTTGTCTACCGATTTCAACAAGCAGCCCGCAGACTATCTGTAGGATCTCATGTCCTCATCAAAAAGTTGTAAGTGGTGTGAGACTAAACATTAAATCCGAACTTTCAATTGTTTACAAAATACTACAATACCAGTTCTTCTCAAATTGATTAGTATTTTAATGTTTCTGATGTTGTCCCTTATAATTTTTACACCCGGTCAACGGGTTACCGGTCATTATAAGCAAGCATTTGCCGTAACGTGTCATAACTGTCAGTGGCGTGGCGTACTTAGCGATGTATCAATTGATCTGTCGTTTAAACCCGTGAGAGAGGATCGATAAACAGGGTGTTCGCAACGAACTCCTTAATAATCGATTCTTTACCACAGCTTCAAATGGGGAGATAGCAACAATCGATCATTCACCCCACGTCACTAGTGACATTTCTCGCGATATCTAATTCATTGATTCTGCTGCGCTCACTTTCAAATCCATTGATTGAATCTTGTTTTGAGTTTTTCAATCTATAATGAAATTTCTTGCATCATCACAATGTTGTATGTAGGTTTATCAAGGAGCAATAATTTTGCATCTATTCTTGGATCGGTAAATCGTAGCCGATAATGATCGAATTTTTCACGTGGGAGCTGTAAATACTTGTCTCGAATGTCTGGATTTTTCACGATGTTTATTTTCCATTGTTCGCACTGGAAAGGAGGCTAATTGAATTCCAATAAATTAGGATTTGTGGGATTTTTGTAATCAAACGGTACAGGCACTATGCTGTCAATAGCTTTGCATTCCGGACTCAAGGTCTTGAGTTTTCTCTCGCTATGCCCCCAACGCCAAATTGAAAACCGCGCATTTACGAGTATTCTGATTGGCAAAGACCCACCCAACATTGATTTGCGTGGAGATGGAATGCTTCCACAGATACGTTCTACCTAGTTTTTTCACCACATTTTTGTCTTTTTTTAGTTCGAAACTTTTAATTTTTCGAGTGCAAACAACAATATATCTGATGATACATTGTCTCTTAACATTTTTTATTTGATCAGTTTTTATTCCTCCAATAAGTGATATGAGATTCCGTCCGTATGCGGACGCGATACAATTATAACAGAGGTCGTATCTTCTTAATTCACGCTATGTCAGAAAATGACGATTCTAATTTGAGGCATTTGACAGTAGTCAACGGCAAACGAACCGGAATCATATTTATGGGCGATTCCTTAAATGCCAAGTGGGGCAACTGACGCGTCATTTTCTCAAGGAAAATTGAGGTAAATGTAAATCTGCTGTTTCTATCAAAGTATCTTGTCACTACATTGTAATGACAATAATTGTCTTATTCTACTTGTTTTAGTCGTTGAATACTTCAGATTCTCTGGCTGTAATGCGTCACTAAAGGCCCTTCTCTCACTTTCGAATACCAAAACCTCGACATTTTTGACGTAAAACTTTTTAGAAAATAATTTTAATATTTTGCATCTCGTTAAATTTGAATTTTTCACACAAGTGTACCAATTGTACTACTTGACATTGCAGGTTTGCCGCGGTGGAGTGCACGAGAGCAGTGGCGTGGCGTGCTTTGCGATATATCGATTGTTATGCCATTTAAACCTATGGAAAAGGATCGATTAACAGAGTGTTCGCAGCGAACACCTTAATAATCGATTCTTTACCATAGGTTTAAATGGCATAACAATCGATTTATCGCAATTCACGCCACGCCACTGGACGAGAGTGCGAGCAGATTAACTGATTCCTCTACCGTTCGCATTTTAAAAAAAAGATTCGCAATCTCCTACAATCGCACATATCTTACAACACATGTAACCAAGGTTTTAAAAACATGATTTACCGCGATTCGGGAATTTATTTTTATTTGACTTTCGTGGAATCGCCCTAATGCTAAATGAGAACCACGCATAATGAATTGGATGAGAAGAAACCACAATGTCCGCATATCGTAAGCACGTAGCGTCATTGAATTCACTCTTTGTGCAGGCCGGGAAGATTAAAGCGCCTTCAATGTCTTGCATGCCAAACGGACATCCATCAAGCACATACAGTTGTATTCGAGATGTTACAATTATCATCACGTTCCTCTTTCTGGTGTTTGACCTAAAAATCTGATCATAACGATAATAATGTTGTAACCGTTTGATTCAACGCAAATTAAATTCATACGCAATTTAATTGATATTGTGTTGCAAAGAGATATTGAACAGGCTCTTAATTGGGATCAGTTCATCCGTGAATTTCCAATTTTCCAAGAAATGCCTATATTATGGTAGAACACTAAAAACATGACCTGGGGAAAAGAAGCTAGAATTGTAAATGAAAAATTCGAAAAGTTTCGCTTAAAAATGTTATACACACCTAAATTATGGGGTTGCATTTACCTTACAAGCTTCCAGTCATTATTTTTGCGTTTTCTGCAAACGTTTTGGTGCCTCACGGATTTCATCCTCAGTGCTGCTTCATTAAACTCACATGTTAAAATTTAAGTACAGTCCCGACGTTAAAACTACATACGATTGTCCACGCGAAGAATACTAAAAAGCAAATAATACCTAAATTATGATTTATTGTTGCTATCTTTTTGCGTCCCACGCAGGCTTTCTGGAGGTTCCTATGGGCGCAAAAACGACCGTTCGGCCGATCGAATCACTTGAATCGCGATCCCTCACTTGTGACTTTCAAACGAGTTTTTGTGTGGATGGTATGCAATTCGTGTTTATGGAGGCTCCTAAGGGCGCTAAAACGACCGTTCGGCCGATCGCATCCCGTGAACCGCGATCCCTCACTTGTGAGTTTCACCCGAGTTTTTGTGTGGATGGTATGCAATTCGTGATTCTGGAGGCTCCTAAGGGCGCTAAAACGACCGTTCGGCCGATCGCATCCCGTGAACCGCGATCCCTCACTTGTGAGATTCACACGAGTTTTTGTGTGGATGGTGTGTAATTCGTGATTCTGGAGGCTCCTAAGGGCGCTAAAATGACTCTTCGGCCGATCGAATCCCGTGAATCGCGATCCCTCACTTGTGACTTTCAAACGAGTTTTTGTGTGGATGGTATGCAATTCGTGATTCTGGAGGCTCCTAAGGGCGCTAAATCGACCGTTCGGCGGATCGCACCCCGTGAACCGCGATCCCTCACTTGTGAGATTCACACGAGTTTTTGTGTGGATGTTGTGTAATTCTTGATCCTGGAGGTTCCTATGGGCGCAAAAACGACCGTTCGGCCGATCGAATCACTTGAATCGCGATCCCTCACTTGTGACTTTCAAACGAGTTTTTGTGTGGATGGTATGCAATTCGTGATTCTGGAGGCTCCTAAAGGCGCTAAAACGACCGTTCGGCCGATCGCATCCCGTGAACCGCGATCCCTCACTTGTGAGTTTCACCCGAGTTTTTGTGTGGATGGTGTGTAATTCGTGATTGTGGAGGCTCCTAAGGGCGCTAAAATGACTCTTCGGCCGATCGAATCCCGTGAATCGCGATCCCTCGCTTGTGACTTTCAAACGAGTTTTTGTGTGGATGGTATGCAATTCGTGATTATGGAGGCTCCTAAGGGCGCTAAAACGACCGTTCGGCCGATCGCATCCCGTGAACCGCGATCCCTCACTTGTGAG
>NW_017547183.1:5306114-5454032 GCF_001854935.1 Bemisia tabaci | reverse complement strand
GCGCTATTAAATCGGTTTTTATGTATGGTATAATAATTTACTGAGGAATTATGAATATCGTATTATTTTCACCATGTGTTAATTTATGACGTGTGTAAGTTCATAATAATTAATCCACAATAATGCTAAGTTACATAAAAATTCATGTATGTTAAACTCGCTTTATATCTCTATTGTGCTCATTCTCTGCATGCATTGTTGCAGTAATGCAACTGTTACTTTTAAATATTCAAAAATCAAGTTGGCACAACTGGTATACTGGGTTTTTATTTTACTTATCTCAGGTGAGCTTGTTTCGGAAGTTGTTTCCATAGAGTTCACAAATCTGGACAGTTGATATTCCATGTTTTCCATTCGAATTTTCAACTCCTCTGTAGTGTCAAATACCGGAGGAAACCAAACTGGATCGCAATAACTTTTTATATATTGACAGCATAAACAGAACAGCAGGGAGAATCACTAGGCAACTAAAAACTATACAGTGTTGTAAAGTTTTTACAGCTCCTAAGAGCGCTAAAACGGCCGACCTAATCACGTGAACCGCGATCCCTCACTTGTGACTTTTAAGCTAGTTTTTGTGTGGATGGTATGCAATTCGTGATTCTGGAGGCTTCCAAGGGCGCAAAAACACGCCGTAAATATTTTTGAAATATTTCCGTGTTGGGCGGGTAGGACTGAAACGCGAATAGGCTACGTTGCGCTTTCATCGGCGAGTGTTGGACGCCAAGAGGTAAGGTAACGCCAAATTTCCTACCCGTCTTGTGTCACCGAGGCAAACCGTTTTTTTTCCATGTGTCCTAGCTACTTTACCTCTTCACATCTCGTCGTAGAAGAATAAAATGACATGTTTTACAATGGGGAAGAATATATACTGGGAGAGCGCAAGAAAAAACAGACGTGACAACCGAGATCCAGGGCGGTGGCACCGGATAATTCAATTGGGTAATTTACGGCTGAAATGGCGGTGCAGTATGAAGTCGGACGTCGACAAATAAATCCAGCTATTAATTGACACTGTCAGTGTGTCTGGGCCGCGGGTCTTTTCTCATCATCTTCGCGAGCCCACAAGTCGACGCAGTGCCGCAACTGCATTTCTCATATTCTGCCGCACAGCTGCCAACTTTTCATTCGGTGCAGAGTGCAGACACTTATAACTTTCGTGTAAGGGTTCTGATGAGGCGTTCCTAAAATATAATGCGAAATTTCGGATTTTTCATCCGTTTGGTTGACACACAATTTTAATTCATCGGACTGCTGCTTTGCTACACCTACTGAGAATAATGGTAATGTTATCAGAAGCGAGCTACACTGAAAAAAATGTATGCCTTCACGCTTCATGAATTGAATCAGTGAGAACGAAAACGCACCAACTCGAAAAAATGAAAATAATTAAGACACAAAAAACTGCACAGAAGGTGGAGTAGTTAGTTTAAAAAAATATTTTTCGTAAATAAAGACAAGCAGTTAAGGACACTTTAAAGGTCCAAGTTGAAACAGATGCACTAACTTCGATGACCTTTATGAACCTGACTGTTTTTAATGAAAATGGAGCATTTTCGAGTCACTGAGTTGGTGTGTTTTTGTCCTCACTGATTCAATTATGGGTCGAGTTCACATACGGACTGTGAAAAATTTGATGTCGACCCATGAATAGAGATAGAGTCCATTTTAGTATGAGCAAATATTACATACGAAGAGTATGTACTCTGAGTCCATACCGTATGGACCCCGCGTCTATACCGTATGGGCCCAGCGTCTATACCGTATGGACCCAGCGTCTATGCAGCATGGAGCCAGCGTCTATGACGCATGGGCCCAGCGTTCATACTGTGTGAATCGTAAGTTCATACACATGATTTTCCACACACGACTTGTTTACGGCACAGCTTTGCTCTAGTCGTGAAAGGCAAACCGTTTGTGCGAGCAGTTCATACCTTACATTTTCCAAGCAGTATGTACCCTCACCATGTAACCATTTTTTTCAGTGCAGAGCAACAACTAAAAATTGACCGAGTTCATCAGAAAGAAACCAACACCATTTAATTTGAAATTGAGAAAAAGAGGTTTGAAGTTTTATTTTTATTTCTCCATAAGGTTCAATGTAGAAAGTAAACTTTAACCCCTCTGAACACAGACTAATTCTTTTTCTTGACTTTGAGTTTTTAGCAGGGGAATGTATACGACTAATGGAACTCAAAAGCATTCTTATCTCAATTTTTTTCGAAAATGTGAGTTGGTTTCTTTCTGATAAACTCGGCCCAAATCTTTTGAGGTGGTCCCTTGATGAGATGCCCCCCCCCCCCCCCNATCTCCCCGCTTATTGTGAGTGGCTTGTGAGTTTAGGATTTCGCCGATGCCTGAATCGAGATTTTTAAGCGACTTAACGTTCAAAATAACTCTACCTCGTCTTAAAATTTGTCAAGTTTGTGATGTGATTCAACCAATTCGTATTTGTGTTCACGCAGGGTATTTTTGTCCCTCAAAATTTCTCGAGAATAATAGTACCTCAACTCCTTCGATGACTATAACTTTCATCCTAAAACACGACGACTGGCAACACGCGAGAGTAAACTCTGGCTGTGGAGCGCCCGCGCTTCCTGTGGCATTGCTCTGGGACTCAGCCTTCTTTAACGCCACCGCAACCTCGCTTTACGATCTGGTTTTCGCATTCTCTTCTCGTAGCAGACTCTCAAATTTCAGTTGCACCCAAATTCTTAAGTTCCATGCGCATTTTTACACGCGACGGATCGAGTGATAAATTAACGTCGAAGTCGCCTTTAGAATATACACAGAAAAAAAAAATTACTCACAAGCATTCTGGCCTTTGTTTTACATTTGTCGCGATGATATTTCTTTATTTTTGATTTTATGATTCCATTTTTCGAATGATGAACTTTGTGCACAAATGAACCTACATATATTAAACTTTAGGAAAAATAAAATTGTCTCCTCTATTCCTGCCTGAACGGAAAGGAATTACAGGCAATGCTAAAGTGGTTTCTTGAAACTTTTGCAACTTCTCATTTCCTGGCATGCTTTGAAAAATCGATGAGAAAGTATATAAATTTACAGAGTATACTAAAACAGAAAAGTCTACTATAAAAGCATGAACATTTATTAATTAATCTTCCCTTTAATTGTTTTAACTGATAAAGTGCTGAAAATGATTCTCTCATGGCCAAAAATGAATAAAAACATACTTTTGATGACAGTATAGAGTCCTAACTGATTAGAAGCTTCTTTTCTTTGCCCTCCTACTTTCAATTTTTTCTGAGCATGCCCTCCTTTCAAGAAGTATAATTTTTGGACCTCCTTCACCATCCACTCTCGAGTGATGTTTCTCGCTGTTTTTGTCAACCCATGGTCATTTTGAAACAGGGACTCGAAATGCTAGACCTGCAACAGAAAACAAATTCCACTTTGAGAATTTAATCTTATACCTACATAAAATAATTTATTCAAAAGATATCTGATCAGTGGTTCAGAGGAGTTTCTTAAAACATCTTCCCACATTCATGCCCCATTCGATTTGCACAAAAACCTCCGATGGAAAATAGAGTCAGCAGCTATGTATGTACATGGTTCCATTCCCCCTTTGAGAAGCTACTTATCGTAAAAGACATCCATGATTTTGCTCAGCTTGTTATCCTCAGACTTGGGATCGGCAGCATCAAAAAAGCAGTGACCTTTCTGACACATGTGTAATTGGAACATCACTTGATCTAAAAATCTTGCAGATGGTCCATCACCGTCTTTATCAGATAGTATTTTAATCTTTTCTCCAAGGTTAGACGTTTGACTTCTACCAGACTGCCTCGTGCTTTTTCTTGCGAAAGGCGGCCTGTTTCTTAGTTACTTGTTAAAATATTTTAAGTTTCTCGTCAAAATTAGCAGTAGAGTCAGAGGGTGGATAAACAACAAAGGGTTTCAAGAAATTGTCGATGAGCTTATTACTTAAAACTTCTAATGGGATGCACC
Source organism: Bemisia tabaci (assembly GCF_001854935.1). Taxonomy (NCBI): domain Eukaryota; kingdom Metazoa; phylum Arthropoda; class Insecta; order Hemiptera; family Aleyrodidae; genus Bemisia; species Bemisia tabaci. The sequence continues at coordinate 5,450,054 of NW_017547183.1, read as the reverse complement.
ATTGCACCCTGTACTGCTGCTGTGTGTCGTGTTTAGACATTTTTCGAAGAAGGACAGACATTTTGCCCATGATTTGTCATTATTAAGGCATTAAAATTGACACAAGTTGCCAATGATTCGCAAGTATCGTTCCACGGGATGTTCTTGTGGATAAAAACTAACGAGTGACCCGGGACAATGTTGTTAGCTTTCAGCTGAGACTCCCAAAACTTGGATTCGGAAAATGGACCTCGGTCCGCAATCACAGCTACGGGGTTTCCAACATCGACCACATATCTATCGAAGAACTTATGGAGAACATTTTTACCAGTTGTCCGTCAAATGGCATACAGTTTTAAATATTTTGAATAGATATCTAAGCAAACCAAGATATTCTGAACATTTCTTACAGAGGTTGGAAGCGGACCAAAAAGATCCACTGACACTAAGTCCAGTGGTTTTTTGGAAATTATAGGAGACAATGGAGATCTGAAGTTTTTGTTCGGAGCTTTACAGCTTTGGCATAAAATGCACCCAGTTACAATTTTACGAACTTTAGCCTCTAAAGAAGGAAAAAATACAACTAATTTCAAGAATTTATAGGTTGTTGACAACATCAGAAGATGCTTCAAAAAATGGATGTTTCGGTCTCAGTACAAAGCCAACGCGCTCATACGGACGATGATCAATCTTGCTAAGCTTATCCAGAACCTCAACCTCCTAGTAAAGGCTTCTCTGCATCACATCAGTTTCCCTAATTTTATGGCCCCCTAACTATCCATTAAAGAAAATAAAAAATAAATTTAAAAGAGCCATAACCGTGTGAATAATATTCAAGTAACTAACAAAAACTTACATTACACCTAAAGGTGTCTCTCAGACATAGCCCATCTTCAGTAGCTTACAAAAAAGCAGTAGCTTCACAAACAAATCGAATCAAATAATAAGAGAACAAAGACTGAATAAACCATTTTTGAATAAACTATACAAGCAGAATAAAATAGACTTTATCAAAATATAAAATGTTAAATGTCAAATAATTCAGCAAGTGAAATAAATGAAGAGAGATGATTTCATCCACAGTTACTTCATTTATATTTCGCCTTCCTTATTGCAATTATGTGTGAAACACTCCATTCATTTAACACCCATCCTCAGTTTTACACCTTGGTGCATCATGAGCTTTTGAGGCAGTAACTCTACCGTACCGGTAGGCGTACCACTTCTTGGTAGATGATTGATCAGATGTCATTAACGCAATTTTATCGCAAGTTTCCTGATCAATTTGAGATTCGGCAAACTGAGTGAATACTTCATAACTGCGAGGTTGGGGTGTTCCGTATTTGTAATCCATCATCAAATGGTGCATATCAATTGAACGCATATAATCAAACATAGAGCCTATCACATATGTATCACACTGAGAAAAAACTATGGCTTATAAACCTATTAGAGGTAAATATGGAACACCACTAATAGTAGTACCTCTACATATAATAATAGCACATATACCTTAGTTATGGTCTCTGTACCTTAATTAGGTACAGAGACCTTAGTATGGTTCACAGACCGAGAATCATTAGTTTATTTACGACTATTATAGGTGTTCCATATTTACCACTAATAGGTTTATAAACCATAGCTTTTTCTCGGTGCAGTCTATTCATCATTAGTATACACAGATTGAAGAAGCTGTCTAACTCCTCAGGACTCACATTAGTAGGAGGTGGTTTGGCTTTCTCACTCACCATTTGAAACTTGACAGTATTGCCGACGAGCGATAAAGTGGGTTTCTTCCACAGACATTCACCAGAGGTGACAGCAGGATCTTCAGTCCTTCTATGAATCTAGCTGGCCAAATATATGGCATGTTTGCAACCACCTGCGGTAGGAAGAAAACACACATTAAGAAGGGTAAAAAAATAATCTTTGATATCCCTTTGTCGTTGCTGTAAGAGAAAGCCAAGCGTTTTCAATGCATAATATTATCTACTGGAATGCTTCTTATTTTGAATTTACGGATCCTTAAGGCTTTTAACGCTGTTGATGTTTGTTGTAGACCTCTAGCAGTTATCTGCGGTAGAACTTTATTTTAAGGACGAATCATATGCTCCTAGATCCTTACTAGCTATCTGGTAGATATCGAGCGCAGATATCAAGGAGGGAGATTGGCCTACGTATAGCCTACCTTAAAGGCGTTTTTAAAAACCGCAGTGCCCTACTAAATCTGTATTACTGGTTGCATACATAGTGAGGCCAGGCGTTTTTAACTGCCGATTGGAAGCCGCAATTTTGCCTTAAAAATATGTGCACCAAATTGCATACATTTTAGCTGAAGGCGTTTCTCAAAATTTCTTTAGCGGGAATTTTCATTCCCAATACAGACCTTTCTTAATGAGATTAAGTAATAACAGTGTAAAGTTTGCTTACCCAATTATTGCATTGAAAATGATGAGATTCTAAAATGGCTTCGTCTTCTTGCCATTTTATCTTTTGATCTTGTAAGTACCCCAAAAATAATTTTTTTGGTATTTTTAGTACCTAATGCAAAGAAACGCCGCAGTGTTTTGTGTTTCAAATGAGGCATAATATCGGAATTATTCAAAGCCAATTCTTGCATTCAAATTGCAAGTTACTATAACGAGCTGCATTTATCTAATACATACTTTACTACTACACAGCTAATTTTAAAGTTACTGCATAGGACGCATTCTATTTTTTATTCCATAAATAAATGATAAGTAAAATTCAATCACCACTTGTAGGTGAGTAAATTGGCATCGATGTTTAACTTCAACGAGGAGCAGTTTTATGCCAGTTGGACTGTACAAGTAAATTGTTTTCCCTATTTGTTAGGAAATATGAATACGTGCGCTTACTTTATAGAATTTTTTTTTTGGGGGGGGGATTTTCACAAGTTAGTAACACCGCATTTTCTTTACTCAATGAAATTTAAAACAACCATATGAATCAGTCTGACTTGATAGCTAAGCTTTATTGTTTTACGTATCATCGACGGCTGAACTATTAGACCGCGTACTTTATTTTCGGAGAGTCAAAGTTTGAAATCCTATTTTACATCTTTGAAGGAGAACAAATCGATATCATTCCTCAAAGTTTTCACAGAAAGTTTCTGAAGTTCTTTACGTAAGTTTTTTTTGTTCACAATTGAAGTTATGTGGTGACCCATTTACACAATAAAGTATGATAAGAAGTCTGCAACGTTGCCAACCCAGACACGTGGCCTGATACTTTCACCGTCTATATAAATTTAAAATGAATGGAAATTCGCTAACTCATGGTAAGCGCCGTTTTGAATCGAGAAAAGCGAATGATAGGTCTCATGTCAAGGGTTAAAGTTGAAAGTTGCGTAACTTAATTGGTGCGTTTGAATATCTCTGATGATATTTCTTACATGAAAACTGACCAATGGAACTCATCGAAGTTTCTTATAAATGTTTTTGAATAGTAACGAAGATTTGCAGAAAATTTAAAAAAAAAACTCTTTGTCGCTTTCTTTCTTTTAAGAGAATAATCATGTATAGAGATATACAACAGCGCACCCATTTTTTTACTTTAGCCCATCGATGTTTTGCAGTGATGATGAATAAAACTGGTAGACACTGCTTAATCAGGTTACGTCAAATAGGGGAATAATGGAACGGTCACAGAAATTACACAAATTACACAAAATGACACAAATTTATTTTTACAGAATTAACAAGATTAAAAAGATTATGCTTCTCCTTCTTCATCATCGTCATTAGTGAGGTCATGCCTGGAACAAACAAATGTATGCATATGAAATTAGGAAACTTGAACTAAACATTGGCAATAAGAAGAAAATATATTGAAATTTGTACGACTTATATTGACATTTAATTTAATTTATTCATATAATAAATTAAATTGAAAGTCAAATATACATAAAAACGTAAAATAAAACAAATAAAAACAACCATTAAATTCTATAAGTCCAGTTTCGGATTCTCCTCAAAGTTTTGACAGCTAGGAAAAATACAGGTAATACCTGCCGTTAAATTCCGTATATATACTCAGATTTAATGAAAAGCTTTTGTCATTTAAAATGGTAGCAAGTAAATTGCCGTAACTTTTTGCCGCTCAGGAAGCCATTTTTACACCTACTCTACCACACGCTGACACCAGGGCCCTTCTCGGCCTGTGGCGGTCTCATTTAAACAAAAAACCCCGTGACCTCAGTGGATCTCCATTCGCCACCGTTTTTCTTCTTCCCTCTAGCCTACTGCAGCTCCAAAAAAAATTGATGAAATTTTCATGGATCTACTTCAATTTTCTTGGTAAACATACATTCTGTTGAAAAAGAAGATTGTAATGAACTAAATTTCTTATTAATATTATGTTAATATGGAACGGAGATAGCGTTCAGCAAGTTGCAAATTCAGCTTTAAGAGTTTTAATCTTACTATACCGCAGACTCGTGTGTTCTCCTCACTATGACCACCATTTTACTCGAAATTTCGCCGCGAATCTAAAAATGTAAGCTGTAAAAACTTTTTTCGAAAAAATAAAAAAAATTGCACACTTGCTGCCTAAACCCAAGATATAATTTCGAGGGTCACATTCAGGAAGGTAGGCCTAGTCCCGTCTCGGGGGTTGTTTTGTTGCCATTCGTCGAATTATGGTGTTTACCACTCTAGTTTTCCATACATCATCGTATCGCGCCCACAGTATGGTCGGGGCGTGTGGAAATTGAGTGAAGAAAATAGTAAATGGACCATAATATGATCACTAAAGAACAAGCCCAGTGTTCGAGAATTTTTAGGATATAATTGCATTAGGTACATACAAATTACTTTTCAATAGAAAGTGGACGGAAGAAACCTGTGAGTTCCTTTTGTAATCCTCTTTTCAATAATAAATTAGTGACTTGATGAAGGCTAAGGAAAATATATAGTGCCGCTCTCATCCCTATATAGGCAGCCCTCCTTCCGCAAACGGTGATTGGTTTTGAGGAGTTCCATTAAATGGGACGCCAACGCCCAAATGTTTACCCTGCGTTACCAAAAGCAACTGTACAATTTCGGAATATTGTAGCTAAAATTAGAGGAAAGTGTTGATAGATAGGGTGTTTCTAACACTTTTCACAGGATGCTGTTTGCGGACATGCAAAGCCCTTCGAGAGAGATGGCCGAAGAGAGGGGGAAGTGGGAAAGAGAAAAGAAACCGAATCATTTTAAAAATATACTCACACATTCATTGATAGCTCCAACATTGAGGAAATCGTCGGCTCTGATAGAAACGACTTATTTGGTGCCTTGCTAGTTGCGGAGTTTGGGCGATTTCTGAGGACCCTCGTGTCAGTTTCATTTTTCTTCATCCGATTTGAGACTACATTTCCGTTGGAGAACAAAGCTTTCTTCATTTTACTTGTTTTTGCACGAAAGGGCTGCCTCGGTGAGGCTCGTGGGAGTGGTTGTGCGATTTCCGACAACTGTTCTATGGCCACATCTTTTTGAGGTTGTACAAAATCTGAGTGAGGTGTGACTACTGCCAGCTGATCTGTAATGTGTGTCCCGCCTGTAACACTGGAGGAGGCTATAGTGTTTGAGGAGACTTTAGTGTTTGAATCGGCTGCAGTGTTTGAGGTTTCTGCATCGTTGGGTGGAGGCTCAGTGTTTAAAGGGGCTGTAGTATTTGAGGGGGCTGTAGTGTTTGAGGAGACTGCAGGGTTTGAGGAGGCTGCAGTGTTTAATAAAATGATTGCAGTGTTGGATGCACCTGCAGCTCTTTTACGTTTGTTTGGTGTCCCAACGGAAGGCGCGTTCCGGAAGAAGTTCTTGATCGTCGTGTTGATTTCTTCTTTGTAACAGTCGGGTAGACTATAATTTAACGTGTTCATCCGCCTTACGACAGAATCTGAAAATAAATAGAAAAGGTCTCAATGAAGACTCGTAACAAGAAAAGTTCACTATCAAAAATCTCTGAGTAAAATTCGGTGTATGCATCACTCCGGAGTCTATATAACATCCAAAGAGTCAAAGTGATAGGACTGCGGAGTGGAATTCATCATTTTTTGTGGAGTATCGTATACTCTTTCACCTAGCATTCGTACCACGCGGGTTACTTATACTTGGGCGCTAAAGAGCCTCCGTAGGGAGACATGCATCTAATTTCACTGCAAGATATTTAACAGCGTGAAGAGCATATACATTGAATATAAATTCAGATGATGAAGTTAGTGCAGTTGGTGCAAAAGACCAGGTTTTTCATGTACTACTGTGACGTAGCGAGCGTACGAGAACCGTTCCAGCGTAAAACTGACCGTTTTAAAAATCCGAATTTTGGGGCATTTTTAAGTTGATTTTTAGGGGTTTCCGATGGTGAAATATCTCCGGGACAATTCCTGTGACGTCAGGAGCCTTAGTTCTCTCGACTTAAGCAATAAACAAACTATGGAACAGGCCCACTCTCTCATTTCGACGGGAATTTTGATCGCGTATCGAGAGCTAATTGAATCTCCGTCATCTTCCGGCACAATCATTAGAATTGGAGAATCAGGAAAACTGACCAAAGACAAAATCAGTAACAATACTGCGCTGTCGCGCGCATTGCCCCCGAAAATTGTGGCAAAATTGAATAATTCAAAAAATAGAGAAAGGACGAAAGAAAGACGGGGGAAAAGGGGAAAAACTCGAGTCGATTTTAACGAAACAGGAGCGAAAAAAAAGCAATGCGTTCAAACAAAGACAAATGAGCGCGGAACCGATACGATCTAACAATTACGGCTAATGCACTCTTATCAACCTAAATTACGCTTGCTCTGCGACTGACGGCTCTGCTCTCAGGAACGAGAACCACACAACTCCAAGATATTTATACGCGTAGATACGAGATTTCTGCTTAGGCTCTTCTTCTTCCTCCCACTTTTTTTCAGCGAAAAAAGTCGGGCTTACGATCCGAGCGGGTACCAATCAGACGACAGAGCCCTAGATTTTAATCGGTCACCGCTGCACGGAGAAAATTGTTGCCAGATAGCGCCTTTTTCCTGTTAAATCCGTGCAAAATTACCCGCATTTTACCGCACAACCTAGCAACCTTGGCGGATGGACGTTGCACAGTGAAACGAACCTTCGCGAAAAATCGGAAATAAAATTTTTACTAAAACCGCAAATTTTCTTGTCACATTTTAAATTTTAAAGAATGGTTCTCGAAGAAAATATCACGAGAAACCTAAATGTAACTGCTTTTAAATACCTCCGTTTCGTATTAACGAAGATATAAACTTTTAAAGCATCCGCAAATCATGTCCGGTTTCTCCACTGATTTGCATCATTGTGCGTCGAGGTTCGGAAAAAAGCAAGAGCACGCTTCACTACTGCTAGTTGCATTTCGTCTTTTCCCAAACGTTCGTATCTTCATTCCAACTTTTTGAAATTGACTCACATAATTCCGGTTTTTTTCTTCTTTGTTTTCCTTACAAAAATATGATTGCGCAATAACCGTCCAATATTTTGCCAAATTCTGCATGTACCTGTTAGCAAGAGGGCTAGGAAAATTTTCAGGCAGAGATGCAAATGAATTTTCTGGCAAATATCCCATTTGCGGTGGGGAATTCCACAGTATAAGGATGCACTTACGTCCTTCTGTCCTGGGAACGACGATTCGTCTTGCGGTGGCGGAAACGGCTCATTTTAGTTGCTTAAACTGTCGAAGAAAGTGCGTTTTCGCGTCCGATTTGGCGATCCTGCGGATCGTCATTTTTCGTTGAGTAAACAGACTTTCGCCTGGACGGCTTTTAGGATTTACGGCTGTTTTATCCCTGTCGTTCGTTCGTGCCTCTTCCGTGTGCGATTGAAAAATCGTGGTTTGTGCTGTAAGGCCCGCGTAAGCATGTGAAACTCCAAATCGATTTCCGCATTCTTTTACTCTGTACGTTTTTGGACCGATCAATGTACCAGGGCATGAAAGTGAGTGCCATAAACATATTCCCTCATCAAAATGAGCGCAATACACGGCAAATTCATAAAAAAATGTCAAAACGTATCTGATTTCAAACTTCGATGGAAAATAAATCCATCTCATCAACCCAATTCGACAAAAATTTTTTAGATTTTTTTTTTTTTTTTTTTAGTGTAATTGCGCATAATGAATCACAAAATTTTTTTGGACTTATATTGATCTTGAGAAAAAAATTTCTCAAGACTACATACAAAAGCCATAAAGATACACACCGTTTCGTTTTTTCTTGGAAAACGGAAAAACTAACTTTGGGTAACGATGGAATTGCGAGCAAAATTATCGGAGAAAGTGGAAGAAAAATATCCATTAGTTGTGTTGTATCAAGGGAAATTTAGCAATGCCTGAAGGTTCATACGGCGTTTTTCCTTAGCACGGAAGCTCCTTAGCTTGATTTGCGTATCACTAACAATAATCAACCCCCTGATAACGGGAAGCGATACAACCTTTTCCTCAACTATCAAAACTCCTCTACTCGGGTTGAGAAATAGAGAAGGGCCGCTGGTTGTCCAGGTGGAATGGCAGAGCGATCAGGAAGACGAATTCAGACGAGCATCATGTCCTGCGTAAGACGGGAGAAACAAACACTTAATCCCGATTGACAAATCAGCGCTGGCCGTTCCCCATTCCTGACCGGGGTCCGTTGCAGCCAAATTTGATGGTTATCAGTCCCCGCGCCGCGCCGCGTGACGTAACGGAGCCACACACACACTCACAAATCCGTGGTCGCGACCACTGTTGTCGGCCGGCCGGAATCGACCGGTGCCGTACTGCCGCGTTACCGAAGAGAGTCGTAAGTGGAAAAATTAAGTTTTGAGGAAATGGACGCACTAGCGTCTGAGCGGAAACGATTATTTCACGAGTCGCCGTTCTTTATACATTTTTCGTCAATCATCCCAGAGCCTTTCAGATATCATGTGGTTGATTAAAAATCTACGAATTGTATTATCAACTTTATAAAAAGGTCCTTTTTCTTTCCACATTAGACAAGACAGCTGTAAGCTAGTTTCTACGCGCTTTCTTGCTGCACGCAGCAGGGTGTTGGGTATAACGATACTGGAAAAAAACACATTGGATCTAAAGTCCAGACTCTCAAAAACATCGACAAGAAAAAATACTCTTGATTCAATCGGATTTTTGCTTAAATCAAGAACCAATCCTCTTAATTTGAGCGGATTTCCTTTTGATTTAAGCTTAAATCTGATTGAATCAAGAGTCCTTTTTCTTGTCAATGTTTTCAAGAGTCTAGACTCTAGATCCAATGCGTGTTTTTTCCAGTGGATTACAGAAAACGCTTATTTCTCATCTCTAATTGTAAGTCTGAAGAACTTCCTGCTATGTCCACTGTAATTCTATGCGCGAAATGGATGAGATCACATGTACTGTCAGGCTTATTTTCGTACCTTATCGTCTAGTGGTCTATCAAGGCGTTTGCCTGGGTGTCCAAGAATAATAGGGCATGGGTACTAGACAATCTCGTCATCCACGTCCCCCGTAAGTGTAGTAGCCGGTTTTAGATGGACGGCCACTTTTCCGAAAATGTTGAAGTTAAGATCTTCAGCTCTCTGTCATCATTCGAAAATTGTTCATCATCAATTGAAAATTTATTACTGACGCAGCCAAAATTCGAGCTGTTATGTTAGTCTTTTTTCAAATTCAATTTCAGAAGCTTTCCAACAATGGCGCCACAATTGCTTTCTCATGTCTATGAATTGCTTCAAATCGGAACGTTTCTTCATCTTACATGCATGTTTATTATAAAGAAACTCATGCTCTAACATTTCCTGGAAAACGCTCCACACTGAGAAAAAACTATGGCTTATAAACCTATTAGAGGTAAATATGGAACACCACTAATAGTAGTACCTCTACATATAATAATAGCACATATACCTTAGTTATGGTCTCTGTACCTTAATTAGGTACAGAGACCTTAGTATGGTTCACAGACCGAGAATCATTAGTTTATTTACGACTATTATAGGTGTTCCATATTTACCACTAATAGGTTTATAAACCATAGCTTTTTCTCAGTGAGTGTATTACCTATAACAATCATCTCGTGAATTAGAGTTTTTCGATCGGCAATTAATTGAATGTCATCTTGATTGGTGCAACCAGTCGATTGTTTAAGTACGATTGACCGTTAATCGATGATTTACCACCGACCGATTGAAAATTAAAACTTGGTAAATTTTCACGTCAACTGTCTAAAAACCAGCACGGAATCGCTTAAAATGTCAGCTCAAATCCTATAAGTGCCTGTGTTTCATGGATAAAAGTGTCTCGATAGAAATTACGGAAATTATTGTGCCGAAATTTGCTCAATTACCTATCATCGAAAACGTTCAGCTTATATGCGATTTTCATTTCTGAAATTCTTCGTAAATGCTGATTCACCCGTGGAAATCAGTGACGCGGCGTGAATGATCGAATATCGATATTTGCCAATTGAAGCTGTGGTAAAGAATCGATTATAAAGGTTTTCTTTGCGAACACCCTCTTTATCGATCCTTTTCCATAGGTTTAAAAGGCAGAACAATCGATATATCACAAAGCACGCTACACCACTGGTGGAAACCCTGGAGAACATCCCAGGGCACAGGTTGTTATTGTTGAAAATTTACTCTTCCAAAACATGCACATAAACCGACTAATTTTTATATGACTCAACTATATTCGATTATTTTATTTTCGATCGTTCAGGAATTCGATCAATCCCTAAATTAACTAAGCGAAACACTCCGCCATGGATGCACCTCGAGGATTGCAATGTGACAACTCATGTGTTGCGGTCCTCGCACTTGTCCAGCTTGCTCGGCGAGGCCGGCGCGGACCTCGTGTGGTTGTGGTGACCAGTCCATGATGAAATTGACACAGTTGTGTCGTTCTTGTCCTGTTTTCCAGGCTTCCAAGCCGGGACTCCAATATGCGGGATGTCCATGTTACGTAAATATCATTTCACCAGCGTCCAAACACCGCCCGCTCCCTTCTCGACCCGAGACTAACTTCCCGCCAAAATCACGGAGATTCATTCCTTGTGTAGAGTCCCTGTATACGCGGGAGAGTATCGCCATCTCAATCCTTTTACTACAAAAAAGTGTGCCGCTCTCTGATTGGTCGGCTATCATGGAGCCCCGAAGTTGGCCCAATGTAAACCAACAAGATGGCGACAAAGTTCTAGACGTGATTTTGAATTTGATAGAAATTTTTTTACATCCATCTTCTGAATTGGGTTCCGATCGAACTTCGAACCCCAATGCATAGTAGTCTATTTTGAACGCATTTATACACTGTTTGGTAAAAAAGAGTTGGAAGAAACAACGGTACGTAGCACTGCGGTGGATAGTAACCATCACCCTGTTTTCCGAAGTTTGATACCTTAGTTGATCTATTTAGCATGAGAACTTCAATTGGATGCACGTGTGTATTTTTGCTACAATATTATCATATGCGATTGTCAAACGACGATCCTACACCCAGCGCAACTGAACTATTCATGTGAAGGTATCAATGATGTCATAAGTCCTTTTTGCGCAACTATACCGTGAACTAATGACCCGTTGAACCCGTTTGTTTTGACGGAATCCGGAAGAGCTGCGTTGACGAGCGCGAAAAATTATTCCGTTGCCGATTGTAAAACCGATAACCATCGCTGCTACTCGACTATATCGACCGCATGATTGCTCTCTGGTAGATTGGTGTGGTGGGCAGCAAAGGGAACCTAATAGTTCCAAAAGAACACAAACCAGTCCAAAATGTATACATCTGTCAGGAAGTGCTTGTTTTGAAGTCAGACACCAAAATTACCGCCGAAGTATCGGTTATTTTGCCATTGGCAGACATGTATTGCGTAATTAGGGGCACAGTTTAGCGAGAGGGAATCAAGTATTTCGGAAACAAAAAGTCTGCTCGCTAAAGGACGTGCTAGAAGGAGCTGTGTGCGCACGGTTTGTATCCTTTTAGCATAAATACGTCCAGTTTTTCGGTAGATGAATTCCCTTTCATTGATGATCCCACTGCACGTTATTAAGTAGAAGGGATAGCTAATTATCTGAACATAATGCTCATGAAAATGTATTTTTACTACCATGGGCTGCACAGAGTGAAAACTCAATACAAAAGTTGGTTAACGCGGCAAGTAAAACACAATATAACCAAAGCTGTTGGTCAACGGTTTCCCAGTCTCTCCATTCATTGCTTTCTGCGCTAAATCCACCGCAAAATGTACCAAAAGTAACACAACATTTGGATTAGTTTGGCTTTTACTTCATGTATCAACCAAAAGTTCCACAAGAACACACATATTTTGATCAGTTTGGGCGTTGGTTTTTAAAAATATCAGTGGCGTGGCGCGCTTTGCAATGTATCGCTGTTCTGCCATTTAAACCTATGGTAAAGCATCGACTACCAAGGTGTTCGCTGCGAACACCCTGATTATCGATCCTTTTCCATAAGTTTAAATGACATAACAATCGATATATCGCAAAGCACGCCACGCCACTGAAAAGTATCCTCACGCAGATACTCTCCTCTCAATTCTTCTTGTTCCAATTTGCGCTTGTTACCCTTCTTTAACCTTATCCACCCCTTTTTTCCATCATTCGAAAGAAACGAACCATCAAAACACGGTAGATAATTTTCGTTTAGGTCTCCTCCTCTCTTTCTGTTTTTTTCTTTTTTCCCCCTTTTTTCGTTTCAAAAATCTGTACATGTGCCAAGTGCCGATTTACCTCCTTTAAGTGATTGCGCACCGTAATTCTTCCAAATAAGAACTAAACAACTTCAAATTTCCTTCACACGAATTTCTGTGTTCGCCTGGCCTGGCAATTGCTTTCGTTGGCAGACCAGCAAAATGATTCTCGCGGAGTACTTTCGAAAGAAAGTCAAAGTAAAAGTGACGCTGTTACTATTTTCGCGGAGTGTATTATTATTTTGCACGTAGAATCCTAAAAACGAGCGACTCAGTCGGTCCGTTCGAAGAAACAATGAAAAGTAAAAGACAAGACATTTTGTAAAAAGTTCAAATAAGTCGAACTGTAGATAACTTTAAAAACTAGAGCGCTTGCTGCCTGCAGAACGTTGCCAAAAGTCTTCAATGAACTGAATCCATCCCAATAATTAACCTGTTTTTTGGAAATGTTTCATGTTGCGGTTTTATCCTGCACAAACGTCCCCGGAACTTAGTGACCACCTTGGGAGAACTTGGGGAGCGCACTGGTGATAGGAGTCTCGCGCGCTGGTTTCGCCGCGGTGCGCTTACGAGTGGGGGCTATCCCGACCCCCCTCGTCCCCCCGTCCCCTGGCGCCGGAGTGAATCAGCCAGAATCAGTCTGCCCGACTCTTAGTCGATCAGTGTGCTCGATCAGTGGTTTTCAGTGGCGCGCCCGTCCGTTCTGCCGGCCAGCATGCTTGTGAAAATAAACAATCCTTTCCAAACATTTTTTCCCTTCAAAATCACTCCAATCGTTCGTTTCGTCTGACCCGAGCTAATCGAAAGTAGTCATTTAACCCCTGCAGTGTAAGTTCTCCACTCTTCATTTTTTCCGCTCCTCCAAATTTTCATCCGCCAGGATTCCAAATTTTTTAGCTTGCAAATTTTCCCCCTTTTTTCCGTTCAATTTACATCAATTAAAACTACTTTCTTTCAAAATTTTGGTAAATTTCTACTACTGGTTCAGTGCTTGTGAATGTTAAAATCTCGTTAATTTTTGTGACAGCTACTCGAGGATCTGGTTTGGATAATTCTCTTTGCAGAAGGATTTTGTCACATCTCTCCTTTTTTTGGGGTAAGTTTTTATTAGTTTATGTTTCCCTCTCTTTCTATCTCCTTTCAGAATGCACATTACCTGCGAGTATCCACTGAGTTTAACATTTTAAAATAATTTGCCATCGTCTGAATTTGGCAAGAAGTCCAAATTTAATGCACATAAAACGGTTTGAAGCTTACATGTCATATCCGAATATTATTGAAATGCTGGATGCTTAAGCAAAGAGAAATAAAAAAATATATTTCTCCTTACAACCTCCATTCCTTTTTTATATGTATTAAACAAATTCCATTTTTGCCGATTCTTCGTGCTAAAGAAATGTATTCTATGCTGTGAACTCAAATCTTGGAGGATTTCATCGAGTAACATTACCATTGTCCCTGCTGAAGTGATGTTAGTCTTAAGATATGGAAGCGCAATAGGATTTACAACCAGAGTTGCTTGAAATGAACGAAACTTAAGAAATTTGAACATTTCCGTGAAATATTTAGTGCAATTCATGATAAATATGAAATACGATCTGAGGGGCTGGGAATGCAACCCGCACACTAAAACATTTTTATAATTCAGAATTTTTTTTACTCGGTTCCAAATTTGAATATCTTTTTCTCGTTTGTGAAGCATGTTTATTGAGCACGAAAAATACGATGCTTCTGAATAACATTCGTAGAGTTTTAATAATTCGTCACCCCTCTGATGCAAGTGCAAGGGCGCCACATATATATTTCGGAGACGTTTCAAGCAAAACTTAAAAATTTTAAAATTAAGAAATGGTATTTCGTTTAAAACACACTGGAAAAAAACACATTGGATCTAGAGTCCAGACTCTTGAAAACATTGACAAGAAAAAATACTCTTGATTCAATCGGATTTTTGCTTGAATCAAAACGAAATCCGCTTAAATTAAGAGCTTGGTTCTTGATTTAAGCTAGATTCTGATTGAATCAAGAGTACTTTTTCTTGTCGATGTTTTTAAGAGTCTGGACTCTAGATCCAATGTCTTGTTTTTTCCAGTGCAGTTCTAAAGCTCCGATTAATTTACGTCATTGTACGTAGTTTGACAAAAAAACGGTTTCGTTTGTTTGTGAATTTCGGAAGTCGTTTCTTCGCCGCGAAGCAGGTGCTCTCACACGCGCGAGCTCGGGAATTTTATGGTCATGGGAGTGGGCGAACGGTCCCACGAATTGGACGTATTTCTGCCGAACGGAACTATGTGCATTTAGACACGAGCCCTGAGACCCATAAGAATACATGCATGACAGGGCTCACGTTATAATGCACATAGTTCCGTCTGGCAGAAACACGTCCAATTGAGTCAGTGAATGTTGGGGCCCTGAAACAATGATTTATAATTATTTTTGCTTAAATTACGCTCGTTCGTGAACGGATTCACGATTAACTTTCTTCGCGCTGATTATGTCATCAAAATCTGAAACTTATATTAAAGGGTTTTGATACTTGAGACCTGAGTTAGCTCCATCGCAAAATGCAAATTAGAACCGAGTATTTGGATCTAAAAGCCCCGTCGCGTTCACTAAAACTTCATCGCTTCTTCGCAAAATGATCCTTATCGACAAAGCTCTATCTTCCAATGTTATCTACCGTGCAAGGTCATTCGGCACGTTTTCGACCTAATTTCAAAACCGGTCCACTGGGTTGGGGCTAGGGGCTGATTTGACATTTATGCATAGGAGTTTTTGTGACTAAGTAGTAGACGTTCACATATATGCTGTGCTAAGGAAGAACGACGTTTGAGCTTTCAGACCTTGCCAAATGTCCTTTAATAAAATACGAATTTTCAGGGAAATCTGTAAATATTTTTCCTTCAATTTTTGGAAGACCTTTACTCGCAATAAGATCTAAATTATCTGAGAAATCGAACAGAAGATATTCCTAACTTTCTTTGAATTTCCATAACTTTCCTAACTTCCACCGAATCACCTTAAGACTCGTGTGTCTACCGCAATCAGTTAATGAACTAAAATTTTGTTTCTGGAGATTCTACGATGAAAATCCGATTCTGTGACAAGCGGTGGTGACCCATTGTCCGGAACCCGGAAACGCGGAGACACGGAGTGATGAGCGAGGCCGGGTGTATAATTAGCCGGCGCTGGCGATCGGACGCCGGGCCGGGCCGGTATCCAGGGAGTATGATATAGTGCAATTAGGCGTCGGAGAAAAATTGGAGGAGCCACACCGCCGCCGCAGAAGGAAACGGGGAATTAGCTGGAAGACGAGGCTCCGTGTTTGGGTCCTTTCGTCGCTGTTATTAATCGCGCATTGTTTTCCGCCATCCGAGGAAGGAATAAGTGCCCCGATGCTTCCTCGCTCATTTTTCAAACTTGTGATCGGTCCGGCTGTCATCGGCAGGGAAGTGTTCGCATAGTCCGCTCGCCGTCAATTTTTCCGCAAATACAACGAAACCGCGGAAGCCGCGGATGTGTCCACGCGGGTAGAACTAGCAGTCGCACTCTGTATCGAGACCATGGAAGAGGTCGGACAAAATTTGGAAACTTGAAACGCATAGAAACGGAGTTAATACAAAATTTTGAGGATCTGAAAGTAGTTCCACTGGTTTCCGCGTTAAATTTTCTTCCAGAAGCACCCCATTAAGTTAAAAATATGACGAAACAAGTATCAAAATTTGCAGTTTCAATCATATATTTCATGTCCGACCTCGCTATACAGGTACTCTAGTCCGACCTCCCTAATTGACTCAATCCACTGTGCGTCGCCCAGTGAAAGGGGTTTTATGAAGAACGAACCAAATAACAATCACCACCCAACATCTTGACTCTTATTCTGCTTTCAAAGTTACGTTCAATAAGAGGATAAATAGGTGATATGGATATAGGATATGGCGATATAGGATATGATGAACGAACCAAATAACAATCACCATCCAACATCTTGACTTTTATTCTGCTTTCAAAGTTACGTTCAATAAGAGGACAAATAGGAAATTAGGAAAATTTGTGTTGTTTGTTTTGCATCGAGAACTGCGTCACAAGACAGTGCACAATGTAAAAAAAAGTCACCAAAATCTTGTGTTAATAATGGAAGTGAAACACGAAATAACACAAGCTGTTGGTTGATTTTTTTAGTGTTAGTATTCCCCGCGTCAAATCGACCAAATATTTGTGTTAAGCGACCCAAACCGTAGGTTACTAAGAAAGACATCGGATCATGAAGAGAGTATCCTGCGCCGAACTTATGTACTCTAGTTTTCCACCCCATACGTAGAGGTCGCAACTTAAGAGTGACTGCCGCACCAGATTATCCCGGATGTGATCCAAAATCAATCCGGATGCCTAGTTACTAGCTTCTAACGAGGTCGCAGATTTTTAACCCAACATTGTGTCAGAGGAACCAAGTCCTTTGCGTTGATCTGACACACGAAAGTAACTTAGAGTTACACCAAACACGGACATTTTTAACTGTGTGTTCATTTTGAAATAAGATCAGTGAAAAGATTGATTAGCACTCTCTACTCTCTCAAATATTCGCTCTTCCAGTTAGGTACGTCAGTTGCATCACAGTGAGCGTCTTATAGTCTCCGTTGTCTCTGTTCCGGCCCCTTTCGGCGATGTAATCATCTCGAATTCATCACCCAAATCAACGCAGGCTGCAAATCCGAGTGCCAAATTTGGACCTGTGAATATTTTAATGTCGCCGGAGTCTCTCGGAGCCATGACGCATAGGTATCTGTTTTTGGGCACTAACTTTCCAACAGCACCTTTTCTTCCACGCACTCGAAAAAGCTGCTGAAAATGTCACGGCTTCGTCATTAAATATGTCCTCAAAAAATGAGGTGCACGAGGATTGTATACGAAAGATGTTCAGTGCCGTAATTGATAATCTCCTTATGCACTGAAATAAGGAAGGGTCAGATGATTTGAACTCGGTAAACCCGAATTGGTACTGTGCAGCAAACTTGTTGGAGTTGTATCCGGAAATTCTCTCGTAAGAGTGCATTTTCAGATAAGACTATCTTTTTAAAACAAAATATAGACACTAACAAGAAGGAGAAAAAAAATAAACACCCTAGTGAAGCAGATGTTCTCTCAGCTACCATCCGATAGCTCCGTCTATTCTGAAAAATATGCCTGTTGTAATGCTGGTTAGGTTTCTCTCCGGTTTAAAAAAAAATACGCATTCATCTGGATCGCAAACCTTACCGTAGTTTGTTCATATTCGATGTGTTCAGTTCAGAAGGTTTAAAAAAAATGCGAACGACCAATCAGACAGGAAGCCTCTAACAATATGATTCCCGACTAAATTATGCAAAAACGGTCTGTACTCGCCCATAAAATTTTTCTTGCATGAGAATCAGGAGGCTGGTCGCTGAATTTTCAGTCATGATTTGCATTCAAGTCCGGGGAACTCCACAGAAATGCCTCCAAAGCAACCCATGCAAACGTCTCGAAAATCAAAATTCCGCTCGCTCATAAAACCAGTCCGTTGAGTATACGGATTCTTTTGAGATATTAACGCACTCTATCTCGTCCCCGTCATTGCCGAGTTCACATGAACGTACTCTTCACTCAGGTTCTCTCACCCGTAAATCATATTGACCTCCTCGCGAATTGACGCCAATGTTTCATAACCGATTATCCCGCTCACAAATATTTTCACGCAATATTCTGATTTCATGGTCATTAATAATGATTTCATTACGACTCATATTTCAACCATGACTAAGGCTGGGGGTTGGGTTTCCCGACCATCCTCTCCCTTGGAAAATACCCCCGCGTGCTACTTAGTCGTCTCCTAGCTCAAAAATTGGTTGTAGAGTCAATGGTCTCCACGGTATAATGGAATCAGTTTTTTGCATAATAGCATTGCATTATTCTAACGCATTGAATTTATCTATAGATTTTTTTTTATTTTTTACCATACAATTGTAAGCATTCCTCATTAGATCTGTACTTTGTTTGTTTATTTCATTTTTTTACCATTACTTTCTGAATTTGACTCTCATTCTGCCGTTCAAAGCAAAACCGCCACAACTCTATTTTAGATTTTTTCAATTTTTTTTCTTACAAGATGTTGTATTGTAGAACGAACGCAGAACATCATTAGCCCTTATAACTTGAGTGTATTTTCCTGTATTTTCCTGAGGAAATAAACTATTCTAGAAATGATTGTATCATACTGCTGAGAAGCCAAACTGAAAAAAATGAAGCGTTATGGTAATTAGGATTTTTTGGAACAGAACAGAATAGAATAGTACTATTTGTAGTATATATCGGTGTGATTGGAGTTGAGCGTTTTGGTATGGGCGGCAGCATTCCGCTCTCAGTAATTATGTTTTGTTTATCAGTATGAACATCTGTATTTTATTTTTGATTTTGAAGTGCCTCTTTGTAGCATTATTTATAAAAACCGTCTGGTCCTTTCAGGTTCGATTCTTGTTTAATTTCGCCTTTTGTTCTGCCATTGCTTTGATGGCAGCAGACACTATTTGTGCTACTTCTTCGGTACAAGAATCTTCACTAAGTTCTTTGAATGCATCCGCGAGGACCTTGCCCCATACATCACGATGGTGAGGTGTTTGAGGTACCTCAAATGAGGTGTTTCCACCATCGTCATAATTGTATTGCTTTCTGGGGAACATGACCATTAACAATAACACGTGCTTCCTGTCACGGCAACGTCCGAGTTGGGTCCCGTGTCGGTGATTGGATAACCGAGTTGGGTCCCGGTGGACTTTGCTCCCGATCGAGTTGGGTCCCAATGGACTTTGGTCACTCCTAACGTTAAAGGAAGATAGTAGTAAATTCGGCAACCGTGCCTCGCTATGGAATCGCCGAGAAGCAACACAATCTTTTTTCTTTTTAATCTTTTATTTTTCTTTTATAGAAAAAACAATACATTTGTTCCTATTCATTTTTATAAATCAGGGAAACAAGGAACGGTCACGTTTTGTGACCTAGTCAGTACAAATAAAACAATCTAAAAATGACATAATTTTCCGTGGAGGCTCACAGATATGTGCATCGTCAGTGGCTCGAATCTTCACTCAGTTACTGAATTTTTCTCTACGCAGGTCAGAGTCACTTTTCTCAACGTGATTATGGTCTGATGGCTCCCCGAGGAGGTTTTTAAACTCGTCCAACTTTAAGTAATTTTTGCATTTACTATTTGCAGAGCTCCACCGCTCAATGTTTTTGCTTAGTTTTTTATGGAAACGGAATTTATAATTGTTAATCACTAATAACTGTTTCCCTTTTGAACTGAACATATTAATTACAGATTAATTTCAATAATCGGCCCGCAGTTATCATTGTGGCGCGGATGATTTACCAACAATTTTTTTTTGTAGATTTGACCAAATCGGGCTGGTCCTGATGTGAAAATTCCTTTTTTTATTGAAAATTCGCTCAATCGCTCGTCGGTATAAAATTAACAGTCTTCGACGCTTTGGAAAGTTTTCAATGAACTTATAACTTCATGATAAAAAAATCGATTCAATTTGTTTCGACTCAACGACTTTTACGTTAAAAACTAAGTTTCGGGTGATGAACTGCCAGCTACTGTCCGATTTTATGCTCCAGCCGTTTATGATGAGCACAAGTCCACTAACCGTAGAGCGATTACAAGATTTACACTGGAAACATCCTTTTTTTGTAACTTTCCATGTTACGCGTTGCACGCTATGATTTATGCTTTCATCTGAGCTGATGTTAAAACTATACGTGACCAAGTGATTAAATCACAACAGTACCTTGCTTATGTAAAATTCCCGTCATATTGGAGTTACTTTTAATAAATTATACTCTGGAATATTAAAGGTTAGAGAAGTTTATTTCATTACTATTAATATAGACCGAGTTTAGCAAAAAAAAGTCAAGTGTACGTACGTGGGAACGTGAGTCAAAGCATTTATTCGGATACGAGAGTCTACAGCGGGAATTCCGCCTATGAACTAAGCCGAAAAAGTCGGTGCTTTTCTGCTTTAACTTGGTGCCAAAGTACCTACCTGTGTGCAAGGCAGTCAACCGACCGATAATCTTGACAAATATTTTAAATCTTGATTAACCAAGATGACGGATTCATCAAGATCTTTGAGACTATGCATAAAGAACGCCAGATGTTTTTCCCGATTTTTCGAGCGCCCCTACTCCCCCCTCCAATTGTCAGACTCCTCTAGGTATCCATAAATTAAGTCTGCTTTACCGTACCTCCTCCCCCTTTCATTCCGAGGAAAAATTTAAAAATTAGTTCATTTATTTTTCTCTCTCCTTCTCTTTTGCTTCTCAAATTTTCAGATTACAAGCGTCGGGTAGGGTCGAATCCTCCTCCGTCTTTGACAGGCATTTCTATACTGCCGTGCTAAGGATAAACGCCGTATGTACATTCGAGAGTTGCCAAATCTCCCCTGATAAAACATGTATTTTTGACAACATTCATGCATATTAATCCTTGAAATTTTTAGATATTTTAAATTGAATTGCGTGCAAAATTGTCTGAAAATTTTGGGAAAGAACATTCACAATTTTCCTGATAAATTTGGTCTTTCGATAAGGAAACTTGGCAATGTCTGAAGGCTCATACGGCGTTCTTCCTTAGGACGGCAGTATACCCCACTCTCCTCGAGTGCTTAATGTAAGATCTGCCCGCCTTCTCGTGGACGTGTTTTTACTTACGGACGTTATTTATCCGGGCGGATTAAAAATATGAAAAGTTAATCCCCAACTGGGAACTGGACTAAAATATCATACGTGGGATGCGGACAAGTCATGCCACCCACATCATGAGATAAAAACAGTCGACAAATGCCCTGTCAACTATGTTGATTCGCGCAGTTTTTATACCTCGCACGGCGGAATGCGCTTGCTATACCGCAGTTTTGAACATTGTAAAGATTTGCTTCACAAGTTGACAATATTGAGCATTCAATTTCATTACATCTGCGAGTACATTGAGCTCTGACTAACTATGCTATTTCATCAAACATATTCGAAGTTGTCCAAATTTACGTCAAATTCTTAAATATTCGTGTAATTTCACTCATTTAATTCGAGAAATTCTGACCAAACTGTAAAATGTGATGTTGATTTATGACGAGTTACTGGTATCGAGCAAAGTCGGATTGAAATCTAGAATATCTGCGGGCGTTCAACTAATTTTAATAAAAATTCAATCAAATTTTTCGTCTTTAATGTTTCATTGCTCTCAAAATGTTGGATCAAATTAAGATGGAATTTTGATCAATAGTTAATCGCAATTTCATCTAACAAACCAGTATAAAATGACTGGAATCTGATGGATTCGTACAACACCCCTCTATGGCCTGGAATCCATACGTCAATATTTTGAGTGTTGCGGACGGTTCTTTATAAAATGCTTGTCAAATGGATGTTGTACAATGTTGGATCAAATTGGATCGAATAGAATTTTTTTCAAGTTCATCGCCTGCTGCTCAGTGGAAGAACTTTTGATAATGTAAGGAATTCTTCAAATACTCGTCCACGCTAAGGAATCGATGTCTCCGTTTTGAATTTATCGAGCGGTCACGTATTGAATGCCTGATCAAATGAATTTTGTAGAGTTTCAGGTGAAATTTTGATCCCGTTTTGATCCAGTATATTAAACTGCAGCAACGTGCAGTTTGCTGAAGTTAACTGAAAGATCCAAATAATAAAAAAATGTGGTGAAAACGGTTAAATTTTAATGAATCAGTAGAAAACGCCTCTGTGCTTTGGAAAGAACTACTCAATTTTGAATTTCGTAGGCTCTGCTCCAAATTCCGAATTCAATGTTGTCGCATTGTGCGGAAGCGCAGAGTCACAACCGGATCCCTCATTTCGGCAAGCGCGCCCCTTAGGCCGAAAGCGAGCGGTACAATTTCATTAGGCGGCGTTTCTCTGAAAAACGAAACCTGCGCGATAGGAAACCTCTCTTTTCTGGAATTAAAGCTAATATCCTTGCTCAAGGTCGTAAAGCGAGTTGGCGTGACAGGATTTAGATTTTCGGCGAGCCGCGTCCACGGGAGGCCAAGACGAACCATAAAACGACGATAAATCATCCCACGACGCTCAGCGGCGTGTTGCGCTTCGCGATGAATCGAATGATCCGTCATTTAAACTTGTACGAAAGGATCGATTGTTAGGGTATATCGAACTTATCGATTCTTTAACATAGTTCCAAGTGGGGAAATTTCGATTCTCGATCATTTATCACGTTCAGCCGCCGAGACGAACCGTGTTTACACACGAGGCTCCCGTCGTAGGTACGCGGTTTTAACTACCATTTTCTCCTTTCGCCCGGAGATGCTGGGAGTCCGGAAGGCAAAGGCGATTCCAGGATTGGCGGGCTGCTGTAAATCAACGCGATTTATCGCCCTGGAACTTTCGCGTATCAAGTTCTGCGCGCTATCTCCGCGGTCACTTTTTGTTTCATCTCAAGGACGAAGAGCGGGCGTATACTTTGACTGGGCGATGTAAAGCAAAGTAGATCTATCTTCGCGGGAATAAAGCAGAAAAACAACAACATCAATAATCTTTTGTTAATCTAACAACTTTATGGGTTTTAAAGTGAGACAGAAGATCCACAATCTTGATTCTTTCATCTGAAGGGTAGGAATTCGCCAGCCTGATTGGCCCAGTAGTAGCGAGTCTGACTTAAGGTCGATAGGTCCCAGGGACAAGTCCCGTTATTGGCGTGCACTGAGAAAAAGCCATGGCTTTTAAACCAATTAGTGGCTCATATGGAACACCACTAATAGTAATAAAGGCAACATGTAATAATAGCACATATTCCGTAAAGATGGTATATATACCTTAAAATGGTTCACAGACTGAGAATAATTATTCATTTACGACTGTTAGTGGTGCTCCATATGGACCGCACCAATTGGTTCATAAAGCCAAAGATTTTTCTCCGTGTGGTCCTGTTGAAACAGATTCTACCCGGCTTTCATTAATCCCTGCTCCCCTTAATTATTAGAGCCTAACACAAAGCGGAGCGGCGGCGCACTGGCGCCTACAAACCTAACAGGGATACTTCACGCATTGCGCAATGCGTGAAGTATCCCTGTTAGGTTTGTAGGCGCCAATGCGCGTTCCGCGTTGGCTGCCCGCCCGCCGCGCCGCGCCGCAGCGTACCACGGCGCTTGAAGCAACTATTTCACACCAGAGGTATTGCACAGTATCGTACGAAATTGAAGGCACTTCAACATATTAGGAATGGCAGGCATCCTTCAAAAGTACGGAGCTTTCCTCGCAAAATAAATCAAGATACCTACTACGGCCCAAAAAGAGAGCGGTAGTCCAAAAACTCACTAAGTCCTAGCATTCGTAATTAGTAACGTTTAGAATGCACTTTATCGTCAGGCTGTTGCTTAGTCGCCATCGGCTGTAAAGCGCTATAAGAAATTGTATCGCCGGCTGTAGAAGCTATTGGAAAGCTTACAGTCGGCTGTAGGTCTATGGTATTTTGGAACACAGATTCCACTGCCAATTTTTACCAGGGAAATATGATTTCTGTCCATCGTGCGACGGCGCGCGTAGTTTGCAGTGGATGCGTGGAATTTTATCGGCGAGGAAGTTAATCAAAGCGGTAACTCAGTGCTCAAAAACAATCAGTGTGCCGAGCCGATTTCCATTCAAGCCGAAGGTGCCAATTTTTGAAGCGAACGGGGCATAACGCGCGAGCGAGTGGCTAGCTTTTAATGTAATCGAAATATTTCTTGGAAGTAATACCGATCTGCGATCGTAAAGACAACCCTGACCATCCAAAATCTCTAATTAAGATCTGAAATCAAATGCAAGTGGTGGAATCGGAGAACTTTCATTTTGGGGCCTTAAAATAACAATCAAAGCGACTTCATCGGGCGAGGCTTAAGTTCGGGGGTCAACCCTACTTTTCATTTAAAAATCGTTGATAAGCACTCCTTTGAGTCTACGTTTTGTGCCTTTAAAGATAACTAATGCTTGTTGGAAGGTGTAAGCATTTGGCAAGGCGAGTTTTTGCAAATTTGTTTACATTTAGCCAAATCAATACTACTATAGATGCAGCCCACACTTCAAGAGGGAAAGAGCAGAACATAATAGCTTGAAATGGATAGACAAAGGGATAGACGAAGAAGAGAAAAGGCAAATGGAGCGATCCTATCGGTTGAAACGGGTGGTTGGTATAAACTAAGGGAGAAAATGATAGACTAACTGGGTCGTGAGTTGCAGTTAGTTTGTCTGTTCCTTACCTCCTTTGTCCATTGCATCGATAGGGGATCGCTCCGTTTTCGCTTTGTCTATCGCTTTGTCTATCGATTTCAGTAATCAGGCCGCAAAGCGAACCCGCGAGCCCAGAGCTGGGGCTGGAAGAGCGGGAAGCCGAGTGTTATGCATGCATTATGCAACGCTGGGCCCGACGGTCAAGCAGGAGTAACACTCCACAACCCACTAGACCGCGGTCGCGGAATCAATCACAATCTTCGATAATCACACCGTCCGCTGGATAAGACACACACCTCTCGCTACTCACTACGGCTACGAGTCATGCTTCCAGGGTCCCCACTTCTCGCCACCAAGCCAAGCCGGCCGCTACCCGCTAGCATTAGCGCTTTTTCTACGATCTGAATAGAGCTACACTGGTTGATACCCAACGGTATCATACTGTTCATTTCATATGCTCTTTCGGGAACATTTTACAGGAGGGCTTTATTGGCTGAGCGGAAAGACGCACTTTGATGATGGTCATGCAAAAATTTCGGCAGGTAACATCTCTGTCGATGACGTTTCTTTGAAGCTCTACTCTGATCGCGTAAAAGGCGCTAATGGTCCCTTTGAGATTCTTCTTTGCCTAATTACTCTGAGTGGAAAAAATGTTAATTTCCTGACATTTTTTTAAACTCAGAATGTAGGTAGTTGAAATCATTCATCCTGATAACTTGACGCTCATGATTCATTCCGATATGACGTTACCCAAGTCCTGTTTGGGTGCTAACCCTGGATTCAGATCGTAGGATTCCTGACTGTCAGATGAGGATTCATTAGAAATCCGAAGAAGAAGAAGAAGAAGAGGCGGAAGAAGAATTGGATGAATGGAAGAATAAAGAGGAAAAAGAAGAATGTTTAATATAGAAACAAGGAGGGAACTTTCACTATAGTTTACCATAACATCGTCTTGTTTGCCGAGCGAAATTATCAACAAAGTCACGATGTACACAATACCGAATGGATTAATCGCTCAACACAGTGTTGAACAGGGTCGGATTAAGGGGGTGGCAACATGGGCCGCGGCTTGAAACGCATAGCGCCTACAAGACTACATGAATACTTCACGCATTGCGCCAAACAGTGTGGTCAGCAGCGGTCGGCGTGAAACGCATAGCGCCTACAAGACTGCAAGAATACCTCACGCATTGCGCCAACACAGTGCGGTCGGCGCGGCGGTGGAAGTTAAAATTTCTAAGCACGTTTATATGTTTGTTCTTCACTGAGAAAAAACTATGGCTTATAAACCTATTAGAGGTAAATATGGAACACCACTAATAGTAGTACCTCTACATATAATAATAGCACATATACCTTAGTTATGGTCTCTGTACCTTAATTAGGTACAGAGACCTTAGTATGGTTCACAGACCGAGAATCATTAGTTTATTTACGACTATTATAGGTGTTCCATATTTACCACTAATAGGTTTATAAACCATAGCTTTTTCTCAGTGTTTCATAATTTTTTCGTTCGTTTTTTATAAATGGAAGGCCTTGTCCAAACAGGGATGAGTTTACGGAACTGAACTTTTGTTAGTGTTGACAGGGCTTTTACAAAAAATGTGCCCAACACGAGTAAACGCGTCTTATACACCCCTCCCCCACCGGCACGTTCACTTGATGGTTTTTATAGATCGTATTCGACAGCTCACACAGGTGGCATTACATTAATATCGATTGGTTCAATATGCAACCACAGCCTCAAAAGTCAATTTAGAAATCTGAGGAAACGGGTCTTATGTGATCGAATTTTTACTCTCTCGAGTACCAAATGGCAATGAAAAGTGAAATTGTTAGGAATTTTCTCATTTTCAGCTTTTCCAAATTAAAGCCTAAAATTTTGTTCGAGGTTATGTCCTATTGTTTTGAACCAAACGGTACATCGAACCGCTGTCGAATACGATCTATTGATGTTTCAAAACAAATGAGAAGGGGGCGGAAAAATACAGGCGGCCCATGGGCGGCATGTAGGTAAATCCGGCTCTGGTGTTGAACATCCATCTAATGTGTAGGTCAAAAGTTCAGTGATAGGGCCCCAAAAGTTAAAGCTTCTACGATTGCCAAGCTACCAGAAGAGGTTCTCTTTTGTTGTCTCTGGTTTATTTTTTTGATTACTTAAGTTGACGACAACAGTAAATCTGACTGTTATCCATTAGTAAGTTTTCACTTTTTACTTTTTCAGAGTGATTAAAATAAAAGAGGTACCCCATGATTTTCGCTGAGAACAACCCGAACTGATCCGTGTTCCTGGGCACCTACCGTGTCACACAACGAAACAGAATAAAATATTCGTCCAGCCCTACTCTTACCGTGCCGTTTACCGTTTTTACCGGTCAGGCACGCTCATGGGCGGTGACCTCCGGCTAACACTGTTGTAACGCAGAACGTTATCCAATTTAAAAATGAATGACGGACGTGGATTCCTCTTCGGCGGAGAACCGGCAACTGCGCAAGACACGGCGGCAACTCAGAAATTACTTTCAGTTTCGTCTGAGGAACACGTATTTCAAAAAACTAGAGCGGCACAAACGCGCCAAAGTGGTCGCGTAGATGCCGATTTTGGCGGGAACACTTGACATTCCTTCCTAAGGTCGTTCTTCAGCACCTCGGGAAGACAGTCAATACGCCATCGATGAATTGATAATTTCTGGATATGAGAGGAATGTTAAAGAAGTTCCGAACAGTACATCCGTTTGACAGGTGGCTTTGCACCCGATTCAACCAAAAAATACCAACATTGAAATAACTCCGTAAGCAGTGACGTGGCGTGCTTTGCGATATATCGATTGTTGTGCTATTTAAACCTATGGAAAAGGATCGATAAACCGGGTGTTCACAGCGAACACCTTAATAATCGATTCTTTACCATAGGTTTAAATGTCAGAACAATCGATATATCGCAAAGCACGCCACGCCACTGTCCGTAAGAATGCCGCGAGTGAATATCGCAAATCGTTTTGCCTTTCGATTCGCGATTTTCACTTAGGATGGACGTTTGAATCTATTTCAAAATGTTCCTTTGTCAATTGAATATCAAATACCTGACGTACTGCAGTGTGATGTGATGCTCAGAAATTCAGGAAGCATGCTCTCAAATCCAGAAATTATCAATGCATCGATCGACTATTGAATTGTTCATTCAAGTGCTTAAGAACCATCTTAATAGAGGCGAATACACACGGATGAAAAAACCTCAAGTATCGAACCGACAAGTTCAGTGGGCTCTTGTCGGTTTTGAAGACCAAGCTTTCAGTCGTGTGGGCCTACCCCTTCGCTGACCAAACTGAACTTAAGGTTCGGAACTTAAGGGTTTTACGAAGTGAGGTCCAGGTTTTCAATCGAAGGTATCATGGTTCATGGGGCCAAGGCAAGAGTACTGAACTTATCGGCTGGTAAAACCCAGTTTTTTTCTCTCTCTCGTACAGAATCTATCGGTCTTTAGGCGACTCCAGCTTTTTTGTTCGCCTCTTTTCATTGTTGTTGTTGTTGGTGGAACTTGGCAACGGCATCGGGGCTAATGAGTGACCGTTGACCGTTCGTGAAACATGGAATCGGACGGACGCAAACACGCTGCGGTCCAAATTCGAGTACCAGTCCAGGTCCACAGTTGCCGAATTCCTCATATTTCCGCGTCCAGAATTGATCTAACTGCGCGGTTCCGTTTTTAAACCGAGGCGTACCTAAGTTTGGATAGCTTTAGTGATTGCAACACGCTTCGACACGCGGCAAAAGTTACAGCCTCATTTGAAGCACGCTTTATATCTTTCCGGCAGATCTGCCACACTTTTATGTTTTCATCTAAATTTCAAGAGACACGTTGTACGCGCCTCTAGCGCGTAATCTCTGCTGCCGCGCCGGGCCGTCTAGCGCACGGCTAATCGCGCCGCGACGCCGGCCGCGGCCAGCTTCAGCGGCGCTGCCCTAGAGAGCGCTCGCGTCGCCAAGATGTTTTTTAGTTTACTAAGGTCATTTTATTTTGTTTAGAAAAGGAAAATAATAAGTTTTTTGGTTCCCACAGTTGTAAATAATTGTAAATAAAGCTAAGAAGGTTCCAAAGTTAAAGGTATTTAAGTTCCTTTCTAAGAAGTGTTTTTTGTTCTCCAACTTCCTATGCCGGGCGCGGGATTCCGAGTTACCCAGGTCCTGGGTGCACGCCAGTACAAGTGCAATATCATCGCCAGTTACCAAGTAGCAGTCAACGGCTCCACAGCTACAAGTTCCGCCCGGCATTTCAGAGTCCACAAGGTAAGGTTTCCCCGGTACGCCCGGTGTCTCAGGTAAATCCCCGGTACGCCCGGTGTATTAGTTTGTAAGCCCCGGTTAGCCCGGAGAAGTTTAGATAGGGACCCCGGTTCGCCCGGAGAGTAGTTTAGGGACCCCGGCTAGCCCGGTGAACTGCAGAGTAGGGACCCCGGCTCGAGCCCGGTGTTAGTTAGGAACCCCAGCTCAAGGGAGCTGAAGCCAGGCCCGCGCGCTCTTGGTAGCTTTTCTCATCTTTAAGGTAAATTAGGGACTAAGGCCCCAACACACGTTTGTGTGCATATAAAGACAGGAAAACGTAACGTAAAACATCCGAACTTTACGAATCCAACGAATAGGAATGCAACTGTAAGGTACAAACTGGACCCTCCTTTTCCAATCTCATCGAATATGATTGGCCCCTGTCGAGTGATGAAAGATTTTCAAGAGGGTGGCAGTCCATGTGTTTGGTTATTTTCCCTCTTTTTTCTATCATATGCGTGCATCGCGTTTTTTCACCCAGGCTCCCCCTTCCCTTGCTTTCGAGCCATCGACACTTTTTTTCCACGGGAATTATTTCAGCGTGTTCATAATTGAACCTTTATTGAGGCTGTGTTGAATAATTTCATGGACAAAACCTTACATTGAAATATTATGTATCGATCAATTTTTTTCAAGCAAGAGGCTGCATAGTTTCAGCAATAATCCACCTTTTATGTGTTTTCCGCTGGCTGTGGATAAAGGCCTTATTTCACCATTGGCAAGTGCTTATTCAAATGAATCCAAAATCAACCGTTTACTAATAAGTTTGTCTCGGAACAACGGCCTTTCAAATTAATGACTCCTAATTAATGTTAAATATTACTGCAAAAGTAAGTTAACTTGTTAGATCTGTCTGCATTCGGTATAAGGAATGCAGAAATTTCATTGGATGGATAACTGGTATCTTTGGAGGCACTAATTATTGAACTTGCTTGTCAGTTATAAGGAGAGATAAAAGCAGCCGGAAACGTATTTTTTTCAGTATCTCACTCACGAGTTTCAAGAATTTCTCGAAGTTTCAATTGTTCCTTTTCATAGCTTCTCCTCAGAGTAAGTTAACATGCTGATGTTTCAGTATAGACAGAGAATTCTATTGCAGTGGTTCTTGCCAAAATCACTTTTGTTGAGGTTTTTTTTTTTGGAGGGAGGGGGGGGGGGGGGGGGGGTGTTGCATTTTAAATTTCAGGGTTTCTTAAATTTCGAAGCGAGTCCTTCCACCTTCTCTAGGGTTGCATCTCGAAAGCTTTAGCGTGCTTTTTGTGCGAATAGCTTCAATTAATTTTGCGAGTTCCAAGTTTTCCTTTGAAAGTTTTGCATCGAAAAACTTTACAGAACTGATAATTTGGAACCCATCCAACGACACACGCGCTAAAGTTTAAGTTTTATCAACACACATGAAACCTGAACTTCACAAGCCTTGCGTCAGCGGTTTTTTTTTCTGAATTACCAATTGTAAATTTCAATCGATATTTTCCAATGATCCCATTTTCCAATCATCTTGTTAAGTGCCGATTTCGTATTACCGTACAGTTAAAGACATAGAATAAAGGAACATAAGTGTTTTCTTTTTTCTCTTTCTCTCTTTTTTTTTAAAGAAAACCATAATCTGAGGGGAAATTTGCCTCAGACTGGGTGTTAACTGTTCATGCAGATATGTACTTAAGAACGTGTTTTGTTGCGTCTAGATGCACGACGTTGACCACTGCAATTCCAATTACCAGAGAAACAAAGTCGAGGTAAAACGGTGATCTTGGACCTCATTGACGTTGACAAAAAGTGCAGCGGTCACAATGTTTGGAGGGCACTCGTTTCTCCCGGGATTATTTATACCTGCCAAAGAGGGCGAAACGTTGCCACTTTACATTGCATTACTCAGATTTTTCTCAAGAATTCGTATGGAATTTTCAAAAACTGACAGCGCTGAAAGGGCGTTATCGGGCAAAGGCAAGGTGGACGACTTATTGAGGCTTTTTTTCAGCCAAACATTCATGAACGCTTCAACCGCTCGCTCTAATTATTGCTCTCATTAAAGCCCATGCGTATGCTAGTTGGAAGCCACTCTGGTTGCCTTGAGATTTGATTGTCATGCGGGAGTTTGAATCGAGCTCGTTCTGTTATTTTTACGGGACGAAGCAATGCCGATTTTGCACATGTGTTCAGTAAATGTTTGATTTGCCTGAATTCGCTCACATTTTCACTTTTAGTTAAACGCAACTACAACTACAACTGTAACGCAAACCCTTTCATTTTTTCGTAATGTCTGTGTATCTTCCTTCGCGTAAGGTTCTCTTTTTCAAGATTGCACCATTTCACAAGGATATTTTATAAATTTAATAAAGATAGATGTAGTTATATCGAGTGACTCTAACAACAATTCCCAAGTGGTTCGGCGTTGATTTGTTGTTTGATTGAATCGCATTTTACGAAGTGTGATAAAAGTAGAGCGCTCAAATCCTCCCTGTAAATGAATTATTAAATAATTAAAGAATGCATAGGTCAAGTTCACTCGGACAGTATTGCATTCTTTTTCATAACTCGAAAGGTGCAGCTCCGCGCCAGCGGGGTCAGTCGGCGATTTGCCTTCAATTTCTCGGTTAGGCAAATATGTCCACTCACGAGTTCAAAGAGTTGCATGCTCGCTGACTTTTCCAAATCAACGCTTGAAAATCGTGAGAATCTGGCTAGCCATGACTGAAACAGGAAATTGCAGTACATATGATATCGCTCCAACTTTTTTTTTTTTTTTTTTTTTTTTTTTTTTTTTTTTTTTTAAATGTATTTTGGTTAATATTTCAACAATTCATAGCTCAATGTTCCTATATACTTGCCTCTTTGTTCATTAAGAGCTGGTTACTTTAAGACGTGCCTGATCATGGATAGTCACTTACCTGTCTGCTCATTACAACGTTGATAAGAAGGGCCATCTTGACATAACCTCGCTCAAATCATGTAAAAAAGAGAGTGGGGGCCCACCCAACTCGTCCGGGCCACCTTGATAGAAACTACTGAGTCGTTTAAGGATATCTTCTCGTTGATCAATCGTGTGGAGTGAAGTGGGTGGACTAATCGATATCGTAACCATAACATTAAGCCATCGTGACGGTGATGCGGTTTTATTACATCTAAAATATGATTCAAGTATAGAAGTGACGGAATAAAGGTCCGAAGCCCTTTCAAGCACGCATCGTGTCGAACCTACTATCCCCAGGGCTCGAATTTTCTTTTAAACATAGGGACGCCTTTTAGGGTATCAATTGAGCATTTTCATCATAGTCATCATTTACTATTATCATCAAATCTCAATCTTGACGCTTCGGCTCCGCTGTAGCAAATTGTTTACTTTTTGACCAATGAAAGGTGGAAAATGAACAATGTTTGATTGAGAAGCCTGCCGAAACCGTTGTAGTGCACGATTATGGACTCATGGAGTTTCGTGTGATTGGACAGTTCTCGTAACCAATGTAATAAAATCGTTTATATCTTAGATAGGAAATGATTTTCGGTAATTTTCGTCGCGCAAATCGTGTTTTACACGAAACTTTGTTTTAAAGACATATATTAGAGTGCTTAAATTCGTAGCTTGTGTAGTGGTCCATTTATACTTATTTGAATGCACTGGAAAAAAAACACATTGAATCTAGAGTCCAGACTCTTGAAAACATTGCCAAGAAAAAATACCCTTGATTCCATCAGATTTTTGCTTAAATCAAAAGGAAATCCGCTCAAATTAAGAGGCTTGGTTCTTGAATTAAGCAAAAATCCGACTGAATCAAGGGTATTTTTTCTTGTCGATGTTTTTAAGAGTCTGGACTCTAGATCCAATGTGTTTTTTTTTCCAGTGTGGGAACCAAGGACAGGAAACATGAGAATTTAGGGGTCCGAACATGTTGAATTTCGGGCGGCAACGTTGGAGCAGTGGGCTGATGAAAGAGAAAGGACAGAGCCGGGTGGCTGTCGTTCAAAATCGTGGCAGTCGTGCTCGTGTGCCTTGGAGTCGGGAGAGAGGGAAACCGTGTCTGGCTCGGCTCCGTAGTAATTGTAGTATTCGTAGTCATTAGTCGTGAAAAGCAGGTGCACTCACTCCGGCCCCAGCTGATCCATGTCCAGAATCCAGCAAACTCAATGCGCGCTCAGCCACACTGCCGTGCGAAGGAAAAACGACGTATGAGCCTCCAGGCGCACTGGAAAAAAACACATCGGATCTACAGTCCTGACTCTTAAAAATATCGACAAGAAAAAATACTCTTGATTCAATCAGATTTAAGCTTAAATCAAGAACCAAGCCTCTTAATTTGAGCGGATTTCCTTTTGATTTAAGCTTAAATCTGATTAAATCAAGAGTCCTTTTTCTTGTCGATGTTTTCAAGAGTCTGGACTCTAGATCCAATGTGTTTTTTTTCCAGTCCGCTGCCAAATTTTCTCTGTAGTTAATCACGAATTTCCAGTAAGATCTGTGAATATTTTTCTTCCAATTTTTCAGACAATTTGGTTCGCAATTTTACTTGAAGTTGAAAATCTCAAGGAAAAATGCTCATAACTTACCTCAAAAATTAACGTTTTATCGGAGGAAATTTGGCAACCCTCGAATGTTTATACGGCGTTCTTCTTCAGCACGGTAGTGCAGTCCCTTCGTAGTGAAAGTATGGACACTGGAGGATTCATGTCAAATTGGCTTAGCCGTCTTCGGCTGCGTTGAGCATTTGAGATCCGAAAAAATGACTGGTAGCGTGCGAATTGAATATGGGTTATTTATCTGGTTAATTACCAATTGCATTGGTTAAATAACGTCAATATTTGGCAAAAACCCCCTTCCCAATAAGAGTTGGTGCTTTTTTCTTCCTCTTTTTTTTTTTTTTATCCCAGGAAACCCAAGGAAGCCTAGATGATCAAGCCAGTCAAAGCTAGATCTCCCTGGGTCGATATGTATCCGTGCTCGTGCTGTGTCCAGAAATAAACAAGCTGTTAAATTCAGGATCGCAGAAATTATTAGTTTCATTGATTTATAAATGTGGCAGAGATGATGAGCCATAGAACAAGTAGTGCGTCAGAACCGCGCAATTTGAAATGCGCGTAAGATCCGGACAAATTGCAACATTTCACGCTTCTGGTGCGCATTGTTGCCGATGTGTACGAAAAAGCATATCACGGATTACCAATTTTAATAGTCATTGTTTCATTTTTTAACTGAACCCAGTCCATTAAAAATGACTCAAATCTGGATTCTGAGTATTTATAAGTTGAAGCGTCGACAATTTAATGCCGTCTGAATATCCTACATCGATTTTGGAAAAAAATGTATAGTATGGATACGGTTCATCTTGTAAGTTAGTTCACGCGAAGTAGCATAACTTTTACATTCTTAATTATATTTTGATAGGAGATGGTTCCTTTCTAATGCGCTCAATACAATAATTATACATACAATATGTAGAAAATCCTTTTTTTAACGAGTAAAAAATGAACTTCATCTCTTTCTTCTATGTAAAAACCTACCGTATGCAATCGTTATTCGTTGGCGAAGAGTATAAGAGGACTTCAATTACTTTAAGTATGACCATGATCAAGACTTTGAAAACCTACCCTCCGGGCTATTCTAACTTGAGGTAGTACGGAATCATACAATCTCCGTGTTCGAAGATTTTTCCTATCTTTTTTACACATATTGTTCTTACCAGACCCATGCATTTTCCCACTGAAAAGGAGAAAATTACTGCTGATGGTACAATAAGACATTATCGGAGGAGTCAATCAATTCATCAGTTGTGGTCGGAGCGTATTCGCGCGATGCCGATCTGACAAACTCGCCTGAGAGTATTTCAATCATCGCGCCACCGTGCCGCGGCTGACGTGTGAAAAGAGTGACATAATTGTATTCAACAGCATGCACTTCTTCACCTGTTCAGAGAAACACCGCTCTCGTCAAACATCAAACACCGTTTATTGTTCGGCTTGTCCGTTGCGTTCAGTAGTTCACGCGGAGAGCGGTTCAAGGTGACTCACTGACCTGGGCCTCACCTTATCCTCTCATCGGCTACTACTCTGGATCCTAGGTTCATAACCTGAATTTGAGTGGATGTCTTGCACAGAGTCGGGGTGCAGGGTGCAGGGGTGGTGTCGTGTGCGGTGTGTGAAATGCGGTATGCGGTTTGAAATGATCATCGTCTAACAGCATTTCATTCAAGACAACATCAGGACCGAAAAAATGTGAAGTCGATTTAACATTCTAGATGTAAAAAAAGTGTGCGAAAACTCACAAAACGCTGAAATAACCGCTACAGCAGCTACTTTAGCGTTATCAAGATGTAAAACTAACTGCTTTGGTGGGTATAATTCAGAATTGTTGAGTTCTTGCACACTTTTTTTCCATCTAGAATGTTAAGTCAACTTCACTTTTTTTCGGTGTGAGTTACATTCTAGAATAAAAAAGGGACAACAAAACTAGGAGATCAAACACAAAAAGCAGGTAAAAATTCCAAAACAATGTCACAAATCTTGCTTTTAGAATGAAGAGAGTTCCTTATCGCGTAATATGGTTGAAT
Source organism: Bemisia tabaci (assembly GCF_001854935.1). NCBI lineage: Eukaryota > Metazoa > Arthropoda > Insecta > Hemiptera > Aleyrodidae > Bemisia > Bemisia tabaci. The sequence continues at coordinate 5,414,264 of NW_017547183.1, read as the reverse complement.
TGGCACACACACCGCACACGACACTACCCCTGCACCCTGCACCCCAACTCATAAGTGAGATACGCGTTCATCTTCAGGTCAATAGGAATCACGAATCACGATTTTGTCAAACGAAATACGTACTTAAAACATTGTAAGATATTTTAAAAAACACTACAAATTCTAAAACTCGCTCACACGTCAGGTACATAATAGCGACCGGGGAATAAACAGGGATGCCACCTCACTTTCCACCTGGGCGTTGAGGAGCTTACCATTGAAATTTCATACATGAAGGCCGCGGACCGATATATTATTGCTTTTAAGCATTCCTCATCCATTACGATCAATTCTTAAAAGAAATGAAATTTTCTCCAATCAGACTTTTCTTAATGAAGGATCAACTGACCAAAGTATTTTGTGAAGTTCGTGTGATTTCAAGCTTAGCAGTTTAAATATAGACCTCTATGAAAGTAACCGTGTCGAGTTGCACTCATTTTTTGTTGAACATCGAATGCAAACGAGGGCTTCACCTTAGGTGTTGACATTTTCGGACGGCCTTGTCACCATCTCCTGAATTTGTAACAGAGACTGGTCACGCCCGCCATGGGAATGATGTGGTCTTTTCCTTGACATTCACTCCAGGTTCCAGGAAACTTATTTAAAACGGCATTCCTGTCTAATTACAAAAGAATATATATGTACACTGCCATCGTGAAGAGTATCGTAACTAATGGGAGTGAGGTCTAGTAACGGAAAGAAAGCGCATCATTTCCCTCATTCAAAGTACATAATGTTTGGTCCAAGTCTGCTAATACCGTCCTAAATGTATCAGTAAGAGTAAGGCTGTGAAGAGTTCGGAGAGTTTAACGAACGGATAAGAAAGTAAAACGCAGGATACAACTATTCGTGCTTAGAGGATGTCCGAGTTGCGTCCTAAAACTTGAAGGCGCTTTGAATTTCCATGATTTTTGCCACCTTTTACACTCTCTTGTCCCTATAGCTCTCTAGTGGCCATTGCAATTCGCCGACAATGCGTAACTCGGGCAAGCAAAAGCGCATCTCTATTTCGACGATAAATTTGTGTGGTTGTATTTCAGGGTTTTCAAAATAATGAAAGCAACCAATTATCTCCTTGAAATTCTCTGTGAATAGTCTTCAACGAGAAACTTCCAGGGCCGGACTGGTAAAAAGAGACCCTGATGGCGTGCACATCTAAGAGCACCCGGGCCGTATTGGCATTGATTTACTACTCCAAAAAGTACAAAATACAGATGAAAAACTTGTATGATTTTAACTAACTTTAAAAGAGGGCGAAACTTGCCTTTAATTCCACTAATCTCTGTAAAGGGTCCATTTCCAAATTCAAACTTCTGATTTTTACTGAAGGATTTCAAAAATCGTCTAATTCACGATGCAAAGTTTTATACCTTCTTTATCACAGTGTTAACCTTACGGAGCCTTCTGAGGAAAGGAGCTGCTTAATAAACGACTATGAATACTACCCTTGAAGCTCAATACACGGAATTAAGTGTCAGGGGTTATCCCTTAAAATTGTGGTACTACCCCAATTTGTTAGATGATATGGACATTTCTAATTATTTGGTTTGGTACCGCAGCTCAAGTTAGGGTCGTACCGCAACATTTGGGTTAGTACCTAATTTATTGGGGTACTACCACAATTTATTGGAAATGTCCATATCATCCAACAACCTCGCGACCACCCCCCCCCCAGCCACGTTAATTGTACCTTTTTTTGACTTTTGGAGGGCGCACATAAAATATTATCAGGGACGTACGCAAAATATGTAAATGGACCCCTCCCCCACTCGAAGAATTCGTAGTTACGGCTCTGCCTTGAAGTTGAGCTTTGCTCTGGATCTGCCAGGCCGCGGGCGAAACGGTCCGGCGGGGATCTCGCGGGGCGGGGGCACCGGATTGGGCAAGCGGACCGGCGAAGCTCCAGTTCGGCGGGCGTTGCGCCACCGGCACCGGCCGGGTTACGCCACCGGTACGACACGGCGCGGACCCCGGCCACGTCCACGTCCACACCGGCGTCGGCGACGCGACGAGAGCCGGGCATCGCGGGACCGGGAGGAGTAAAACCAGTGGCCTGACCTTGGGATCCGAAGCGACAATTTTTATCGGTCAAGGTTCCGCCGGGAAGCACACTGCATCAAGTGAAATGAAATGAAGTGGTTTAGCGCCGCCGCGCCGCGCCGCTGCGTTGCCGCTCGAGCCAGCGTCGCGGCGCCCGGCAAGCGTCGGCTGTGGATCCGGAGATCGGAAGTGAAATTTCATTTTGGACCACCGGACGAGGTGAGCACTTGAGCGTCATTATGTTTGTTTTCTCATCAAAATTTCGCGCAGAACGCTATTTGTACGACGGAAATCATTGAAAGTATGACCCCTGTCAAAGATGTCAATGTGTTTCCTTGCGATGCAATTCAAATTACCAGCTCACACATAGATCGTACATAAATTGTGCAAAGATCTTAGTTAGGTCTAAAAATACTACTGTATTGTGTAACTAATTTGTATACACTGGAAAAAAACAAATTGGATCTAGAGTCCAGACTCTTGAAAACATTGACAAGAAAAATGACTCTTGATTCAATCAGATTTCAGCTTAAATCAAAAGGAAATCCGCTCAAATTAAGAGGCTTGATTCTTGATTTAAGCTTAGATCTGATCGAATCAAGAGTATTTTTTCTTGTCGATGTTTTTAAGAGTCTGGACTCTAGATCCAATGTGTATTTTTTCCAGTGTATAATACGAGGGGAAAAAATATAAATCGTACTCTGCTTGCGTTAAATTCCACACTAAAGTTACCGGGATAGTTTTTTAGTATGAAAACATGAGCATCAATATCGGCGATTTTGGAGGGCTATTCCACATTTTTTCGCTTTGAGCAACATAAAGTGGGGAGAAAACAGTGCTTATTGGGAAGCCTGCCGGAACCGTTGTAGTGCACGATTTGATTCAAGTAGATGCGGGTTTTTCCTAACAGCGGGAAGTACACATTTTTCCTGAGCAATGCTAATTTAAGACGTTATCATCGTGGTTGCGAGTCAGTCTCAGTAATTTTTGTGTTGTACGGGAAATTTTGAAGAGGGAACGCATATCAGAATCTAGTTTAGTGGTCGATCGGCATTTCGTCCAATTTCACTCCCATGCTTATGCATTTTTTTCAGTGCCTTATGTTTCAAATAAACCTGATGTCTCCGATTCTATCGCACCTAAACTGGACATACAGGGTTATTCAAAAGTCACGCACCACTGGCCATAACTTTAATTCTTAAGATATCGACTTGCGTTTTAAGACGTTTTTCCCCATACCGAGGGGGAAACTTTTATAGGTACATTCCGGTTTTTGATCCCCTCAGGGTGCGGGAGGCAACTCAAAAATTTCAAAAGGCCACCCTCCTCATGGCCAGTGGCGCGTCACTTTTGAATAACCCTGTATTTATGCTAAAAGGAAGCACGTGCACAGGGATTACGTGAGACATAGTTCCATTTAGCATAAATGCGTCCAACTTATGCTGGCTAAAGGACGAAGCGACAACGGCGAACAACTGCTTAATGGAGAAATAATTTGCTGCGCTTTGGAGCTGATCGGCATGAACATTGAACATAGACGTCGGTACCAAGCAACGGCTGGTCGGTTGGGAGTCCGCGGATCGTTTAATCGGATTAATTGACCCGTATCCAGCCTCCCCGCCGTTTCCTCCCAACGCGACGAGAGATCACCGCATCTTCCTGAGGAAAAACACCGTATGTGAGCCTCTGGATATTGCCAAGTTCTCTATCATGAAATACATGTTTTCTGAGGAACTTATGAATATTTATCTACAAATTTTTCACAGAATTTTGTCCGCATCTCGATCTAACATATTCGAAAATCCCGAAGAAAAATAATCTGGACTTTTGTCCAAAATTAAAACTTTATCGGGGAAAGTATGGCTACACTCGGATGTAAATACGGTGTTTTTCTTTACCGCTGTGGTGCTCTTGGTCGCGTTGAATAGACCGGCGCACAGTCGGATCGAGTCAATTAGCGGGGTCGAACGTGGAATTTTTGACTAAAACTGTTAATTTTGTCAGATTTTAAATTTTAAAAGGTGTATCTGAAAAGAAATTTTTACGAGGAAACTAATGGAGCCACTTATAGAACCTCAAAATTTTGTATAAACGGAGTTAAAGCGTTTAAAGTTTCCAAATTTTGTCCGACCTCTCCCATTGACTCCGATCCATTGTGCGGCGCACGGGAGGAAGGAGTCATTATGAGAGGTCGGACGAGGCATTTTAGATGAAAATTGCGGATTATTTGTCTAATTCGTCAGAATTTAAATATTTAAGAGTACCTCGTGAGTGGAGTTTTATGAGAAAATTAATGGAAACACTGATAAACTTCTCAGTGGCTGTCGGCTTTACAAGGCATCGAAAAGCGATATATTACACGACTTAGATAGGGCTATATTTCTTGTCATATTTTGCAAACCAACTCAGATAAAGTTGCAAAAATCAGGCTGCAGTTTTGCACTGACAAGAATGTATGCAGTTTTCATGTCTGTCCGATTTCTCTTATTAATTCGCTCTACTGTGTGGCGACGGGATCGCAGCATTGCATTTAAAGCTGTTTGTCTGTGCCCGACAAAAAGTAATTTCGATATTTCAAATTAGCCTTGGATTATCATAAATCACATCCACGATCACAGTGAGAAGCTGTGATCTTGGATGATCGGATGTCATGTGCCTCGTTTTAATTTCCAAGATTTCATGTCTGCATTAACTCGCTGCGGGTCGAGACTCGAGAATTTCCGAATTGAAATTGGTACGCACACCAGAAATGTGATCATATCTTACTACAGTGAAGTAACGACCCTCCTAAAATATAGTTTCCTTTAAAATTACACCTTCACCGGTTACGAAGAATAAAAACTGTAGTTGAACAAGAGAGGCACAGCTCGATATGGAACGTATGGAATATATGATGAGGGATGCATGGAAGATATTCGAGATCAATAATCACGAGAAACGTTGACTAAACAATACAATACACGTTACTAACTATGTGTGTTAAGTGTGTTGCTATTATTGTTTGTTATAATTATAATATTCGACGAATCGTTCGTTCTTACGAGTGATTATCATGTGTTTGTCACTCGAGAGCTGGACAAGTGAAGACGATGAGGAGGTTTACTAAAAAGTCACGCACAACAATTTTACGCACCTTTAGACTACAACAGAAGATCATCTGACGTCTTATTACATATAAAGTAATTGGAAGAATCAAGATGGCGGATATTTTGTCGCAGTCTAACGCGTAAACTTATTTTGCGTGAACTCTAATTGCATTGCATTTTGCAAAAAGGAACCAGGAGTATTGCAATGTTGCTAAGATTGTGCATCTTCACCCATTTTAATATAACAAGAGAAAATCCCGAAAATATATGAAATTATCACGGTTATTTTTGTCCTTGTACAGTTTTTAGCGAGTAAAATAGAAAATGTTTAGAGATAATCAGATTTTCGCTCCAAGACAAAAGAAGCTGCACAATCGTAGCAATATTTTAATGCTGCTGGTTCCTTTTTGCAAAATGCAGTCCAATTAACCACTCATTTGTGGCATTAAGGACCCGAGATGACGTAACCTCCGCTATAAAAGGCCTCTAATTAGCTGAAGGTCCACCATCTCGAAACTTTTTTTTTGTACTCGCTGCCCTAGTAACACAGCAGTATACCCTAGTTTATTCAGTCTGCAAAATTGGGGCCTTAGACTAGGAACAGACTAGAAGCGGATCAGTTCCAGTTGCCTTAGTTTTGAACGGTCATTTCGGAAGATGGTCCGATAGGCGAATTTTACTTGGGGTTATCATTCATAGCATGAGGACCCGAAACATCACTTTCGCTTTAAAGGGCCTCTTCTCACAATTAGCTGAAGGTCCACTATCTCAAAACTTCTTCTTTTTTTTTGACTCACTGCTCTAGTAACACGGCAGTATACCCTAGTTTATTCAAAGTTGGGGCCAAGACTAAACTCGGAACAGTTCCAGTCGCCTTAGTTTTGAACGGTTATTTAGGAAGACGGTCGATAGGCGAATTTCACTCGGGGTCATCATCACGGTCATCGTCGTGCCCGAGTAGTGCACCGAGGCAGTGGCGTCGCCGATCTCGTCTCCTTTCTCTCGGAGCTGAAATTTTCGGAAAGCGGGTGTTCGCTCCGCGCTGGAGGGATATTTTGCATGACTTTCTCAAAAATGCATTAAAATTCGAGCCGGGAGCCGCGCTGCGCAGCGCCGCGCCGCGTCGAGGAGACAGCTTCGACTAATTAAACTTGAAAAGCGGCGAACAGACCAGACGCCGTGGAGCCTGGGATTTCTAACCGTCCGCGTTGCCGCTCTCCACATTAATCACTTTGACCCGCGTGAAGTAACACTCGATAGCATGAAATATCATTGAGTATAGATTCAAAGATAGATTAGAGTCCCGTTATACTGAGAGTCAAGACAATGTGAATCCATTTCTGATTGGTTCCCGTATTTTAGGCCTTCACAGTGTCACAAACGGGAATAAAGATTACATTTTCACCGATTGCAAAGATTATAATCTGGAATGGACCAGGGAATTACGGGCTCGGCAAGGAACACACGGAATGAGAGAAGGAACGGAGAGAGGAATTTAAGAATGGGCCGATCAAAGATTACAAAGAACGTTCAATTTCTGTAATCTTTATTCCCGTTTGTGACTCCATGAGGAGTGTTGTCTTGACTCTCAGTATAAAGGGACTCTAAAATAGATTCAAGACACGGACATCAATTGAATCGGTCACTTACTAAAGGGCTCAAGCGCCAGATATAAAAGTACGAAAAGAAACAGTAGAAACTGTATGAATCAACCCGTATTAATTTGCAGATTAACAAATAATGTGATGAATTAATTCATCGCTTTAATATTTTAGAGCTCTGAGATTTATAAGGATCCAATTAAAACAGTTATTACTATTTTTCTCGAATTCTCAGTTTTGGCGCTCGAGCTCTTTTAACCGCCCGATTCAATTGAGGTGCTTGGAAGACAAGGCGCATAATTGCAGTTTTTGCTATTTCGAGAAATGCGTGTTAAGTTTCGAAATTACATAAACCCGTATGGTGGAAAGAAAGTACAAACTGATTTTTTGATGCTTAAGCATTGGAATTTAGGATCTACACTTCCCACAAAATGTGCATTAAGACTAGTTTTAATTGACATCATTAATCACTCGATTTTTTTAAAATCTGCACTTATGCGCCTGGTCCTCCAAGCCCCTCAATTGGATCTTATTTTGCAATACAGAGCTACTGTTCTCGGCTAATCTCTTGAAGCACCTACCTGCAAACGACTCTGAAGGCACCTACGTGGTCTCTATACAATAAGTCAGAAATAGTGGCGCCTAATTTCAAAATGCAATCCAATCAAGAGTTTTTTAGTAAAACTAACTTGGAATTTGACAATCTGTACAGGAATCTTGTAGATTCAACCATATTTTTTGTTGGCGCGAAACATAGTAATTAAAGAATGATAATTTCAGTTATATGGTCACAATAATTATGAGTCGGAACCCTTGCTAAAAATAAAACCGAGTCTGTTGATAAATCGACACTGATTGCACGCAAAAAAGCGCATTGCCTCTCGCCCACAGCGACTGTCAAAAGTCAAATGACCTTCTCCGGAAAGTTAAACGTCTAAGTTACCAATGTCAGCCGTCAAGGTAACTATGCTACACGCATAGGTAGAGGTAGGTGCACCAATGCTAGTAACAAAAGCTACCTAGACTTGGGACGTTGGTAATCTAAACGTGTAACTCTCCGAAGCTGCAGCGGGCTGATTCTTGAAATTCATAGACAAAGCTATAGACGAAGCAGTCATAGGGAACATATAGCTATCCTATTAGTTGAAACGGGTGGTTGTTATAGACTAAGAGGGAAAGTGATAGACTAACTATCATGGGTTGCAGTTAGTTAGTCCATTGCTTTCCTCCTTTGTCCATTACAACCACCCGCTTCCACCAATCGGATTGCTTTATCTTCATTTTGTATTTTTTGCCTATTGCTTTGTCTATCAATTTCAATAATCAGTCCGTAAGTCATCTAGACATCTAGAGTTTGACAACTGCGGTGGACGAGAAGTGCCTTTTATTGGACCCCTCGTTTTGGGGTTGAAGTTTCAATGCGATTTCAATATTTTTTTGAACTTAGTTTTTGATACTAGTTTTTCTCGTGATCACAAAAATTTCACCCACCCCCCTGGAGGTTTCGATTCGAACGAAGCAGGATTGCCACAGTCGGAAAAAATGACGAGAATGTCATGGAAAATGACGAAAATGCCAGGGGAAAATCGTCAAGTCACCTCTTATAGTGGGTTCAACGTTTCGAACAACGAATTTTGTGTGGAAATCATTTCTAACCATGTTTTTAACAATCTGGCATTTCTTCAATTGTTAGGGAATTTCGTCAAAATGTGTCAGGGAAATGTCAGGGAGTTTTCCTGTCTAATTTCTATGGCAACTCCGACGAAGGGGCAGCGTGGCAACCGGAATAAAAGCGCGCTACGAAATTGATGGCTCGTTTAAATAAGCGTCGTGGCGGACAGCGCGGCGTGAAAGTGAGAGGCGGCGGATGGGGTGGGGAGGGGGGGCGGGGGTGGGCGAGGGCCGGTGCTTTCACGGCGTGCATTAAACATATCGAAGATGCGCCATCGCAGATTGAACCCGCTCTGAAATCCGCGCTTCATTAGGACAATCCCAATTTGCATTCGGTTTTCTTTGCGTTGGGTCTTGTTCGAAGTGCACATGCGCAGATTTTTAAATTGGCATTTGTATGTATGTATAAAGCCGCTTTTAACCGTATGGGGGACTGTTGTCACAGGTCTAGCAATCCTGTAACCAAGCTAAATGGGGTAGTACCACAAGTTTAGGGAATTACCCCTACCTCTTTTTTCCCAGTGAATGAGGCTGCATACCTCTCTTCTCCATGTCAGCAGTGACTTCAGAAAGATGTTTTTACGCGCTCTCTTCACTGATTCTCATGCCGATATAATCTCACTCCGAGACTTATTTGCGTTTCGTAGACGTTTTACAGATGCCCCGGTTCCCCCGGTCCCGCGTGGCGATTGGGAATGCATACTGCCGTGCTAAGGACAAACGCCGTATGAGCCTTCAGGCGTTGCAAAATTTCCTCCGGCAAATCACTAATTTTCAAGAAGATTTTTGAATATTTTCTGCCAATTTCTCAGATAATTTTGTTTGTAATTTGATCTGAAGTGTCTGAAAATTTCAAGGGGAAATATTCATAATTTTCCTCAAAAAATACAATTTTTCCCAAGGAAATTTGGCAACTCTGGAATGTGCATACGGTGTTCTTCCTCAGCATGGGAGCATAGAGGAGGGACGGTTAACCTGTCTTGCGCCGTCGTTGACCCGCGATGCAGCGGGCGTCCGCCGCCCGGGCGTGCCCCAACTGCCCCACGACAAATTTCGACGTTGCCCGCGCAAAAGCGAGCGGTCACTCGTGCCGGAATAAATTTCACCGTTCAGCTGTCCTGCTCCTGCACGGATGTGAACTATTGTTATGCACGCGCTCCTGGTGCGCCTCGCACTGTTGCCCGAACGCGGCGAGGAAAACAGCGATTTGGACTTTCAGGAGCAGGGATCTACAATTCCTGGCTCATTTTAAGAACAACGCACGTGCCATAGTTTACCTATGCAGATACGTGATTTTATGGATGAGTCAGATATAGTAGTGTCTTATCGCAGAATATGAGATCCATTTCGACGGTGAAACTGCAAAATGCGTGTCTCGGTTGCGGTGTATCAAAATCTCCGCTCCTGTATTTTGTTGTAAAAGGGGGCCGAACTTGAATCGTGTTTTGAAATTTTCATAGAATATCCTTCACTTACAGAAGATAAATTACAGAAGCTTTCAAAAAATGAGGTTTAGTAGTTTTCGATGTAGAAAAAGAATATGACAGTAAGTCTATAATGCCGCAAATCGAGATACTAATTCTGCAGTTTCACCATTGGTGTGTGTGTGGTTACAGGTTAGCGGAGAAAAACTCTGTAAATTGAAATACTTAAGACCTCACAATTGCATCCACCTGCATCCACTCCCAAGAAGTAATCGTAAACGTGTTATTTTTTTTTATTTTTTTTTTCATTATTGAATTGATTCTAAATTGCAAATGAATTATGTTGTGACGGTTTTAAATATGTACCATGTGCAGAAAAACCGCCATTTGAGGCTCATTGTGGAAACAACACACGCCCCATCAGTTCACCTAAGTAAATATATGTTTTTATGAATGATTAAGAAATACTGGTTCTTTATCGGAAAATAAAGTCCAATTGGGGTTTTCGCGCAAGAAATAGGTACGTGACATTTTTGTAACCCCGAGGTAAAGTATACGGACGCTTATACCACATAGATATAGTTTCAAATCCAACACTCACGTGGAAAAATTACTGGTGTTCTCAGTTTAATTTGCACTGATACAACAACGTTTGCGTTACATAATCACTATTTTTCCACAAAAATATTACTTATTTATCCTAACCTTAAAATGTTTTCTAGCTGTTTTGAGTTGTTGAAGTAATCCGACAAGAGTGCATGCACGAATGAACAATTCCTCAAGCATGTATCTCAACGCAGTGTAAATGTTTTTTCCCCGCACGAATTAAAAACCGTGCGTGAATTTTTTTCCCCCAACGAGTTCGCAACGGTGGAATTAGAGCTCGTCTCGTTGTTATGAAACCGCACTTGGTCCACTCACTCGACGTGACGTGAGAAATAAAACGAACGATCGATGTAACTTTGCGCAAATACAACTGTAATTTATAAAATAAATATTTCATGCACCGCTGAATGCGGAAACTCTATATCGAATTTTGTCCAGTCTTCAATTTACGATCATCTATACGAATTCCTTCCTCCGAAAACTGACCTATTTTCGAATTGTCAACAACCCCAAGTCTTCTTACATTATAGTATTTTACTTTTTGTTTGCTTGTTTAACTTCATATACCTTTTATCATTACAAAATTTAATGTATTGCTGATGGTCCCATCTCATGCGGTCAAATTGGTTGAACAATAATCTTGATTTTAAAGATGCAGATTTTTTGTCAATTTGTACAATTGAACTTATTTATTCTAAAAGAAATCATGTCGCACGCATAGCTTCTTTTAGCGTACGTCAAATTTTTAATGTCTCTCATCTGAAATGTAGTATGCACAAATGCATTATCAACATGTTTTTCAAAATCCGGCAACAGATAAATCACCTGCATCGACAGGACTTGTGCGAAACTAATGCTATTTTGCACGTTTTCACTGCTATTTTCCAGTCGGTTCGAGTTTTGCATGGCATAAAAATACAGCAAAAAGCGAAAGTAAATTCATAACTGGAAACGAATGCGTGAAACTGATACGGCAGCCGTGAGTGGGAATTACAGTGGTGAAGCGTGAATAATTCCGCCGTGCGAAGGAAAAACGCCGTATGAACCTTCAGATGTTGCCAAATTTCCTTTGGTAAAACACACATTTCCCGGTTAACTCATGAGTATTTTCCTTCCAATTTTTCAGATAATTTTGTTCGCAGTTTCACCCAAAGTTCCTGAAAATTTCAGGAGAAAATATTCATAAATTCTCTACAAAATAAACATTTTAGCGAAGGGAATTTGGCAACTCTCGAATGTTAATACGGCGCTCTTCCTTAGCACGGCAGAACCGTCCATCGATATTTTCCTATTGGAAGCTAGGGTAAAGAATCGATTGTTAAGGTGTACCTTGATAACCGATCCTCTTCTGCGGAGCGGATTTAAATTTCGGATCAATCGATTCATGGCAGATAACGCCACGACGCCGCGCCAGTGTCGGAAAACTGCTCGTGTTCATCGCGTTTAATCGTAATCGTGATTTACACAAACAGTTTCCCGGCAATTGTTGTCCATTGATAACTCAAAGACGATGACCAGGTGAAAATAGTCAATAGTGATTTATGATTGTTTTGAGAAAAGAAATGATTATTTTTCTTTGAAATTTTCAGGGATTTCACTGGATAAAAAAACTGATCGGATCTAGAGTCCAGACTCTTGAAAACAATGACAAGACAACTACTCTTGATTCAATCGGGTTTTTGCTTGAATCAAAAGGAAATCCACTTAATTTAAGAGGCTGGGTTCTTGATTCAAGCAAAAATCCGATTGAATCAAGAGTAGGTATTTTTTCTTGTCATTGTTTTCAAGAGACTGGACTCTAGATCCAAGCGGTTTTTTCCCCAGTGTTTAAGGACATAGCGAACATAATGATCCGACTAATTGGAAAGAAAATATTTGAAAGTTCACCGGGAAATTCGCGTTTTGTCAACAAAAATTTGGCAACGCCTGAAGGTTCATACGGCGTTTTTCCTGAGCACGGCAGATTATTTCATCCCCTACACACGTAAAATCTTTCAGGAATGCGATCCCGGGATGATTTCGCCGTTTATTTTTAGCGCGATGTTACAACGCAAAAAATCCACCGGCTTCACATTCCGCGGAGTCTGAGGGACGGTTCAGACGTCTGTTAAGTCACAGACGATCCATCATGAACTCGGCTTACTTTCGATCGATCTGCTCCGTGAAATGTTGACCCGACGCCGGCGACGCCCGTACGTGACGTCGCGGTGACTCTGGATTCCGCCGAGCTCGGAATCGTAATCCCCAGGAATCCCGACCTGCCCGGGGGCGAGCGCCCTCCGGAATCCGAGAAACGCGCACGCCTTTGACCCTGGCTTGCAATTACCCATGGACCTCAAAGACAGGGTTAGAAATCAAACACCGGAGATTTTTCAGATCGAAATCGCATGTACCATGTATGAAAATTTCTAACAAGTAACAAGTGAGAACTCAGCATTTTCTGCGATCATGCAATTTTACATCTAACATGCCATACAATGGACCTCTAGACAAGGCACGAATTTAAGGATTCTGGAAAGTGTGTTACGTAATTTTGGGACAGCCAACCTCTAATATAGGTATAATATCTATATTGATTGTCCAAAGTTGAGTCTACTTCTGTTTTTGAAGGTGATTCGATGGACGCCATATTTTGTGTCAGAACGGCATGCGAGAGCATTCGAGTGCAATTTCGATATCAGTATCGAATGCTATGTTTTCTCTCTGAAAACACCACGCCTTTATTACGTTAAATTTATTTGTAAAAATTGGTAAGTGAGTGCTTTAGTCTCCTGACAACAGAATTGCGATCTCAAAATTCGAGAAAAATTATTAGTAGCTGAAAAAATAGAGCAAATCGATGCGATATATCGCACGTCGTTCTGACACAAAATATGGCGTCCATCGAATCACCTTGCGATTGCTGCCTTTTCATCATTAGCACCAAGTTTTAAGATGATTATTTTCCATATATTGTGCCGTCTACGGGGAAGGGGTATCAATGTAGAAAAAATAATATTGAAGGTTATCAAATATTTTGGTTTGAAAACACACGCATTTTCCAACTAAACCGGAACGGGGACAAAAACATGCAGTTTTTTCCGCAAACAGCAAACTACTCGTGATAAATAGGAATTGTGCGACGGCTTTTATTTTATAATTAAAACAATTAAACTTATCGAAAACAGTATAACGCTCAAATAGATTTTTAATTTCTATCATGTTCAGTTCTTGAGATTTTAGAATTTTGGCACACCTTAAGCCCTAATAACGCATAAATGACTTTGCATAGCCCGGTATTCAATTTAAGAGATACCGTCATACTTGTGTATCGAGTCTTTAACTCATACTCAGATTTTGCGATTTGACTTGACAAAAATCACCGACTATAAAGATTTACCTCAAGCCACCGAGGTTCATTGTCCCAGATGAACACGGATGCCGCAATACAGTTCACTTGAATTATGCTTGAATATCGTGTGCTCTGGGCAATCAGTCAGAAATTTGACATCTCCATCGGACAGGTACTCACGAAAAAATAAAGCAATAAATTTCAGTCCAGACGCTTGTGAAGATTGAACCATATTATGTGAGCAAAGATTTGACAGGATTATGTTATTAATGTCAAGCCGTTTAATGAAAATTAAATAACTTCGCGTACGCAGAAGCCGCTAACAAATTACTCAGTCGCCGAAAAGTTGCGTTTAAGACTGGTACCATCAGAACTGTCTCATTTGAAAGAGGAAGCCATCATTTTATTCTGACCTACATCATCTTTACGCGCTCGAGCGCTTAAGTGATCGATTGTGCTTTAGTGGATTCTGTCAGGTGTGTTCTTAATAAACGGATTCCACGGTACAAGAAGAAAATAAATGATTATGCTTTGGATCAAAGAGTCCTAATTATCCCTATGTAAAGATTTCGTCTTCGAAAATATTTAGCACATACCGCTCATACGATTTGACTGAACCGTGAGATTGACTCTAGTTGAATACGCGGGCAAGGAATCGTTTATGATACGAGTCCCGTGAATTTTATTCAAAGTTGTAAAATAAATCCATCTCTCTCTAATTGCTTGACCTTAATACTGGCTTCATTTCGACGCATGCCAATTATTTTTGTTTGGATGATTGAAAATAACCAATGAATTTCTTTTGCACTGGTGTTCTCTCACGGACAGCTGAAATCTGTGTCCTTTTCAATGAAATTATTACTGTAATAAGACTCGCGAATCAAAAGTTTCGATTGTCTAATTTTCCCTGAATTAAGAAAACATATTGCCGAAAATACTCCGCGGAAGTTCATTTTGGTCCAGATGAAAATTTTCCTCCGCGATGATGAGCTATCGTCGTCCCTCCCGTATTCTCCCGTTTTCATAAATTGCACTGTTTTCTTAAAGAAATTTATTCGAGTAATCATTACTTGCTCATAGCAACTCATTCAAAATAACGATCCTCCGCAAAACGATGTTTACGGATTGCCTATCTCTTCTCACAGTTTTCAGGAATGGTAAAGGCTAACGGAGGTGCTTCGTTGAGAGCGGGCACCCTAATCGATTAATTATGACGAAGGGTCGCGCCGTTTATGGCAGCTCCATGGGCTGACCGGCACGGCCGCCCATTTTCTTCGTGTGGAGTCATGTAGGTCAAGCTTACTCAATTTAACATTGAAATTAAGTAGATCAAGTGAGTGCTGCCTCCTGAAACTCAGCAGACCTCCACAGTTTGGAAGTTTGCCTTATGCTCTGTCTGTAGGCGACCGGACTGCTGATCTCTTAAATTGGCTGGAAATCTCGAACTGAATTCACTGAGATATTGTAACATTATATCAATTTCTTTACCTGATCGTTTTCGGGAAAACAGATATTAAGATTACATTCCATTCCAACAATTTTAACCCCGTATACAGTAGCTTGAAACTTCAAATCGTGCTTTCTCAGAAACTAGATTTTGTAACTGCAAAATTAGATAGATAGATAGATAGATAGAATACTTTATTTTTTATCCTGGGGAGGATTTAACGAAGGGGGGTTAGGTTGGGAGAACATTTACAAACATGAGATTACTTCATTATGCTACACTTATCTTCAGGATATGCTGGGCTTACAATTATGTACATGAAATAGCAGCGTTCATGATAGGCAAACTTTGTTTTTTGGTTCAGTTATTCATTTATTATGAACGATCTTATACTCAGAATTGTCGCAAAATAATTATAAATATCTGCAAGCTGTTGCTCATTTGAGTCTTTACTAAGAATTAGGTGGTCTTTGTTAAGGTAGCTGTGTAAGTAATATTTTCGAGTGTTATGGTAAATGGGGCAAACAAAGAATAAGTGGTGCGCATCTTCAGGTTGTTGAGTATTACAAATTGTGCAAATTTCGTTAGGGTTAATTCTATGGTTCATCTGATTGAGTAACTGCAAAATTTCGAATTGCCGTACATCCAGATCCAATTTGTCAAAGTTTTCGTGGCCACGAGAAAAAGTGACATTAACATTTGAAAATTCAATGATTTAATACATAGCGCATTTGTGATTTTTTTAAATTCTTCCTCCTACAGCCGTTTGGTAAATCATCCGTCGAATTGAAGACTGACACGTTAAGTGATTGACCAACGATATTTGAATATTCTTTTGATATCATCGCCTGCTCAGCAATTTAATGAGATTATTTAATGCGATGGTAGTAAAGCATCACCGATATTTCAACGTTTTATAACTGCACGACTAGTTTCGAATCAACGGATTATGTCAACAGCAATTCCTGATGATCTTTTTAGCTCCGTCTAGATTTTAAATCCGTCGCATTCGATTATGGTGAAACTTCTACCAGTGTCCATCTTCTAAGATATCCTACTCTACGACTAGATCAAGATCATGGCAGTCACCGTGTCAAATCAGTGCCATTATTCTTTTGAATTATCCACTCTGAGGTTATTTCAGCCAGAATATTCATCGTTTAACTAATTAGCATAATGACCAGTTGTTTAGTATATTCTTTTTTACGCTGTATAAGTGTGGTCTGAGTATCATCTCACGTAAAAAGGCGGAGATGGCACAGATGGCTGATAATGATTTCCCATTATCTCGAAATTTTCCCTTTAAAGGTGGATATTGCCAGTAATGTTTTTTTTACCCTGTGATACCCCTTCTATCAATTTCTGTACTCCAACCTTCTTCCTACGAAAGCTACCTACGCCACTACGCTGCGCTGATTTTCGCGTGGTAATATTTCAGCGATGAAATATAGCTACGTTTTTGCTCAAGAAATTACGAAATTCTCGTAGAGCAGCACACCTTTATGCTCCATTTTCAATACAAAATGAAGCATTTACTCATGGGTGACTTTTACGGCGAATGGATCTTATGCAAAGAGACTTTAGAGCAGCTCAAAAATTTGGAAGTAGTAGACGAGGAGTTGCCCTTTCTCAAACGATTAGTAAACAGGCAAACAACAGTCTACGCTGATCTATTGTTAGAAGCTATGGAAAGGCGGGAATCAGAACCAAACCAAGCTTTCACTCGTGAAGGAATAACGCTCCTTAATAATCCCGCAGTTGTTGCGTCAGTATATTTGGACCCTCTTATTATAATTACTATGTATATATAGTGCCCCACTGTATTATACTTCTCCTCCTACCCCTATCCAGGGGACATAACATTTTAATAGCACTAGCACTAAGTCTTAGCCTTAAGTCTAGTTATAATCATATTGTAAATATTCCAATTGCTGTATAAGTAGGTGAATAAGTTTAAAATAAAAAAAAAATAAAAATATTTGGACCCACGATTTTTCCCAATGCTGTCCGAAGAAGCGAAAGATACGGCTGAAATGGTATTGAGAGATCTCCACCGAGAAATAAACGGAGAAGATGCAACAAACGCTAAAGAAGCCGCAGACAAAGCCCCCACACCTAAACCAGTCGATACAAATTCCGAAAGAAATATTTTGCGAGAAAAAATTCTCGAGAAGAACCGGCAAAGAAACATAGTTCCTCTGTCGAACGGTCGGAACATAATCGACGAACAGCTTCTCAGCTGTAGAAACAGCGTTGAGCTCATCGAAGATTTGGACACAAACATTCTGGAGTGGTGGACGGATATAGGTATCTTGAAGTGGCCAGAACTGTACCCATTAACACGGATATTTCATGCGGCTCCTGCCACCTAAGTGACTGTAGAGAGACTTTTTTCTCAGTTCAAGTTTGTTTTCTCCGCATTGCGTAATAATATGCATGAAATCTGATCGAGCAGAGGAAATAATGCTGATACGAGCAAATGCTCTCTTTAAGGCGAAGGAACTTCAAAGATGCGGAGAGTATAACCTGGCATCGAAAATTCTAAAGGAAGCAGAAGCACTGG
This sequence comes from Bemisia tabaci, assembly GCF_001854935.1. Lineage (NCBI taxonomy): Eukaryota > Metazoa > Arthropoda > Insecta > Hemiptera > Aleyrodidae > Bemisia > Bemisia tabaci. The sequence continues at coordinate 5,396,456 of NW_017547183.1, read as the reverse complement.
AAAATTCTATCCTTAAAGCCTCGGAATCGTCACCTAGCAGTAGCACTGAGAGCAATTGCAGTACGCCGCGTAGCGTAAACTTCGGCTAATCGACTGTCTGGTATCAGTATTAATTATAAATAAATATATAATTATAATTATATTATATATAAAAATATGTATTATATTCTGTGTTCTTTAACATGAGTTCCTACTGTTAAGCAACAGGACTGTCAATTGAATAGGTAATTAGCATGTTTTCCAAGCGGTACTATGAATGAAAATGTAAAGTTTTGACGAGAATAATGAAAACGGTGATATGCTCCTTACTCACCTTCAGTTCCAAATATGGTCCTTGTTATCTACTATTATGTAAAGTAAGTGAAGTAAGTGAAGGTTGCGTTGGTAGTATTTAAGTATTATTTATTTAAGTTAATATGCCAAAAAGGTTCTTTTAACTACACATATTTTTAGTGCATTATTTACTCTTGTTTCTTCCAATGATAATCTATCGCAACAAGGAGTGACAGTGTTGCAAATCAATAAACATATACATGAAATTCAATATAAAAATGTGTACGCCCGTTGGCAAAGTCACCAACATTTATTATTGGATTTTCACTGTTAAATTGAATTACCTAAGCATTTCTGTGGACTGATTATTGAAATTGATCAAGAAAGCGATACCTGAAGAAGTCGAAGCGAAAATTAAGCGACTCAATCTCTTAGGGTAGTTTTATAGACTAAGGGAGAAAAAGGAGAAACTATCGGTATCTCGTGGGTCATCGTTAGTTCATCTATTTCTTACCCTCTGTGTCCATTGGAACTATCCACTTCTACCAATAAGATCCCTGCAATTTTCCTTTTGTAATGTTTGCCTATAGCTTTGTCCATCGATGTCAATAATCAGCCCGCAGCTCTCGTTTTTCGTAGAGGGTCTCACGTTCCGTTATAGCGACGCGATTGATTCTACCCTCCGGATACCACACCTTTATGTTCCATTTTCAATAACGCAATGTAGCATTTCTGTTGACTTCGTGGACTGATTATTGAAATTCATAGACAGAGCGATAGATAAAGAAGACATAGAAATTATGGAGAGATCCTATTGGTTGAAATGGGTGGTTTTATAGACTCCCGTTTTCCGTAGACGGTCTCACGTTCCGTTGAAGCGATGCGACTGATTCTGCCCTCCGGATAAAGGCCAAACAGTCTGTGACAAAATCAGTTTCGAAAGCCGCTTGCCACACCGCGCGGCGGCGCCGAAGGAGCTTCGATTTTGGAATACCTCGGGCTCATCAGGCGAAACGTGTTCGCCGGGGACTTTGAGCGATCGCTCATCGGATTGACTGATTGACCAACCCAATATTTTGTCGCAGTGCGCATCGCTCTTGTAAACATGCCAACTGCCAGCATCGGACCGCGATGCAACATTCTTAATGAACGGCTTTTAACCACCATGCCGCCGGCGACCTTGCGCAATAGGAACTGGAACTACATTCACGAGAGGGTTATTGAACGCGAAACGGTAATCTCTTCACGTAGGTAATTTATTGGCAACTACTAATGTACTTCTTTTTTACTGATGTTTCTTAAGCACTACATAAATATACCGGTAAAAGAGGAGTCCATTGCAATGACGGGTTTACTGGCCAAAGTGTTCTAACAGGTTTGTGTGACTTTAAAGTTCATCGTTGGGACGTGTTTAGCATAAAAATTACAAGATATTGAGAAATCTGTTTCGACCTCAAAATTCGCCCGAATAAACATTTTGAACGGAAATTAGGCGAAAACAGTTTCGGAGTCAGAATGAACGTTAGAGTGAACAGGAAACGGCAATCTCTTAGCATAATTATTGACAGCTTTTAATGGATTTTTTTTTTATCTATGTATTTTGAGTACCGGATAAAGATACTCGTAAAATAAGAAATCAACTGCACTAACAGCTTACTGGCAAATTCTTTCTAATGAGCCATCTTTAAATTACGTAACGCACTTTTTCGGCATTTTGACCCCGCTCCACCCCCTGTAACGCTTTTGTGACGTAGGTCTCTATCCTTTAACACGTGGAAACAAAATTACCTAACGCTTTCTTCGACCTTCCTTTCCCCTACAGTGTTACGTATTTTAGAGAAGGCCCCTAATACGTTTTTACATTTTAAGTTTACCTTTGGGACACGTTCCGCACAAAATACGAAAAATATTGAGGAATCAGTGTTACCAGGAAAAAATCAAATCAATGAACACCATTGGAAAATTTTGGGACGGAAATACATCCTAATTTGGAATTAACGTTAATTTGCATGATAGTTTCACCCCGCAACATAACACTAGTGGGGGAATGGAATGGTTTGAGGTTACTTGCAGTAGCATTGCCAAGAAACACTTTTAAAAGCATGTTATACTGAACATTAAGCAAACGGTTTAGCTGTTGCACGTTGTTTACACTTCGGAACTATACGTATAAGACGGGCAACGAGGAAATGCAAGGATTGGTACGCGCAATGCTTGAAGTATCAATGCAGTCTTGCAGGCACCAACGGAGCGCGCCGTGGCACCGTGGAGTACGCGCAATGCGTGAAGTACTCGTGCAGTCTTGGAGGCGCTGACCTGCGTTCTGACGCCGACCGCAGTGTTTGGCACGATCATTCAAACTCGCGCAGCGTTTTTCAACTTGTGATTTTGAAGTTGTTTGCACAAGTACACTCTGAAGTACACTCGTTTCACCAGCCTTACCCTTCCTGAAAACTTTGTTTCGTGCATAAAAAAGTGTTTGCAGTATAAATAGCGGATGTCACATTTTTTCAAATCGCTGTTACTCCTTCAATTTTTCACTTACATAAATCGTAAAACGTGTGTTTTTTACCGGAAGAGTTGCTCTTCATGAAAATCTTTACAATAATCCTCTCCGTCTATGGGCGGAAAAGTGCAAAGCTTCAAAAACTTCAAACGCGATTTTCTCACAATGCGAAAACTCGACATCCGCTATTGTTACAGATAAGTCCTCATGTATGTCCTTCATAGAGCTATGAAGAAACGCGTTGTTTTCCGAACTTGTTTTTGAAGGACGCTTCCTGCTTAGTATATGCTCATTTTGTTTTTGTCTTGAACGTGACATGTGGGATCGTCCGATGATATTCTTGGCGTAATATCACCAATTTAGAAAAAAACGCCGCGTAGACTTTCGAACGTCGCCGAATTTTTACCGATAATATATTTATTTCTAGAACGTCACGAATTCTTTGTGAAACTATCATACACTGTAAATAAATTTGCGAATGAAATTCTCTGAAACACCGGAATAAAAAGTCTTCACAGGTTTCCCGGAAAATTCGCGATTTATCAGCGGAAAGTTGGCTACATCTGAGGCACATGCGTCGTTTCTTGTTACGACGACAGAATACTGAGATTCTTTAAGCGTGATCAGTTTTAAAATCATCCTGTGAGTCTGGTGGCGGTGAGGTGGTAGACGTATAACGGATTAGCGATCGCTATTACAAAACAGACGCGTGCGGTTTAATGGGAGGAGCGCGTAGCACATCGCTATCACACGCGCAGTCGAACATTGTGCGTGACATAGAAACGCCTGGCGCGCATCATCACTTTCTTTATATTAAGTTAAGACGTTCGAGTTTGAATTAGTGATGCTCCTGTGCTCTTTTTAATAAGAGAATGATTTTAGCACTTTACTTCAAAAATAATTCAAGGAGGTCTCGACCCAGTAATGGCTTCCGCAAGAGACGGAAGCAGGAAATTGAATTTTGAATGGACCATTAACAGGGATACGAACGAGAGTACTATACAAGGTATATCCTAGTTCTAAAGTTACACGGTAGACACGTTGCGTACGGTGTCAATGATTGTGCCGAAATTTGCTTGCAGTAAAGACATTCATGTGCTCATTGAAACATTGCAGTTCAAGTGTGTAGAAGTGTTAAGTTTTTTAATTAAACATTATCAAACTGAAGGGAAAAGTAAGATCAAATAAGACTTTCAACAATAAATTATAATACCTAAAAATAAGACCAAGAGTGCAGGAAACCAATTATGAACCTCATTAACCCTCATATGCACTGAGAAAAATTGGATCCCTCTTCCACATTCCTGTAAGTGCCTATGAATCAAAGAGTCTTCAACTTCCTTCTAAGTACTTAACGCTATCCATAGGCGAACCCCTTTGTAAATTTTCGTTTCTGATGGAACCGTTTGATTTCATCATACGCCTCACGATGGTGTTAGTTTATTTCTCTGAATAAGAACAGCTTACTCGCTCGGTAACACTTGAACCAACATACAAATCCTTATTATTTCTCACTGTTTTCATTTGGACTTAAGGATCGATTTGGATGTTAATTTTCGTCATGATCTTTGGCGTCGAGAGCAAGCTAACAGCGATACAAAACTCTAGCGCGGTGGTTTTCGTAACGAGTGCACACCGTAATTACAATCGTGACGCTCGGTCGAAGTGGGTGCGAGTTGTAGAAACTACAAATTCTGAAATTTGCATCGGCCGCGGCGCACAGAGGGTCGAGTAGACCAGAGAAGTCGGACATGAAAGTTTTGACTAAAACCGCAAATTTTATGTTTATTTCATCACCTTTTAAATTTCAAGGGGTGGTCCTGAAAGAAAATTTTACGAGGAAACCAATGGAGCCACTTTTAGAACCTCAAAATTTTGTATAACGGGAGTTATAAGCGTTTAAAGTTTCCCAATTTTATCCGACCTCTCCTATGGACTCGACCCGATGTAGGACGGCTGCATCTTCGGACGACCGGTGAGGTGATGGTGGCGGCCGGTCGTTAAACGATCGGGATGGGCTCTTGACCGCTCTTTTAGCGCGCTGCTCCGCGATTAAGTTCCCGGACTATTGTCTCGCCTGAACGTGAGACGCGACTGACGAAATCCACGCCGAACGCGGGGTTTACGTGTTGACGCGCCGTAAAACTGTCCCGAGGGAGCCACAGGAAGCCAAGTTGCCCACATCGCGAAAAATACACACAATCTAGAGTATTGATTAAAATTCGACCTAACTGGGTCGCACCCCATCACTGCCGTGCTAAGGAAAAACGCCGTATGAGCCTTCAGGTCATCAGGTGTTCCCAAATATCTTTAGATCGAATACGAATTTTCAAGAAAATATGAGAATACTTTTCCTCCAAATTTTCGGACAATTTTGTACGCAATTTCATCGTAATTATCTGAAAATTTCAAGGGAAAATATTCATAGCATTCCTGAAAATGACATGTTTTATCAATGGAAATTCGGCAACTCTCGAATGTTTATACGGCGTTTTTCCTTAGCACGGCAGATTAGTTTAGTTGGTTTGAGGTTGATAAAACACTCCTACTTGTATTAAATTTGAGCAGAGAAAAATAGCCACGGGGAAACTCCGTAACCACGTGTCTGGTTTGCCGTGATTAAAAATCTCCGCTCCTATTTTATTTTTTACAGATGAATATGCCTCATACAGAATTTCTTGAATTTTTTTCACAATTTGCTCCCCACGGAGAAGTTAAATCACAAAAGTTTTTAAAAATTGAAATTAAGTAGTTTTCCATTGAAAAGATAAAGCATGGCAGGGAAGTCTGCAATGTCGCAAACCGAGTTTTGTAGTTTGGGAGTTTCCCTGTCAATAGGTATAAAATCGTGTCCCTCTATTAGAGTCAATATTGAGGACAAAACTCAACATATTACTACCGTTAAAATATTCAGTGATATAATGTGGATGACGCCATTCATCGTGATTTTCCATGGGTGATTATCACATCAATACGATAGAGGAAGCTGTTCAATTCGACGGATATTATCATTAGTTACCTTTTGCTTTACATGATAATTTACAACAGAAGTACAGAAAGAAACACAAAAGAAGAAGAAGCATACATACAGAAAGAAGTACACATACAGTGTCAAGAAAATCCAACTGACCCATCAATTTCACAAGAATCCCGTGTGAAATACGAGAATTTGTGAGTCTATTTGTAAACACCGTGCCAATCCGTGTCATAGTGGCACGAATCACGAATCTGCGTAGATTTAGTGACTTCTGCCTTATGCACCCAACAATGTAACACTGATACACTGTTACGGTTGTCGCCACTTCAAGGTTCGCGCCAGCAACTGGTTTCTCAAATGCACGAATGCTCGTTTGAGTTGCAACTGAAGCTTACAGAACGTTGATGAAACCGGTTGGAATGCTCCTAGCATATGCTCGTAAAACTCGATGATTCCCTCCAGATGATTGTGTAGTTTCGTTAATGGAGCTTCAAAAGAATAGATCGTAGATTGGTTCGATTGATCCGGTCCGACGCAAGTGTCATAGAATCGTCTTATGACAACACACTCGGAAAAATGGGATTCATTACGATGGAGAAATACGTTACTTCGAAATTTTTTGGCCTTGCTGGGGAAAATGCATCTTGATTCAAGGAAAAGACTCATCGCGTTCGGGAAAATTCTTGTTGTGATGATGAAAGGACTCTTGTCTCAGTACTGATTCTCTAGTCGTGACGAGAACCCTGTCGCAAGGAAAGTTTTCGTGCAGTCATAAATGCAAGTTTCCTTGACGCAACAAAGTTTCCTTTTCGTAACGTAAATGTATACCTGAATATGTCCTTGCAGTTTTTTTGTTTCAAAATTGTGCTGATTTTTATAAATACTCTGATAAAAAAACTGTACCCGAAATTTTCGTCAAAAATGCTTGACAGCTCTATGGTATGCTCTCAATGTTCTAGAGGAAGTTTGAAAAGGTTAATTATTGTTGCGTTCCTTCGTTTAGGAAACAAACAGTTTCACAATACTTAATTCCACATTTTGCAATGAGGAACTACTATTTTTGACGCATTTTAGAAACTACGCGTGTGTTTCACGTATTTGTTTGAAAATATATAGGTACCCAGTTCTATGGTTGAGCCCTAATTTGTAGATCCTAATTGTAAAATTTAGTCTATACGAGCTAAAATCGGAAAACAGGCTCGAATCAATTCGTCGGGAATGTTTACATTGACGCCACATGCGTGCATACGTGTGATGGTACAAAAAAATTACGGTTGAGCGTTTGAACTAAGAGCATCGCAGTGTGGGCGTTTCCAACTCATTGCTCGGATTTTAACGCGTGTAAGATTTAATCGATGTATATGTGTATTAAAATATCAAGTTGTTTTTCATGTGGAGCTCACAAGTGTTTTTTTTATTTTGTTCGCAGAATAACAATCTCTGGAGTTACGGACGCCCAGAGTAGCAGTTTACCGTCGGTGAGTTTCAAACTAACTTGATTGAATATTTATTGTCATCACGATTCATACACGCGAAGGTAAATACTAAGGTAGTAAATCCCTCATCACAGCGGTGATCAAGTACTTTTACGATGTAATTTTCATAATGCACAAAGATTTTGCCACGATCAGTCGTTATTTCATCGTATCCCCCTTTTGAAAGGGTAAATGTGTCATCAAATAAAGTAAGCCTACCGTAAACTATAGTGCGCTTAATAGCTGTATACGTATACCATGCAGCTGTATTTTAAGATCAAGGTCGAGATCTGTAATATTGTGACAAAATTATGCGTTGCATGGTATTTTCCCTCTTCCTTCTCTCAGCGAGGAAGTATTAGTTTCTCAGAACGAATCTATCCACGTAGCATTTTTAAAATAAACGACGTATGTTCAATTAATATAATAGCTCTTTGTGGACTTGCAACTTTCCCCCCTCAAAAATACTCTTTTGGATAGGTCCAATTCCTCTCTCGCACTTGGCTATATTTAGGGCAGCTAAACAAATCTTATTCTGTTTTCATATTGGAGACGGTATTGTAACAAAGTTAATTATACCTCTGATTCTTTAACTATATTACGATGCATTTGACTGTAATTGGCTCTAACTGCTCCAAGTACTTTAACTGCCCCCTTGCTTAAGTCTCATTTGTGTTGATCCACCAGCCCTCTGACGTTTCTTGTAAATGTAATATCTCTCCCTCCAATGTAGAGGCACAGAAGAATATGTATAATGAATAGTGTAATTCATATGGTATCAAACATATGAACCAAACGCACTACAAATTTTAAGCAGTATATCTCCATCTTCAATTATTTATTAATTTATTTACCTTTTCGTGGCGAAACTTGACTTACTTAATTTTGCGACATTTTTAATACAAGTAGGGAAGGTTATAATTAGAGCTAGCATGTTATTATTCGTAAAGGCTTGTCCACTGTCTAGCGCAGTGCCACAGTATGTGTTTCGAGGGTTGAATAAGGGCTGCGTGTGGTCGCGAAACTCAATTTTAGGTAATTTATAATCGACCTCATCGATCAGTGAAATGGATCTCTCGTTTTGTATTTTTATGGAAGAGTTGTCAAATATTAGTGCAAGGTTATGCATTTCCGGCCTATATTTCAAAATGCACTCATCACTGCGCAAGTTCGTAAATATTTGATCCAGATTTCATTCCCCTCCATGACGATAAATGTGTTTATTTTCTTAAGAATCCGTCGGTTAACTGGCACGAGGATCGAACTCACACGTCTCGCGATGTGAGTATTGCATTACATGCAATATCGCCCAAAGATCAAGCTCGACCTAGATTTGAAGAAAACTGAAGGAGTGGAGTAATCAGAACGTCGCTCGGCGGACTCGGGACGCAAGCGCGCAACTTTTTAATGCCGCGAGCTCTGGAAAGCTTTAAGTCTTACGGACGGCAAGTTCCACCTTGAAACAAACTTAAGTCGTTTTGTCGCGGATGAGGAACATGAAGATCCACCGCAAGCACGCAACCATTTTCAATATTTACGGCTCGGAGAACAATTGCCATTTTTTGCGCGGGTTTTGTGAACGGTTATGTTGTTTGGGTTGCATCTTGACCTTGCTTTCTCCCAACGTCTTAGTGGTCTAATGATAGTATAAAGATGCACCTGAATCGCAAATTTCGTATCAACGTCTCAAGAACGTTAGTTTGAACCTAAATATTTTCTTCAAATTAAGTACAATGAACTTGCACCTTTTTAAAAGGAACTGTGATATCTACTTTCTCGCCTCCAGGCTGATTTTGCCTAGCTATGAATGAACAGCCAGAATTCTTTCCAGTTTAAATGTTTGTATTCAAGTCCACGAAAATGAGTCACTTGCAGCAAGGAATGATTTTTTTATAGGTGACGGAAATAAGTTTCCATCGGCAAATCACCGTTTCTCCGCTAATTTACATTGTCGGAAAACGAATTTTATCCTAGAGACAATTTCGTCTATAATCTTCGGTTTTGAAAGAAATGTTCATCTTCGGTAAGATGTACAAACGTCCGCCAACCCCTATGAATAGAGGCCATAATTGTTCACGTGAGGGCTGATGTTTCTTAATACTTCATTTCTGCATGATTCATTCAGTTTTCTGATTCAGTAAATAAGGATGGATTTAATTCACCAATGAAACTTCCCTCAGGAAGGCGAAATTTTAAAGGTTACGTATGAGCGCTTCACGTGAATGCTCCACGATACAAAGAAGCAAAAATCAAGATTTTTTCATTTTATCAATTAAATTTTTCTCGGAAAGGGGGAGGGGGGTTCCAATTGGACTGCATTTTACAATTTGGACCTATAAATTCTGGCTCTTCTGGAAAAACACTTATGTGCATAGGGAAAGTAATGACACATGCGTTGTTTTTAAACTGGGCTAGAATTTATGGTTCCAAATTGCAAAATGTAGTCTAATTAGGGCACAGAACTTTTTAAGTTTGCGCACGAATCTTTTGCCAACATTTTTTTCGGATTCGCAACTGCGCAAACAGGCGTTGTGTTCGAATAAAAAGCTGGATCGTAAAAGATGAGTCCGAAATATTAAACGACGATGTTCTCCATCAGGTGCCACGGATGCGTGTTCACTGCGACTATGTCGCAACCGGTAATTGTCTGCTTTCTCCTTTTAGCGTTACAACTAACGCATCACAAGGTGGGCAGATAGGTTCCCCCGTAATTATTATTTCGTATTCCCTTTTGAAGCCTCCGATCCCTCTCACTACCCGTTTGTTTTGCATTCGACCGAATGAGAGAGCCCTCTGTTTTCGCACACAATGCACGCATCACATCTGTCGGTTCCTATCGCGGATCTAGAATAAAGAATCAATATCAACGGCCGTCACGGAGCGGGTTTTGTAACCAGCGGGACAACGTAAATATTTATATTCGATAATGGTCGCGCTAGTTCGAGTTCTTTGGTAACCACTAGAGGTTTTTTATTGACAAGAGTCAGGTTCACTAGGGTATCCGCACAAGAGGCTTTTGCTTTCATGGAGTGACGGTTTTACTCGAGCTTCAGGCATTTTGACTTATACGGAAGTGGAACCGGTTCATTCGCTTTAATTACCTGAGGAATAAAATAATCAATTTACACTGTGATATAATGATCTGCCGAGGTATTGAAGGAGAAAAGTCGACCCAGAGTTGTCGCTTTTTTTCTAATTTTAATTTGAAAGAATAAGAGGAAAAAGAACACGCGCATGGAAGCAAAGAGCATACCTGTTTCAAACTTAACGGGAAAACTGCTTAAGGAACAGCAGTTACCTCCCACACTGTAAGAAATTCTGATTTGCGAATTTCTGTCCGCCTTTTTTTAAATCTAACTTTTCAAATTATTGATTTTTTTTTTTATTTTATCACTTCGGCCGCCCGAGCGCATGGTATCTAAGACTTCGAAAAAGCAGCAAGTACCAAGATTTATTTGACATTGAAAAATATTCGAAAAAACTGATGATTTCTGTGGGGAAATGGTGCGAAAAACTAGTAAATTCCTCTCTCTATACTCAATCAAATCAGTTTTAAAATTGATGATCCGTGTAGACTTGTTTGTAAAGAATCAGGCTAAATATGAAAAGTAATTTTTCCCCCACTCAAACGTGGTACAAAAATCCCCTTTTTCCACAAAAAATCCCAAAGAATAACAAGAGAAAATCCCCATAGTTTTCATCAGAATATTTCTCAGAGGAAAATCAGGAATTAAAAATTGTTCAGAGGTTTACCATGCCCGAATATAATGTTGCTTTTCGTATCATCTTCCTATAAGCCATTTTCATTTTAGTTCGTGAATCGTGTTTTTACTGGTTGCACTCCAAAGCATACTTTCAGAGTCATCAAGAACAGTTTAATATTGTATATCAATAAAAAGTCAAATGCAAAGAAATTAATTCACTTTTATTGGGTATCGGATTAATATATTTTAAAGTTCAGAGATTTTTAATAAACGAAGTGGTGGTAGAGACCCTGAACTTAATTGCTATGGAACCACTGCTACACAAAGAAATCCTTGTATGATGATTTCTCGTGCACCGGACAGATTGCCGAAAAATTAATTTAACAGCATGAATAGCAGATGACATTTAAGTTTGTCGGAGCTAAGAGGGACTGCTCAAGGACCCGGGTAGCGCCACTTAATCGGAACAGATCCGTTCGCCGAAAATCGTTTTGATTTGAGCCTCGTTTGTCTCTTTGTCGGCGAAATTTATTACTCGCCGAATACACTTTCTCGATCGGGCAGCAAAGGCGTAAATAGGTTGACGTTGATTGCATCGAAGGCCGTCGCCTCATCATCAATCCGATTGAATCGAACGCCCTCGGAAAGGATGTTGGAACTCCTTTTGCGTGCAGAATATCATTGATTGATCGGCATAAAAACTGTCCTCCAACGCGTATAGACATTTATCGCAAAACTTGGTATGCAATGAAAAGGACCTTCGGCCACTGAAATCAGAAATCGAGCTCATGTGTTTCCAAAGAAAAGAGACTGTTCGGCCAGTGCGACGATACGCACGCATGAGGCTCTGGATTCCAAGATTGTGGCAATGTTATGTTCATAATACCGCTCCTAGCCTATCCTGTCAATATTGTGTTAATGTGTGTGTTTGAGTATACAGCCAAAATGGCAATTCAAGTCCAGAGTCCACTTGGACACAGTCCCTGTCCAATGAACTGGCAGAGTATTCTTCCAAAAGCTAATGAGATCCCTTACTGCAAATATTTTGCACAGCGGTAAGATTACACTATGGAAACATAGCGTTGAAAGATGGATATACAGTAATACAAAATACAAGACACTACAATATTGAAGAAATAATGTTAAGACAACATTATTTTAGCAGTATTGTTCACCCAATATTGTGTCAATATTGTGACAATCCCGGAGTTAGTAAGCCATACCGTACCTTTGGACCTCTAATATTGGTACAATATTAGAATATGAAGCTTATATATCTAGTATTGATGGTCTATTGCACCAAGATTCTTAGGTTAACCATGGTGGCAAAATCTGCTTACAATCTCGCTGAGGTTAGCACAATATTATTTCAACCAGCCCGAGGAGTAATCTCCCAAGGAAAATGTACTTAATTTTTCTTAACCTTGCGTTCAAGTCTCCATTCAAACACACTTTCGCTAACTTCTGTGTGTTTTTGTAGATGCCTTAAATATTAGCAAAGCTCCATATTTTTGTGAATTTTATGATTAATAACAAGTGTGGCAACGCATTGAGGACTGTTGAATCGTCCGTGCTCGGACGGAACTTTTCATTGAATAAAATAAATCGTTGAAATTATTTTTTCTACATGTGCAATGTTTTTTAACCTGTGGATGCACATTTTCAAATGAGCATTTTAGTAAGCCACTTATTTACAAAAGTGAATGAAAATAAATCTAAAATGACAACAATGTCTCTACTACAACGTGTCTTATGCTGGCTATTTAATATAAACCATGAATCAACAAACTACCTGGAAGTAAAACACAACAATTAACAAGGATAGATCCGTAGCTACTGACTTCAAGCAAAAATTCCGTATCTAACTCAGCGGGGGAAATCGAGTCATTCTCATTCTCAGTATGTTCAGGAGAGGCTATGTAAGTGAACGCATATGAACGAATTTGGGAGGTATATCTAACGCCAAACGCGCGCTAGATGCGAGACGCCCGCTAAAATTGCGAATTACTTGGGAAGCAATGAGATCAGCAGATAGTTTTCTCACACACTCTTCAAACGGATAAACGTAATTACGGTCCTATTGCTCTAAGCCACTGATATATTGGCACGAAGAAAACACACAAAAAATAACCTAACTGAGGAGTCTTTAAAATATTTTGCATGTCGGCGAAACACATGCAAGTGTCATTTTAACGACGGTGAAATGTATCGCTCTCACCGCGCCAAACTTCTCCGATATAGATGTAAAAAAGTGTGATGGTCCTTGTTCTTCGTCCATACTGTCCTGTAACCCACTCTGGGCAATAAACTGCCGTTGACAGCGTGTAGGTATTGCTGGGTAGGGATGGAGTAGTTGGACGGGCGAATCAGTTCACGAGAAACCGGTTGGGACGCAACTTCAACTTTTATAGACGGTAGTTGTTATAACTCATTTCAAAATTACACTCGCAAATCTTCGCGTGTCCGCCTCCACGCATTCATTGTCATAATCATAATCGTTAATAAAATTAACGCCCAATCCTCAACTTTAAATTGACGGGGAGAAGCACGAAAACATGTCTTAGTGAAAAGTTTAGTAATATGCAATTTAAGAAGGATTCCCTCACGCCTTGCATATAGACATGCTCTGCAGTAATTAGAAGTTAAATTTGGCTTTGTGTATTCGTATGTCCGTAAAACTATAGACAACTGTGCGAGATGTCTTGTTTTGCAGCCCTGCTTTCGATAGAGTACTGTAGCGAGTCATCAGATAATCTTTGCCTGGCTATCCAGTTTTTTTGAACAACAAAAAAAAAATTGACAGAAAAAATGGTCGACGGGTCCGGGCGGAGACAATATTTTGACAAATAGATATAATTTCTTGAAAGAGAAGCTTACACGGATCACTGCGTGAAATACGAAATCTGAGAAAAAATGTTTTCATCCAGATAATTTCTGTGTCCAGGGAAAGGAAAATAATTCGGGATGTGAGTTACTTACACTTTTAATAAAAGGATTTTGTGTATGGTACACAAAATTCAGTGTGCGCAGTCTACAAAAACGAGCTCTACCTATCGAAGTGTTCTCCACTCAAATATTTTTATCAATCAGCATTAAATACATTTCTGTGTCGCCTGTAACGTTATTAAGTGCGTTATAAATACTTATACATTTAGAGGCAAAATTTTACTGCTATCTAGACCTGCTTTTAATAACCAGTAGTTCCCGAAAAATTGTTTGAAAAGAGGAACAACTGCTTGACACGTTGTCTTCATTGTTACACAAATCAGCGCGGAAAGACATTGTGAACTAAACACATTCATAACTCGAAGAAAATGGCAAATAAAGGGACGATTTTAACGGAGTCTGGACAAAAGAATATTTTCGGACTTACAGATACAAAAGCGTCTCAATGGCTTATTTGCGACATGAATAGCTGGATTTAGCGGTCATTGCTCCGTGAATTTTTGTCCGTATGACTCTGCATAAGACGTCCTTCCCTCATACGTACAGGTTAGACTGTATGCCAAAAATTCAAGATCAGGAAAAAAAGATGCAAGAAACCTTGTTCCCCCAATTGTCTAAATCGAATGCTCTCCGATCTTCAAACTTTCCATCGATCTACATATAATTTAAACAATTCCACTGAAACAGCATAATACGAAAAGCCACAGAGTATACAAGCTTTTAACGAGCAGTAATTGCGCAAAAATTCACAAAATCTTTGGCAAAACAGCAGTATATTGCGGTATCAGCCAGGAGAGAGCTGCACTGGAAAAAAACACATTGGGTCTAGAGTCCAGACTCTTGACAATATTGACAAGAAAAAGGGCTCTTGATTCAATCAGATTTAAGCTTAAATCAAAAGGAAATCCGCTCAGATTAAGAGGCTTGGTTCTTGATTTGAGCTTAAATCTGATTGAATCAAGAGTATTTTTTCTTGTCGATGTTTTTAAGAGTCTGGACTCGGGATACAATGTGTTTTTGTTTTTGTTTTTTGTTTTTTTTTTCCAGTGTGTACTTACTGCTGTGTTGTGTAAAAAATGTAATCCTTAAGGCGGAAAATAGGATTGACCTCCGAATTAAACTTCTGCCTCGCTCAAAATTACACCCCAGAGATTTTGTGTGTGGAGTCTCTAAATTATATTGCTCCTGTGTGTGATTTTCATCCTCGCGTGCCGTGCGCCTGCGCGGAGCCGCGTTCACACCGACGATAAGCGTTACGACACGGCGCTCCATTGCGCAGCGGCAAAATCGGGCCGGGCGTGAAAGCTTAATTACTCCTTTAATTCAATTAGCCGGAGCGCTTTTATTAATCGAACGGCGTTCGGCGCGGATCGTGAAAGCCCCGCCAGGAAGCGGAACCCGGGCCGCAAATTGCCGATAGTTTTTCACTAATTGCCCGTGCGAACCCGTCTCCGCGACCATAAAGATGGGCCGAGACGAGTCCGCTCGGTCCGATCGACGAGGGACATCGGGAATATCGCCGAGTGCCGGAAAAAGGACGCGGCGCTCCGAGATTGGTTGCTCTGCTTCCGTTTCCGCTCCACGCGTGCAGCACGTGCAGTTTTGGAATCGAAATCAAGGCCGTGCAGGAAAGTTTCGCTCCGATCGAATCAAGTTTCTTTAGCCTGCCGATAAATACAAATCGATATTTTAACTTTTATACGTATGAATAGATGCATTTAGTGGTGACGTCACGGAGCGATATTGTTGGCTCGATATCTCGAAAGTCGAAATGTGCCCCAACAAACAAACATAACTTCCAAAATGAACAATTGATGTAAGAATGCTAAAACTAGCCCAAAACTGAAACATTAATCCATGAGACTTTATCCATTAATCCGTAAAATTATGAAAGCTAGTTATTTTTCAAAACGTTTGAGACCACATACACACGAATTGATAATATAATAAGCTCGTGACATAGTACTTAGTCTTCGGACGAACGTTGAGTTCGTTTGTTGGGGCACATTTCGACTTTCGAGATATTGAAATTAAATCGAGATGTGACGTCACACTAAATGCGTCTATTGCTGTGCCTCGTAGATGTATGATCAGTATTTTACTTCCAATTTTTAAAAGTAAAGATACCTGCATTGCAAGCTGCAGAAGTTCCATTCCACTACTCTATCATCTCATTTGTGTGAACCCCACCTGAAGCTAGTAAGTGAAGGCACTGAAGTAGTAAGGAAGGGGGGGCTGTGATACTGTAGCGACTTTTCACCGCGGACATTTCACGACGGCTACCTTTCACCGCGCGAAATTTCACTGCCAGTGATAATTTCTAAGGCTAAACTTTTCCTCCACATTTTTCCGGGCTTAGGACTGGACAAATGGGCGTGTTTAAAAAGTTTTGATGTAAGGAATAATTTGAGGGAATGAGTATTAGGAATAACTAAGGGTTTGAAGGATGGTTGATAGGATTGGAGGATGAAATACTCAGGGAAAAAGGATTGAGTAAGAATAATACCTTTAACTGCACTTTTTTTCATTTCCGCAACTACCTCTTTAACTCGCGGTTTCCCTGCATTGGGCTCGTGATTATGTTGTCCATGGGTTTTCCCATTTTGGGCGATATGTAATCAATTTTGATCACTAATGCGCTTTGCGACAATCTATCATTTTGTATGGAGAATGCTCGAGCAATTACCCTGCGATTTACGTTGCGAACGTAGAACACGATTTATACAATGAAAACTGATAAAAGTAACTATTAACCAAGATACTGCGTTTGCCAATGCCATTCAAAATCTCTGCTCATAAGAAAAACTCGAGTCAAACGTATACTGAGCACTAAGCAAACGGTTCAGCTGTCGCACGTTTTTTACACTTCGGAACTGAACGTATAAGACGGCAAAGGAGGAAATGCAAGGATCGAAGCGCGCAATGCTTGAGGTATCCACGCAGTCTTGCAGGCACCAACAGGGCGCGCCGTGCGGCACCGTCGGGTACGCGCAATACGTGAAGTATTCATGCAGTCTTGGAGGCGCTGACCTGTGTTCTGGCGCCGACCGCAGTGTTTAGCGCGATCATTCAAACTCGCGCAGCGTTTTTCAACTTGCAATTTTGAAGTTTTTGGACACGCACAGTGTACATTTTGAATGGACCATTTGGACTGCATTTTACAATTTGGAACTATAACTTCTAGCCCGGTTTAAAAACAACGTGCGTGCCATTCGTTTCCCTATGCACATAATTGTTTTTCTAGAAGAGCCAGAATTTATTGTTCCAAATTGCAAAATGCAGTCCATTTGTTTTTTACTCTGATAAAAAATTTACAAAATTCTTAAAATCAAACCAATTTTCTTCTTTTTATTTGCAACTGGTGATGGTCAGCAAAAAGTGGAAAAACCAGGGAGGGAAATTGGGGCCCATTGGGGGTGGAGCAATACCTCTACGTGAGAAAGGGTAACGGATTGAATTGTCGCAGAATGGGAGGGGGGGGGTTGATGTTGTGGAAGGAGTAGCGGACACGCCCAACGGTAGAATGATACTGTTATGTGTCATTCGAAACTCTTATCATTTTATATAGAAAATATTTTAATCCTCGTTTGTCTCTGTAGCTGAATTAAGTGCTTTAATGCTCAAATACGGTTCCGCAACCAGCGCAACTGATCCATTCGCGTCGTGGGAAAATTCAAGATTGAAATCCTCGTTTGACCTGCCATCGACGTCCGGCACTTTCTTCGTCGCGGCCAGAATCCGAAAAATTACCGTGCATCCTGGATCCAGGAGGCACCCACCATGATCTAACGCGATAAAGATTAACGCAATATGAGGCCTCGATCGTTGCTAGATTCCTTTCAATATCACGCTCTTTTTCCAGAAAACTTGAAACAATTTTTCTTTCAATCTTTAAGAGAATTTTATTCGCAATTCATTTAAAGTATCCGAAAATTTCAAGAAAAAATATATTCAAAATTACTTTTCTTATCCAAGAAAATTAACCAACAATCGAATGTTTTTATAAGACTTCTCCATTTAGCAAGGCAGTGATTAAGATCTTGCCGGCCTTGATGAATCCGCCCTAGCTTCCACAGAGTGACGGAGCAAGCCCACGTAAAAATTCGCAAGATTTTTCCCAAATTAGGTCATTCAAACGGAAACTTGACGCGTTTGTCTACAGTGACGTTTCGCTTGTAATTTCCGTCAACAGAGCTGGAATGTGACTAGTTATGGTTCGAAAATGTCCACATGCGAAACGCAGTTCCCGAAATCGATGAGTTTCGATTACTGTAAAATCGCGTCTAGATGTTTGGAATTTGTAGATCAGCCTAAAACAATGATAATCGCCCGAACACTACATTTTTTGTGCGCAACACAATATTGATCAAAATGAGAATCTCTCTACTAAAAAAGAGCTTCAGTCTACGATTCTCAAAACTGAGTCATTTATACCACGGTAAAGAGAAGTATTTTGCGATTATTTTGGGAGACTGCAAAGCAAACAGAATTTACAGCGATTTGAAAATTAGTTGTTGTCAAAAATGGTGTTATTGGGTCACTTTATTCAGGGCTAAAATTTCCGGATTGTAATGAACATAATTAGCAAAATGTACCATGCACATTTAGATGAAGGATGTTAAAGAAATAAGTTCTCGATCCTATTATCCCCAAACACAGACACAAATGAACGGCCAACAACATGACCGTCAGAAATATAATCGGTAAGGATTATGTCTCCTCCTGCCAGTCAGGGAGATCGCCGGAGCAATTTAACCGCAATCAGGATCAGACATAGCGTTTCATTAAGCGCACTGGTGTGTTATAAAGGGTTAACAATGCAATTTAGCGCATCGCCACTCGTTCAATACACTGATTGCGCGTTGTAACGCGAGGCTATTTATTAGGCCAATCAAGGGCACGTCTCAAAAACTACAATGATTACAGCCTTCAGAATCGGGTCTGATCCTATTACGGCACAATTTTTTCCTACTCTTATAATATCTGCGGACCCTCTCGAGGGTAATCGACGGGGACACGTGATGCGTTGATCCTCCAAGCCGACACGAGCATTGGACGCCGTTTTGCTCGAAGTCAAACATTCGGAAGACTCATGGGTGCCAAGTCTTCAGATCTAATGGTGGGATTTTTATTTAAAGGCACGCGAAAAATATGGCAAAAAATAACGCAAGTTTTTTTGGCACGAAAGTTCTCTATTCGGCGGGCCATTTTGGCGAAAATTTAAAACCACGTATCTTAATTGCGAGGTGTTAAACTTCCGTTTTATTTTAATTTCCGGGAAGAATGTAACAACCAATTTCCGCAGAAGATTTTCAAAGACTATTCTCAAAAAAGCAACACAAATTTTCGGAAATTTCTACATCACACAATACAAAAAAACCCAAGCTTGGGACGGCACAAACCGTGATACAATGGTTCTTTGGCATCACCATCGATTAACCCTGAGATAATTATTACAGGAAATTTTAATACTGTCGCTTTCATTTCTGATATTCATTTCCTGATTTTGAGTTACACCAACCTATGACGTCATTATCTTAAGATCCTTTGCTTTTCTAATAAAATGACCTTTTAATGTTTTCTTATTATAACAAGAAAGAAAGATTCAGACATGACGTAATAGCCACGGTGCTTGATTCTGTAAGTACAGGAATACTCACCAGGAAAGGAAAAACTCTTATGGAGTAATTTTACCCTTTGCCCCTCTATATATTTAAAGGGACAATATACTCGAAATAGGTTTTTCCCTCCCTAATAAGTATTTATTTCTGTGTTTTTCATGGTCATTACCATCATGCCAAATTCTTTACCTCTAATCTTAGAGGTGCTTCATGCCCACCTCTCGGCCTTTAAAATTATTTTAATTAATGGCCGGGCAACAATGACGAAAATTCGGAAATCTGGCAAAGTCCAGTCATTACGTGTCGTATTAAGCGGCTAGTTTCTGGTCGTGCTTGGACAGCGACTTAGTCAAATTTCAATGGTGTCGCCCGACCTTAACACAGATCCCGCTGATCGATGCCGATTGTCAGTCGATCCTCGTCAGAAAAGGAAACGCAATCGATGTTTTTGACAACGCGCCCGAGAAGATCAGCCCGGGATGGACAAGCGGTAGTGGCTAGTTCCGCCAAAAACAGACTCGTGCAGACGGCGTTCGCTACAACGTTCGTCGTTTCCTGGTCGAAGGAACCCAACTATTTTCCAAGATAGCAAATTCGACTCAAACAATTCAATTTTTTACAAGAATATACCTGTGGAATTGTTGTCCAAAATTTGTTTGATATTTGCAAGAGATCCGAGGAAAATACAGTGAAATTCTTCTATAGAATTTCTCAAGGTTCTTCTAGTAAAATTGAAATTTGCCAGCGGAAATTTTTCAACATTAAAATGTTGTTTGGTCCTTCGTGAAGGGTTCTGAGAGAATTGAATAACAATCCGAATTTACTCAGCAGCAAGGACTTGCAGAAGGTGAGTCTCCCAAATGGCATCTTCAACTCTCCTTTGCCAGGAATTGGAGCTATAGCTCTATCCAAAAGCACTCTTTTTGCAGGTCTTCATGGGCGATAGCGTGGACACTTGCTCGGGCCGCGGAGAGCTTGCTCTGGCAACCATTGGCATTTTTAAAAGTAAAGAACGTGGGGCTGGGGGATGCACTTATAATTTCAATGAGAAACAAAGCATTGGCGCTTCCGTATAAATGAATTGAAACTTCACTCCAGCTGAACCGACTAATTGATACAATTCCATTAGAATAAATTTTATGAACGAGGTTTTTGTTTAAAACGTAAAAAAATTGAGAATTTATGTCATAAACATGGAAAATTTTGTTATTCTGCAAAGACCAACTGCCAGTTACAACTGCCTGCAGCTTATCCAAACAATTCACACACTCCTACATTCATTTAACAATTTGATTGGAAGAAGACTGGCCAAAACATTTACCAATCCTTCTACAGGTTCACTGGTTTCAGATGGAGTGTTGTCAAAAGCTTTGAATTATTCTTTTGATTAGAAGGGCGCACCCCTCAGTATTTCCTGATTTTTTTTTGTTTTATTTTTTTTTAATCACATATCCTTCCACAAGTTCACCATTTTCTGTAAAAATTGTGTCAAAACTTCTGAATTCTCTTAATTTGAAAGGTTGACTGCATTTTGGACTTTTCTGAAAGACCTTCCATACCGCATGAAAAAAAAATCGTTCCAAAGATTTCATGAATGTGAGTTAATACTAATTGTGCCGACTGCGCAGCACTCTAGCGTGTCCCTTGACTGAAGAGGGGGCTCCGGCTCGGGCGGCCAGGCGGTGCGCACCTGTTTCGTGGGTAGCGAGCTGACGTGACGTCGCGTCGTCGGTCGCGGATCGTCCCACAGTAGATCGAGTCAATCAGAGATCGGACATGAAATTTGTAACCATAACTGAAAATATTGACGTATAAGTCGTCACATTTTAAATTTTAAGGGGTGTTTCTAGAAGAAAATTTCGCGAGGAAACCAATGGAACCGCTTTCAAAACCTGCAAGTTTTCTATCAACGGTTATGAGCTTTTCAAGTCTCCAAATTTTGTTCGAGCTTTCCGATTGACTGGATCCATTGTGCGGCGGCCGTGACGGGAGAAAGGGCCGCGCGAGCGGGTGGCACACGTCAGCCTGGCCGCCTCCTCGGTCCTCGCTGCTGATTGAATGATTGATTGATTGAATCCCACCGCAGCTCTGCCGTGCTAAGGTAGAACGCCGTATGAACATTCGAGANCCTGGTCGAAGGAACCCAACTCTTTTCCAAGATTGCGAATTCGATTCAAACAATTCAATTTTTTACAAGAATATACCGTTGCAATTGTTGTCCAAAATTCGTTTGATTTTTGCGAGAGATCCGAGGAAAATACAGTGAAATGGACCACTAGACAAGGTACGAATTTAAGCAATCTGATACATGTTTCTTAACCAGAATTTTACGTAGAACACGATTCGCACAACGAAAACTACTAAAACCAACTCCTAACGAAGATATTAACGTTTTTATTTCACATTGGTTGCGAGGAATTTGAACTGGCCGCTCACAAGAAACTCAAAGCTCTACGTGAGTCAAATCGCGCACTACAACGGTTTCAGCAAGCTTCTCAATCGAGCAATGTTCATTTCCCACCATGTGTTGTTCAAACTATAAGCAATTTGCTATAGCTGAGCCAAAGCGTCAGGACTGAGGTTGCCAGATTTATATATTGCTGAGACGTTGATGATAACGTTTAGCGCGCGATGTGAATCACGTAGAGCATTGAGTTTTCATGAGCGGGTGGTTTCAATTCACGCATCAAGAATCATTAAATATCTTCGTAAGGAGTTAATTTCGGTAATTTTCGTTGTGCGTATCGTGTTCTACGTGAAATTTTGGTCAGGAAACATGTATCAGAATGCTGAAATTCGTACCTTGTCTAGTGGTCCATTCTTTTATAGAATTTCTCAAGGTTCTTCTAGTAAAATTGAAATTTGCGAGGGGAAATTTTTCAACATTAAAATGTGGTTTTTTTCTGGAAGACCTTTCATATCGCATGAAAAAATACATCGTTCCAAAGATTTCATGAATGTGAGTTAATATTGATTGTGCCGACTGTGCGGCACTCTAGCGTGTCCCTTGACTGAAGAGGGGGCTCCGGCTCGGGCGGCCAGGCGGTGCGCACCTGTTTCGTGGGTAGTGAGCTGACGGGACGTCGCGTCGCGTCGTCGGTCGCGGATCGTCCCACAGTAGATCGAGTCAATCAGAGATCGGACATGAAATTTATAACTATAACTGAAAATTTTGACTTATAAGTCGTACATACATATAAGTCGCTTTACAGCACTCCCTCGCGCTCTACGACTCCTAACATCCACTGCTCTCTTTCAAACCACAAATCTTGGGGCATTGAGCACCTTAACATTTCCGCTTCAATCCCCTCCTTCCAACCTTTCATTGGGCGTCCTCTGCGTCTTCTCTTAGGAGGAACCAAATCAAGGACCTTCTTCGGCAACCTGTTTCCTGCCATTCTCTGGACATGACCATACCAAATGAGTTGTTTTGTCATAATATCATGCACGATGGTCTGTTTAGCATCCATGATCTCCTGTACCGTCTCATTCCTGACGCGATCCTTTCTGGAAATACCAGCGGATCTACGTCAAGATTACGTATAAGTCGTCACATTTTAAATTTTAAGGGGTTTTTCTAGAAGAAAATTTCGCGAGGGAACCAATGGAACCACTTTCAAAACCTCCAAGTTTTGTATGAACGGAATTATGAGCTTTTCAAGTCTCCAAATTTTGTTCGAACTCTCCAATTGACTGGATCCATTGTGCGGCGGCCATGACGGGAGAAAGGGCCGCGCGAGCGGGTGGCACACGTCAGCCTGGCCGTCTCCTCGGTCCTCGCTGCTGATTGAATGATTGATTGATTGAATCCCACCGCAGCTCTGCCGTGCTAAGGAAGAACGCCGTATGAACATTCGAGAGTTGCCGAATTTCCTTTGATAAAGCATGTATTACTGAAAACATTTATGCATATTTTTCCTTGAAATGTTCAGATATTTTATACCAAATCGCATTCAAAACTGTTTGAAAATTTTGGAAAATAATATACGCAATTTTCTCAGTAATTTCGATTTTTATCGGAGGAAACTTGGCAACGTCTGAAGGCTCATACGGCGTTCTTCCTTAGTACGGCAGAGCCCATCGAGGAGCCTCCGTCAGCTCGCTGCTTGGACCCGCGAGTGATTCGCGTGTCAACCGCCTCGGCTCAGCCGCCCGCTTCTTCCGCCGTTCAGCCATCAGCAACTGTTATGGTTTTTTACCCATTTAAACCTACTACTTCAACCAGTCGACGTGAAAATAGCTTCAGAGATTGGTTAAAAGGCCTTCTTTCACTTCCCACACTGAGAAAGAGCTATGGCTTATCGACCAATTAGTGGTTCATGTGGAACCCCATTAATAGTTGTATATGAACTAATGATTATCGGTCTGTAAACCATACTGTGCTGCCGTGCTAAGGAAAAACGCCGTATGAACATTCGAGAGTTGCCAAATCTCCCTTGATAAAACGTGTATTTTTGACGACATTCATTCTTATTTTTCCTTGAAAACTTCAAACATTTTAGACTAAATTGCGTACAAAATTGTCTGAAAATGTTGGAAAATAATATTCACAATTTTCCCCATAAATTCGGTTTTTATCGGAAGAAACTTGGCAACGACTGAAGGCTCATACGGCGTTCTTCCTTAGGACGGCAGTGTGGTAGCTCGCACCATAGTAGGTATATTTACCATAACTAAGGTATATGTACTATAGTATTACATGTTGCCTTCACTACTATTAGTAGTGTTCCGTATGAACCACAAATTGGTTTATAGGCCATGGATTTTTCTCCGTGCAGGAAAGTCGTGACCGTATGTGGCCGCAGAATATCATTAGACTCCCGTCTGAAACAATTTTGCGTATTACTTTTGAGGCTAATTTTTTTTTATAAAATTAGTAATCCACAAATTTAGTTACATACTCTGTGGTAAATTTCAAAATTGCGTTGCAATAGAGGTGTACATTCAATGCACCAACGGTGTATTTAGACCTATTTACGTTAGAAGTTTGCGATGTATTATGTCTCATGGCATTGGTAATTGAAACCTCTGTAATTTTGGGGATATGATATTATTAGGGAAAATTTCACACCAGGCTAATGTCCATTTTTATCAACGAGAATTTCAAATTCATTTTTCCTGCCCTAAAAATCTTTCTGCAACAACCAGCCTCCCTGCTGTGACAGCAAGAATTTGTTTTACTTAACGCGATTTCCTTCCTCCTCTGAGAAAAGAGCAGGGTCAAAAATGTCGATGATTTTATTGGACATTGACACCTAATGAAAGTCCATTGAATCTCTTTTTGGACCTATTGCTGCAGTCTGCCTCAGTGAATAATCCTTTTTAAAAACCATTTCAGCTGCATGATATTTTGTTAGCAAGAGTTTTTTCAAAAATGTTTACTTTGTTTGAATGGTTTACTGGAGTTCATAATAGTAACGCATTTTGTAAACTTTATTTTACGACTAAGCTTTCAACATTTCTCAACGTCGAGAGTTAAATGCTAATTTTAATGTTTAAGAGGAACGCGAATTCGTATTGCCGAAAATCCAGATTCATGAATTCTCTCACTCACTGAATGATAGCCGCTTGAATTGAACATTTTGAAGGCAATTTTGATGCTGCTAATTTCTCCGCGTCAGGGAACTTTTCGGCTAGATTGGTTCCTTCATGGTTCATTAAAATACCGCGCATCTCAAGGGCGTTGATTTTCTCCGAATTTTCCAGACATGAGTCTGCCTCACGATCGCGGTGGAAATCAGATGTGACAAGTTAGTGAACATTTCGACGAAAAAATAATGAGAAGACCCAGACATGCTCCGACGAGATATTCGCCGTCACACATGTTCCGGTGTTCTTTTTTTCCGAAAGTGATCGCGGTTACAGAATTTGCCACCATTATTGTTACGTATTACCGGAACGACGCAGAATATGTTACTGAAAGCGTATGCGAGGTACTTAAGAGTTTGTGAGCTACAAAAATACCAGTGCCACAAAAGCAGTGCTTGAATTGGTTTTGCAATTACATATCTGTAATGACTTTCCAACACTCAAAACCGAAAAAAATGAAATCATTTCTGTTGTGTCTCTATTTGAATTATGTCAATACTCGTCCTCTTGAGGAGCTGATTCCTGAAATTTTCATTGTGCGAATCATTTCCTTCTTTTAATTTTAGAAGAATGACTTGTGACAGAGTATGATTTATTTTGTACCTCGTCTAGAGACTTATTATAGTTAGTATCAGCTTTCCAATATTATAATTTTTTTTCTTGACGGTGTTTCTAAGAGGGAAACTAAACTTTACTAGGTGTTGTCAAACTCACTTGAACGATTTATCCTTTGGAAAGGCAGTATTTTTACCAAATCTCTTTAGCATTTTTATTCGTTAACCCAAACCGCCTGATGACGTCACAGGGCGGCAGATTTTCTCACTTTTAAATCCATTTTTCTATAGTTTCCCATATCTGAGAAAAATCATGAAAAATACTGCGAATGCAGCTCCTAAAGCTCTCTCAGATGCAGCAATAAACATTTTTAGTGCAAATTCTCCATTAAGTGCAACGTGCGCCGTTTATTAGCATGAAAGTTTATCATTGCGTCATTACGTCATATTGATGATATTTGCTCATGATGATCCTGCCAAATCCTTATGAACATCGTGTTTCTTTGCGTTCCGTTACTAAAAAAATTGCAAAATTTATCGGGTAAAATAATCATTTGGCTTCTCTGAGGGGAAATGTGAAAAGCTGTGTTACAAATTCAAAGTCTTATTTCCCAAAAATATTCAAAGTGGTCACTCACTAGAGCGACCTTGTAGTTATACGTAGTTTAATGAGCTTTTTGAATAAATGAACTACATTTTTGTAACAGGGAACTACCAAACCTGGATCATCTATGAGATCACATATCTGAAAAGAGAAACTAACGGCTGTTATTTCTAGAATGAGTCAGAAATAGTGGTTCCTTATTGCAAGATGTAGTCCAAATGAACCTGGACCCAACAGGTCGAAATTTCGTCAAATTTGACTCAAACAGTGAACTCGCTCCACAGTTAATCTGATCTCCAACGTGACAATAGGCGAAGTTTACTTTTGATGGTACTCTAAGTGTAGGTGCTCCGGTAAGAGCTTAATCCGTCAAATTACTCTTGCGTTCGGTCGGCGAAACGGAGAGTAAAAGTGGATTACGCTGGCGTTACGGCGAGGCCGCGGCGGCATGCGGCACGAGTAGAACGGAACACGGTGTGTGCGATCATTTCAGTCTGCGTCTTCCGTATGCTACGGGCGGCGGGAAGGTTCCCCGGTCCTCGAACCGCGACCCCCGGGCCCCGGCTCCAGCACCGGTGCATCTCCGACGGCCGGGCATGGCGTCGCGACGCACCCGAGCGGCACGCGTCGCTGCACCCGCGACCGCTGACGAAGTTCTTTGCCGCCGAGAAACCGTGACCTCATGCCATACGAGCCAACGCCATGCCTCGCTCAGAAAACACTACTTGCTGCGAACTCATGGGACCGTATTTATTCTCGTTCCTTGGGTAGCTCCTTTCCTAGGAGTCTCATTTTGATTTAGATAGGGATTACGGAAAATAAGTAAGGGTAAGGGCCTAAAATAGCATCAAACGGAAAAAAAAACTTAGCACTGAGCCCTAACACTTGGGGTAAAACAGAGCTACTGCAAAGCAGAGGGGATGATTGTGAGCCCTACAGCTTGCAGGGCTACTACAAGCTACCCATTGCCTGCCTCTGTTGTACCACTGTCTTTAGTTGGCGCTATTGATTCTACCCATAGTGTTAGGAGTTCTGGGCTAAGTTGTTTTTTCCGCGCGTAAAGAGGAAATGTTTTGCCTGTCTCAAGAAAATTTAGCAGTATAACTTTGGAAATGGATTCACGCTGGGGATTACAATGATTTGCTACTGGAAAAATTAGAACACAAACGGAATAAAAATGTCTGCAATTTAGACAAACCTGAAGTTGGGTAAGAAACCACCTCAAAATTTACGGAACTCGCAATTTACGTGGGGGCGCGCAGCACTCCGGGAATCGGGCCGCGTGGAGGCCAGGGGGTAGAGCCCTCTAGTCCGTGCCAAAGTCATGACGTTCTTATCCAGAGAGCGATCATGCTTTTAAAATTTGGCAACTTCAAGTTTCAATGCAAGACTAGTAGCGTTGATCTTTTTTCAGCGAGACAATTATTGTGCATATAACTCAAGTTCGTAATACGGCGCGGTAGTGCAGGGCCCATGCGCCGCAACCCAGGAGCCACTCAACTGTGAAATGGACGCATAATTATTTGCCATACGTAACACTGGGTGGTATGTTCAGTCGCGCGCCCGGTAGTGGAAAATAGTGGCTTTAGTGGCGTGGCGTGAATTGCGATGTATCGATTGATATGCCATTTAAACTTATGGTAAAGAATGGTATGGTTCGCTGCGAACACCCTCCTGTTTATCGATCCTTTCCCATAGGTTTAAGTGGCATAACAATCGATATATCGCAATTCACGCCACGCCACTGAAAATAGCGGCTTTTGTTTCAGAACCAAGGACACACGTTAGAACAGCGTTTGTTCGTCCAGCCCAAACTTTGACATTTGCGTTTGCCAAACCGGTTGACCCTGTATGCGGATGATAACAAGCAAGAGGGCTTTATTGACATGAAAAAAAAACAGCTAGACAATAAAAAAGATATTGAATTCTTTAATCGTTGCAATTGACGTTTATCATGTTTCAGTGTATCATTTATTGCCACAGGAAACAATGACCGATGCATTGGTCCGTGTGTGTAGAAACCAAAGGTTAATACATGGTGTGAGATTAGAAAAATTTCCTTCAGTTGTCCCATTTACGTTGTATTTTTTTTTTTTTTAAATTGACACACGCAACTTAACGCAAATCAATAGATGTATGATCTAGAGGGTAGTTAGTGTGGATTTTGAAGCTTCATTTAGTTTCCGCATAGAAAGGAAACGTTCTATTCAACTAGAGATTTCTGTCAAATTTTGGAAGAAACACGACGGAACACTCACTGTGCTTACATGAAACCAACTCATATTAACCCATACCCGAAATTCTTCTTTTCTGCCTCCGTGATTAATGTATATCTTTACCATCGCTGTCTTCTTTGCTCTCACCCTCTGGTACATACTCCATGATTTGCTCTTCGATCAAATCAGCACAGGTAGCGAGCTCTTCGTCAACATCGACGTAATCGCTGAGTTCCTCATCGCTTAAGTTTTTGGACCAATTTTTAAGTGACAATGCTAAAGGAATGTCATCATTGAAATCATCATTATCGTAGAATTGGCTGTCTGAAGGTACCAGAAAACACCAAAAGCACACAATGTGGGCCACGCTTCTCGATGCTTTTTCTTTTCTACTGAAAAGAAAGTATTTTGTGGGAGGGGGAAGGAGGTTCGACAACAGTCGAGTATCCATGCGTTGTTTTTCCTCAGAACCGCAACACGCATGTCTCGGATCCGAGGGCGGGGGTAGGTGGGCGCTCCCAGGAGGTTCCCGAACCGCGCGCGTTGGGTAAACTGAATAATATCTCATAATATCGTAATATCTCCGGCTCATTGTCGGCGTCAAGGATACGTCTCTCCGCCGGCAGACGCCGCGTAACTCCGCTCTCACGCCAAACCCAGGGAACGAGGACTTAAATGACGAAGAGGAGTGATCTTGAAGTGCAGATACGTCCTTTTGTCATCGGAGCCCCGCTTTGTTTACCGGGAGCCACACCCGATCCTTCTTTGGCCTCACACTCGCCCTGCCGACTCTGCCTCTGCCCCACGGTCCTCACTCGGCTGCGTTTCTGGAGCATTTTGCAAAACTGGAACGGCCGCCACGCGAGCTTATTTGCGTTTTGCGAAATTGTTCTTTTCATTGTTCGGTGTGTCGTTTTTTCAGCGCCGATCCATGATCCCCGGTGAGAAATCAGTGGGAGCTTCACTGGTTTCTGCATCGATTTTTTATCATGAATGAGTAAGGGAAGGTTGAATGGTTTCGGAACCAACCGCGAAACCTGAAAAGTGAACTTGTCATTGCGGTTAACATGGTTTTATTCCCCCGACGAATCACTCCAATGATACCTATCGAATGAAATCCATGAATCTATATTGTGGGATAACTTCTCCTTTAAGTCGCAGTTCGGGGGCTATATACTCTACATCCTAGTTATGAAGTCGGTGACTGAGCCATCAAAGGAAGTACTGAAAAATTGTTGCTGCAATAATGAATGAACACTTGCATAAATGAACACTTACGTTGGACTGACGTTCATTGATGGTTATCATCGACCACATTCCATGTGCTGTTTCGCAGGACAAAACATGCGAGAAAGGACCCTCCTTCTTTCTCGTTACCAGGACTTCTTGGGTCTTAGCATCCTTCAGATTGAAGTCTTTCAACTCCTTCAGGGCAGCTGCTGCTCTTGCTTTAGATGCTGATATTGCTTCAGCGTCGCCTTCACCGGCTCTAATAACTACCTAATAATTCGCAAGTTTTTTCATAAAGTCATTTAAAATTCAGCTTTTTCGATTACTATTCTTGGCCAAATAGTTCAGTTTTGGATTATCCGAGATTTTGTAATACCTGCGGCAGCTCCGGTCCCAATCTCTCGTGATTATTAAGACTCCTCCGTTTATTTAATGGACCTTGTCCACACGAGCGAGGTTCGCAGAACTTTGTTCGGGGAACTTGTTCCCGGAATAAGTTTTAGGCCTTGTCCACACGAACGCGATTCGTAAAACTTAGTTCGAGGAACTTGTTCCCGGAACAAGTGTTAGCTGAGCTAAAAACTTATTCCTCCAAAACCCGGAACTTCCCCCGTACTTCGAGCTTCTACATATGCTTCTTTTAATGTGAATTTGTTTATTTTTGTTTTTACGTCCTTTACATGTCTCGAAATTTATTTTTGTTACTTTGGCGGCCGTAATAATCTATTATTTTGCAATAATTGTATAGTTTTATTGAAGTTTCGGTTTCAGTTCGGGCGAACTCGTGCGGACAGCATCCCTCGTTTCAAGGATCAAGTTTTGAGAACCTGAGCAGTTCGTCGAATAAGTTCCTCGAACCCCACTCGTGTGGACAGGGCCTTTGGTCTGAACAAGAAAGCTTGGAGTAAAAGTTCCCACTTGTGTACAAGAGGCCAGTGGATTTACTCCATTTGTCTCTTGCGTGACATGAGGACTACTCAGAGACAATAGAGCGAAGAACGGCAACACTACAGGTCACCGGAATCGTGACGCCGCCGGTGAGTGTTGACTACCGAACTTCCCGACACCAAACATCAATTTGTCTTCTTTATCGTCCGGCCCGTCGTTGTCTCGTCACCGGTCCACGCGGAGAAGAGAAAGCCCCACCGTCAACCCAGTGTCGCGGAGCCTTGTTACGCGCCGCGCTGCGTTTTTTGAATTTTCGCATTCCGACGTAACGATGAGGCAACCGGAAGAACCCACCGAGAATCTCCGTGCCCGAAGACAGGAAGAACGCCCCGAGCCGGTGACATGGCTTTTAGCTTGTTATTTTTAGTCTCCGAGCTTAGAAATGGTCCCGCTCCGCTTTCGTCCGATGCAAGTCATCGTCCCGGGGATTCGAGCCGTGGCTTTGTGTTCTGATAACACGTGCAGGAATAACTTAGGCTTTCCGAAACTGGATTTTGCCAATAGGTCCCG
Source organism: Bemisia tabaci (assembly GCF_001854935.1). NCBI lineage: Eukaryota > Metazoa > Arthropoda > Insecta > Hemiptera > Aleyrodidae > Bemisia > Bemisia tabaci. Next base: position 5,365,303 of record NW_017547183.1, on the reverse strand, counting down.
AGTTCGAATCCCGGTGGTGGCGACTAATTGGATTGCATTTTGCAAAAAGGAACCACTAGCATTGCAATGATGCTAAGATTGTGCAACTTCATCCTTTGCAATCAAATTGCGGAAATTGTGAAAACTATGAAATGTAGATGGTAATTTTTGTCTTAAATTTACAGTTTTTAGCGAGTAAAATAGAAACTATTAAGGGAAAATCTGGTTTTTCCTCCAAGACAAAAGAAGTTGCACAATCTTAGCAACATTGCAATGCTAGTGGTTCCTTTTTGCAAAATGCAATCCAATTGTTACGGAACTAACGAGTTGATCTGCAGAAACAGATTCTACTCGACCTTAATCCCTGAAAATTTGAAAGTCGAAGCATGGATGTGCCAAAAAATCCTCCTAATGTCTACTGACAGTAAAATAATCTCTAAAACTCATGTCCGTAGATTCATAAGTTACTAAATAAACAGGAATAGAAGCCAAAAAAATTGCAAAAAAAAACTGGATTATTGCAATGATGCAAGCTCAAATTAGAGTCATAGATGCCGAATTTTTCTGCACAAATTCTGATAAATTGCCTCTTTATAATCGCACTTTATCCCTGAGTCGAAATTTAGGAAGCCTAGTTGAATTGTCAGTCAAACTAGGGGATAGGATAGGATTACATGATATCCCCAAAGTCAAAAGGACCTCTAAGCTTATAGCGAAAATAGGGCTCGTTGTTACAGAAAGTAGAAAAAGAGAAAAAAGAGAAGGAAAGCCTCTTTGCATGGCAGTTACTGGTTGCGTCAAACTCCTAAAGCTGATGACGTGGCTTTTATCTTATTATTTTTAGTCTCTTAGCTTAAGAATGGTTTCGGTCCGCTTTTGTTGGATGCAAGTCATCGTTCTGGGGTTATTTAAGCCGTGTTTTGTCGAATGGGTTTTTGTGGTCTCATGGAGGCAGAGGAAGAACATAGGCTTTCTAAGTGCTCGAGTTGAAACTCGAGATGCTTAGCTTGAGTGTCGGTTGAAGGAAAGAGTAGGGAAAGGCTCTAAACTTCTCAAGGATTAGTTGTCGAATTTTGATGTGTTTTCAGATATTTTTCCAAGTTTGGAATTTTACACTATTCCAATGTAACATAAATTTTATTGACCCCCATCAAAGTTTTCATCTGACCTACTGTGCTGCATTGAATCAACATTTCTTTGGTACCGTGACGACGACGCAGGCTTTTTATACTTAAATTTGAAGAAACTTCACTGATATTTGCACAAAAATCCGCCTAACCGTTTTGTAGAAAATATGACGAAAGCAAATGTGGTTTGGTTCCTTTCTATTCAACGCTGTCCACTCGCAATTTTGTGAGTAAATACACCTACTTAATCTGGGGTCGATTCAGAGGAAGTATAAAAATCGTTCAGTAGTCTAATTTTCTGTCAAAAAAATAAAATAAGAGTGAAAATAAGACTACGAGAAATGCAGCCAGGCTGATTCCGGTTAGTTAGAAATGGACCGCGTTTAACAGAAAGGAACCAAGCTACATCACTATTGCCAAATACTGGACAATTTAATTTTTTACACGAGAATGTTTGTGCGGATTCTTCTGAAAATGTTGAGGAATTTGCCACGTACTTTGCGGGAAATTTACTAAAATTTGAACAAAAATCCGCACAGCCGTTTTCATGTAAAACATTAAATTGCCCGATTAAATTTAGCAGTAGCTGATGTGGCTTGATTCCTTTCCGTTTAACGCGGTTCACTTGGAATTTCATTTTTTTGGCTGCGGCCATATCTTTTTTACGCCTAATCATCTCGTGCGAAGCTCTTGATACTCTGTCTACGACTTCACATCAATCGACCCTTCTTTTGAATAAACCGCTGATTGGTCGGCGGAGGAAGGCGAAAAGGAGTTTCCGCGGGTATTTGGCAACTTGATATTGCACATTCCCGCCATTCTCCTTTCGCTTTCGTTCTCGACGGCGCGGCGCGGCGGAGCGTAGGACTTTTACTCTTCTCTAGGCGGGAGGCGGCCTGGCGGCGCGCTCGGACAATTGGCCGGGAGTGAGTGCGTGGAAATAAAAGCGATCGTGAGACGGGCGGAATAATAGCAGTAATAAATAGCGGCAATGATTTTGAGGAGGCGGTAGCTCAGGGCAAGGGCAACGGGAGGGATCAACGCTGAAACCCCGCGCGGCCTTGCCGAACCGCATATCTTCTCGTCAAATGTTCTAACTTTAATGAACAACATTTTTTTTTACGTCTAGGTATATACCTTTGCTATTGATAGGTTTTTTTTGCGTTAGTAGGTTTCATCGTACCATTGCTCATGAAGTTCTACTTTTTTTAGGCCAGTTGATGTCTTTAAATCGGAAAGTTCATTTTTTTACGTCCAAGTATGTAAAGCTTCGCCATTGATGGGCCGTTTGGCCTGAGTAGGTTTCATCGCACCAATGCTTTTAAAGGCCTATACTTTTTTAGGCCAGGTAATATCATTTAAATCGGAAAGTTCTCGTAGAATGTTCTGAGTTGAATAAAAAACATTTTTTAAGTCCAGGTACGTATATAGCTTCGCTATCGATAGGCTCTTCTGTGTAAATACCTACGCCTCATCGCACCAATGCTTTTGAAGATCTATCTTCTTTAGGCCGGTTGATGCCCTTTAAAGCCGAATGTTGTACGACGTGCAATGCAACTTTTATGAATTGCTGATGATAAAAACAAACTCCAATGAAACATTCTGATGCCGAGTGCTCAGTGTAACCTATGGAAATAAATCATGATATATAACACAAACGGTTACCTATATTTTTCTCAGTTGAAACGACCGTTCCTCACTTGGTTGACATTAGTCGAGACGATAAGAAATGAATAACATTTTGGCTCGATGAATTTGATTGTAATCATCTCGTATCAATTTATTGATTGCTCCAACAAGTTATAATGGCGGTGTTCGTGCGATGACTGACATTGTGTTTTCTGTTAGAAATTTGTTGAAACTTCCAGGTTAAAATATATCAGGTATTTTTCCTACTTTTTCCACGCTCTAATTATACATTCGAACATTTTTCAGAAATTTTATCTAGAGAGTGTTTTGCTGGTGCCATGTAAATCTCTTTGAGCTGAGTAGCTCAAACTGAAAAACGCCTCGTCTTGTCAAATCATCAAATCAACGAGATTCCTTAAAGAATTTAAAACTACTTTCCCAATATTTGGACAAATGACAAAAATTCCTTTTGGAACTTGCCAACTGTCTAACTGAACTCCTTACTTTTTTAGTTTCTTTGCAAGGTGGAACGGCAAAAATCCGGTGATACATCACGCTGAACTCTTTATTTTAACGTGCAAGAGTTATTAAAAATTAATCACTGTTCTCGTTATATCCCTGGCAAAAACAGCTTCAAAGCCAACCTGAAAAATTTGCGAATGCATAACATTTAATTACTCCTCGTCATGGAAAGCAATTAATTAAATGACTAGCTGGCAACTCCTATTAGAGGTGCGCGGTAGCGTGCTGGGTCAAAGCCGCCGCCGGTGAGAACGAGGAGCGTGGCGTTGAGATCGAGAACTTGATACATATTTCGACAGTGGCTAACAATAGGGGGATCCAGGCATCTCAAGCACACAAGACCGCTAACCCATAATATACATCCAAGTCGGTCCCACCGTCGTCCCTCACTCGCACTTTCATGATCCATCAGTTGCACCGTTGCCAATGTTTCGCATCAGCGGCAGTGGCGTGGCGTGCTTTGCGATATATCGATTGTTATGCCATTTAAACCTATGGAAAAGGATCAATAAACAGGGTGTTCGCAGCGAACACCCTAATAATCGATTCTTTACCATAGGTTTTAATGGCGTAACAATCGATATATCGCAATTCACGCCACGCTACTGACAGCGGGCCGATTTTGAAATGGATAGAAAAAGCGATAGATAAAAAAGACGAAATACAGAAATGCAAAGATCCTATCGGTGGAAGAGGGTAGTTTCAATGGACATAATGGACTACTAGACAATGTCCGAATTGAAGCATTCTGATACATGTTTCTCAACCAGAATTTCACGTAGAATACGATTCGCGCAACGATAATTACTGAACCCAACTCCTAACGAAGATATTAATTTTTTTAATTCGCATTGGTTACTAGGAATTTGAACTGGTCGCTCACAAGAAACTCAAAGCTCGTCGTGAATCAAATGGCGCACTACAACGGTTTCAGCAAGTTTCTCAATCGAGAAATGTTCATTTCCCACCATGTGCTGTTCAAACGTAAGCAATTTGCTACAGCTGAGCCAAAGCGTCAAGGTTGCCAGATTTTTATATCGCAGAGACTGTCATGATAACGTTCAGCGCGCGATGAGAATCACGTAGAGCATTGAGTTTTCATTAGCGGGTGATTTGAATTCACGCATCAAGAATCATGTATATCTCCGTAAGGAGTTGATTTCGGTCATTTTCGTTGTACGCATTGTGTTTTACGTGAAATTTTGGTCAAGAATCATGTATTAGAATGGTAAAATTCGTACCTTGTTTAGTGGTTCATTGGACAAAGGAGGTAAGTAATAGGATAACGAACAGTAACACCAAAGAGACCCCGCGGTTTGTCCATCGTTTTTCCTCCTTAGTCTATAACAACTACCCGTTACAGTCAATAGTATCGATCCATTTTTCCGTCGTCTGTTTTGTCTATAGCTTTGTCTATCTACTTCAATAATCAGCCCGCTGAGGGCGAATATTTTTCAACCGTTCCACGCTGGCATCCGTGATATCATATTATATCAATGATGAGGTTAAACATCGTGTGTCTTTAGACCAGACTTGAGACAATAATATTTCTAGGTGTATTAGACCTAACAGCATGCATCTTTTGTAATATTTAGCATACAAGGCACAGAGCCATTCAGAAAATAGAGAAACAGGTCATACTCCCCATTTTGGGGGTGAAACAACTTCTTTTCGTGAGTATTAATGTACGGAAGTCCAGAGAATTGAACGACTGGATACAAAAGTAAGCGGCTGTCATTTTGAAAGAAAGCAGTTGGATTATCGATTGTCGCGTTGTTTCGGATAAGATAAATCTGCGTAAAAATCATGGTAAAATAGACGCGCACCGTAATGGACAAATCAAAGTGGTATAATCGTAAAAATCTTTACCAAATCTATACCACATTCGAAAAAATCTCTTCTAAGAAAATATCAAAAATAAGTGTAAGATACTAAATAAAAATCCTCTTGCAAAAAGGAATTACAAAATGAAATACTAAAGTATAAAATGTGAGCGTAGGATACTCAGTTTTCAAAAAAGAAACCTGACATCAAAGGGAAAAGGAGCCTTTGATTGGTTACTACTTTAAATAAATTAAGCAATATGGGTAAATTTGGAGCTTCAAAAAGTATCATTAAGAAGAATATGATTTTATAGCCGCACTTTTTCTTGTAGTTTAATAAAATACAATATGATTTGACAGTCTCTTAATCTTTAAAAGTATGCACCAGGCTTCTGCAGGATGAATCTTAGAAGGTAAAAACTTCTATTATTTTAACCAGAATTCAAGTTACTGGGTAACAATTACCTGGCGTATAGAACAAATTATTTGGAGTGTCAAAATTACTTGTTTTGATTGTTCATCACTGAGACAACTCTTTAGAAAAAATAAATTCATGTACATACATACATACATACATACATACATATAATTATGAACTTAAATTTTACGTTTCAAATAGGAAGTTTTCACTCGTCACCTCCGCACAAGGGTAATCTCTCTATCAGTCTGGACACACTATTCAATACCTGCCTTATGGTACTGAGTCTGCGTCTCGCCTGAGTGGTTTTCGCACTGTCGATTGCTTGCGATCACCACTGCATGCCGCTCCGACAAAGCCTTTTGTTTTCGTTTATCTCTCATCAGCATTGTTTGATCTTTTTTGTCGCTGCAATCATATCAAGCACCTTGGTCTAGTTCTAGAGGTACCAGAGCTTTCCTTCATAGGACTCGTTTCGGCTGATTGCTTCAATTTGAATTCCTTCGACAATATTGAATAAGAATCTTAGCCAGGCGATTGTTATTTGATTGATTCATGAAAAGCGGTAAATCTAGTATCCGTTGGCAAGGAAAAAATCGTGTGGCGTTTTGCAGTCGTTAGAATTTTACGCGGGGTCAGCATTCATCAGAAATCTATTTTCTGTGTGAAATTTCTGAAAGGAAATTTTTGAAGATCAACTAGAATTTAGACGGCGCGGCGCCATCTGACCGCAATCGCTCATATTCAATATTCATACCTTACATTGTGATCCAACTTTGTGTTGAACAGAACATTATTAGACAAGTGTAGGAGAGGGTTGTTCAATGTGGAAAAATAAAAGAGGCGTCTTTACGCTCTTCTACATTTGACAATAATGGAGTACTAAACGAGGTACTGATCAAGTACTTCCTTTAGTTTTTTCTCTTCAATATTTTCCGCAGAAAGTTATTCACACAGCGCGAAATTTGGAGTTCAACTCTTGGATAAGATATATGATTAGCAAAATTGACGATATTTTTCAAATGACAATAACACGAATGATACCATTTTATCAATTCATGTTCCTTTTAAGCAGTGCCGAGTGCACATATGTACCTACACGTTAACATAGTGCTTAGGAGTTGATCCTCGAGCTTTTCGTTGTTTGGATAGCCTTCTCAATGGCTGCTATTTCCAACTACAAAATATAATTATTTTCGTTTCTTCGTCTATCTCTGCTCTCAAAACGAATTTGTTGATGTCTGTTACGACTTCTAATGTTAAAGTGCAAAGCTTTGCGTTGTTTGATAGCTTTCTGAATAGAATTTTGAAACGGCAGCATAAAACGTGGTGCTTTGGTCTCAGTGATTCCTCTTGCGGTGGCACATTGATCAAAATAAAACGCGATACACTGTCGCCAACGTAAAATGTTAAAGAAAGGAAAAAGGAGGAAAAACAACAACCTGACCAAAACTACATAAAGTATTCAGATCTCATCCACCGAAATGTTATTTACATTCTTAACAACGTATGCCATGACCCAATTTCAGTTGAGTAATATGAGACAAGCCCAGAATAAGAATCGGGCCCATCAAGAGTATCAAACTTCCTGCGTGAAATTTCGGAAGATTTTGGGACACTCCGATAAAATAGTCAGCCGTGGCGAAGTAGGATCGGTGAGGAGTTGTGAGTCCTTGAGAGAGTGTGGAACTTAGATATACTCAAGTCTTGATCACGTACCTCTATTGTGACAACTCAGGCTTGAGCATCGCCGACCTACATCCATCACGCACGCATAATATCATTACACAGTTTTAGATTCCCTCCGCCGTAGAGTCTCGAAAAAGCAATTCAAGCGAGTCGCAATCAACTGTTGCGATTATCCCTGAGCGTCGCGAAAAATCAAGTTTGTTTGCACGAACCAACGTCGATCATACAGATTGCGTCCCGAGGAACTTATGTTTCGTTGATGGAACGTCTGAGAAAATATTATTTTGCGTACCGAGTGTAGTTTACACACTGGAAAAAAAACACATTGTATCTAGAGTCCAGACTCTTGAAAACATTGACAAGAAAAAGGACTCTTGATTCAATCAGATTTTAGCTTAAATCAAAAGGAAATCCGCTCAAATGAAGAGGCTTGGTTCTTGATTCAAGCTTAAATCTGATTGAACCAAGAGTATCTTTTCTTGTTGATGTTTTTAAGAGTCTGGACTCTAGATCCAATGTGGTTTTTTTTTCCAGTGCATGCTTCTACGTACATGTCTCGGGGTTCATCTCAGCGTGCACTTACTGCTCTTTTCGCTGTGACGGCAGTGTGGATGACCCTGTACATGGAGCTTGAGGAGCGTGGCAGCGTGCTCATAAAGTGTAACTGAGATCACTTTCGATCTTGGCGCAAGTGTCACTAATCATCTGGGTTGTGTCTGTTGCAGCTATTAGGATGTACAAACTGTTAACATGGGCTTCAGGGTTGCTCGTTTTCCTTTTCTCCATCACGCGGGCTCTCGACAACGGTCTGGCGCGCACGCCGCCCATGGGCTGGCTCGCCTGGGAGCGCTTCCGCTGCAACATCGACTGTAAAAATGATCCAGAAAACTGTATTAGGTAAGTCCTCTTTCAACGCTACCACCAACTTTCCGACTCTATAGTATACATCGTTCGGGTGGTTACGCTAATCACTGAAAAGAAATCAATACCTACACAAGCATGATTCTTTTGGCCGCCTATACAGCTCCTTTCTTTTATATTTTTAGTCTATTTTACCTCTACTCAAGTTGAAATTCTGCGGAAAGAAAAAGCCTTTTAAAATTTAATCCACAATATAATTGGCTTAAAATTGACGGATTCTAATGCAATTGACCCTGTATAGGTAGAGAAATGGACCAAATCGATAGCAAGAATAATTTTTCTGTCGACATCTCAAAATTGGTTTTTTCGTCCTAACTTCTTAAAAAAAGCGGTGCTGTAAATTTTGCCGCCGTAGATTCCTCTTTCATGTAGATACTGTAACGCACTGCTAAGCCTTGCCTGTAAAGCCCAACGCACAGGTGCTTAAATGTTGCGCGAGCGAGACGTTGAATGAACCTGTTGTGCTCACAGCTAGCTCCACTTCTTTAGTCCGCCTTCAATTTTTTGGGACGCAACAAAAGTAACTCCCAAGCTGTTATAGTTGCTCGAATGATTTCGTAAGATTTCAACGCATATTTTCGCCGTAGAAGTGTGGGACACCTAATTGGCTCATCTAGCTTCTTATAAAGATGAAAGAGAGGTTGCTGACCATGCCATTTCTATCGATGACTGTAATGACCTATCTTTAAATGTCACTTTATCATTCATTTTAATAGATTAATTCAGCCGTTGACTCATGTTCAAAAATTGTTAATCCATTATCCGCTATTTTTCATCGTCTATCAATGATTTGTTTTTTTATTGTCATAGTGATAAACTTTTCCGAACGATGGCGGATCTTGTGGTTTCGGAGGGGTATGCCTCCGTCGGATATGAATACATCAACATTGACGACTGCTGGCTGGACAAAAGGCGGGCTTACACCGGACACTTGCAACCGGATAAAGCTAGGTTTGCGTACGGCATAAAAGACCTCTCTAACTATGTGAGTTCAAACTTCAAATCCATGCACTCTCTATGTAAAGCCTTTTCTCATAAACATCAAATATCTTTTCACAATTAGACGGTTTTATGGCCGAGGTTTTAGAAACTACGGAATTTCTGCGCTTATGGTTCACTCTTCCTAGTCTATCTCCGAAGAATCGTTCAAAAACCCACCCACTTACAAAAGTAACAATCTCATCATGTTTTAAAACAATTTTTATTTATCGTACTTTTTGGTATAATTTTGCGCGCGGTAATTTTTGCTGTTCATAATCAGTTTACTGTTTTCTCCTGGTAGAACTTCCATACAACATAGTCACATAAAAGTCATGGTAATGACTAATCAATGCCTGATTTGCGGTTTATGTCGATTATGGTTTTTTTGCCAGCGGGCGAAGTTTGAATCTACTGTTTTAAATGTAAACCATGAACTTTTATCTCTCATTCCTCAATTTCTTTGAGGGTTTTCGATAGGTTTAACGTGCTTTGCGTGAAATTTTGATAAAAAAGCAGGTCCTGTAGTGCTCAATAATTTCTCACCTTGCTGAATGGTCCATCGCTCTCGTATCCATGCCTAACACATACGATTATCAGTCTTCCCATACTCCTGTACTTTTGAAGGAGGCTTTGAAAAAAATGCGTAAATGCAATAGTATATGTGGACCTTTTTAGTTTGATTGCGTCCGAAATTTTAAGAACTCTCTCGCACATAGTACTAACTAGTGAAAAACCCCTGAATAATACGACAACCGTTTCTGCTTTCATGATGAAACCCGAAAGATTTGAAGTGAAGATTTGAAAAGGTGCGTTGATTTGGTAGTGCTGGGCAGACGGTGACGGCTGGCTCAGCGGCGGAGGCTTGAGGTTTGTGTGTGTTTTTAACCAACTGAATCCAACTGATGTGTGCAGATTCATTCGAAAGGGCTGAAATTTGGGATTTACGAGGACTATGGGAATTACACCTGTGCAGGTTATCCAGGAGTCCTGGGCAACCTCGAGCTGGACGCTTTCACTTTCGCTGACTGGGAGGTCGACTACGTCAAGCTGGACGGCTGCTACTCCCTCCCTAGGGACATGGACAAAGGTAGGTCCATGGTAAAGCTCAAAAAACAACCGTGCTTTTAAGACCGTGCTCATAGTCACTCTTCAAGCAGCTTCCCTCGTAGGCAACCCCATATAGTTTACACTAAGACTATGAGAATTTAAGCAGATCTTCTACATGGCATCCTATACTGGACAATTTTAACGAATATTGAGAAAAATTTAAGAATATAACTTTAAAAATTAATCCTTAAAAGTAAGAAACCTACGACCTGCCTAAAAAATCAACGGACCCTTTCCGTTGCAAGAGTAATTTTAGAGATAAATGAAATTGATTCATTAATATCTACCTGCCATACAAATAAATCAGCATTTCAATACGGATAATTAAGAAAGCGAGGAAAAACGGATTTAATCAGGTACATACAGTAGTAAAAACGAGAGCTGCAGAATTTTAATACATATAGATACACGCTCTCCTCGCACCCTGCCATAAAAAATTTAATAATTCCAAATCATTATTACTGAAAGAGTTTGAAAAGAAAAAAGTAATAAACATAATTTTCATTCACAGGTTATTCTGAATTTGGTTTTCATCTGAATCGGACAGGAAGAAAAATGGTGTACTCCTGCAGCTGGCCGGTTTACCAAATTTACAATGGAATGCAGGTAATTTTCTTAGATTTTGTATCCATTGAAGTGCATTGATTTGAGTAGTTTCTTAAATGGCCAGGTTTGGCCAGCTCTATCGCTCTCTCGTCATCAAGTTTTGTTTCAATTGATCGAATGAAGCAGGGCTGTACTATTAGGTTTAGTTTAGCCATCTAAATACTTGCGTTTCTGTTATAAAATGTTCAATTCCTGCAATTTCAAGGGTTTAAATCGTATGCCTTTTTATGTACATTGACAGGACACTAAAATCTTGGAAAGACAGAACAAATTTATCAAAGTCACATTTCACTCGCTCGTAAAAAGGCAGGAAATTTCGACGTAAACTTAAAAATTGCTTTTTTTATTATTTTCCCACAATTTTGGGATCAATAAATTATCGACTACTCATTAAAATGCTAATTTTAATTCAAAATAAGAAAAAACCCAGACGACTCTTCCTTTGCGGTTGTCTCATTAAGCTTAAAATCAAGCATGTGGTCATGAAAATCCATCTCTGCCTCAAAGTAGTTGAACTCTGACTTTCTTAAAATCAGGAGCTTTTATGTAAGAACAATCCTCACTCATTACGATTCCGTGCTCTAAGCCTTTGGAAAGATTCGGTAAAGCTGTGAAATTAGTCGTCAAAAAATCTTCAAAAGTCAGAAGACTTTAGTATCCAAAAGTTTTCTCTATTATCATTAGCATGAACTTTTTCGGATCCATCAACACTACGTAGAATTCATGAATGTTTACGAGTCCAAAAAAGGTAATTCCACTGATGATGGAGGAAACTTAAGCACACATTTAGAAGAATTGAGGGGCTTGGAGGACAAGGCGCATACGTGCAGTTTTTGAAAAAAAAATGAGATAGTAATGATTTCCAGTAAAACTAGTCTTAATGCATATTTTGTGAAAAATTCGTTCTCAAATTCTTTTAAGGATCAAAAAGTCAGTTTGAACTCTCTTTCCGCCATTAGGATCCGTGTAATCTCAAAACTTTAAACACGTATTTCTCGAAATGGTAAAAACTGCACGTATGCGCCTTGTCCTCGAAGCCCCTTATACGTCATATTCAAAATTTAAATGGTGAACCGGTGTTAAGTTTTGTCTTCTACGTCTCGGCTCTGATTTCAGCCCAACTTCACGGCCATCATCGAGCACTGCAATCTGTGGAGGAATTTCGATGACATTCAAGACTCCTGGGCCAGTCTGGAGAGCATAATCGACTATTATGGCAACAATCAAGACGTCATCGTGCCTAACGCAGGACCGGGCCACTGGAATGATCCCGATATGGTCGGTACTCGTCTATCAACGCCATCACTTTCTACTTGTATTTACTGCTTGAATCATAGACTCGTATTAACCGTAAACTGCCCTTACTGCGCAGAAAAGAGGTTTGCGTACATCGCAGGCAATTTTTGAAAACATACATTTTGTGTAATGCCTACAGGCAAATAGTCAAATATTCTACCTCACGTTGAAATTCGTGAAACCTCTACCAATTTTTGCCAAAATAATAATTTATCCTTATGGATAGAAATTATTTTTTAATACATCATTCTTTAAGATGTTATGAAACCTTTTTCTTACTGATTTTTCCAAATTTTGATTCTTTTACTCTTCCACGATGGCCGTTTCGAGCAACCGCTCATCGTCAAGTCCTCAAAAATTTAAAAAAAATAATAATTGTAAACGCTTTCGCGATCGCAAGTAGCTACTGTTCGCTTTTCTAGTCCGCGTTCGAGATGTGACCGATCAATACATTTTTCTTTGATTGCTGTAATGATCTCCAGCCCTGAATTGGACAATTCTCTAAAAAGATGCATCATTTTTTTTAAAATATAGATTATTCACATGCTAGTGCAAGTGTTTGTTTTCAGAGTTAGTCACATTAAAACACTTATCATTCGTGCGTTTGACCCATGCTCTTTTTATGATATCTGTCTGTGTGCTTTTTCATAATACGCGTCAATCTTTGAAATAAAGTGTGCAGCCAAATTCGAAACTTTAAGATTTTGAAAAATACGACAGAAAGTAGATAATAGGCACTAAGCCTAATATGAGACTCCCCTAAACGAGTAAAGAGTGTCCAATTGAAAGGTGTGCAGGAAATTTTGAGTGTGAACTTTATTCCCACCAGTTTAACTGATTTTACTTGATCACAAGCTTATTGTTTCGAAAATTTTGCCCCGTATTACACTAACGACGCAAAATACGAAATGCAATTTGACTGCGTAAAATTTTGTGTCTTTGAATGTGGCAAATAATTTCCTGTTTCCTTCAATTTTTGAAAATTCTTACAGTTGATTATCGGTAATTTCGGTTTGAGTTACGAGCAAAGCAAAGTGCAGATGGCAATGTGGGCAATTTTGGCGGCACCCCTGCTGATGTCGGTGGATTTGAGGACAATCAGACCGGAATACAAGGCCATTCTCCAGAATCGAAAGATCATAGCCGTAGATCAGGACCCTCTTGGGATACAGGGGAGAAGAATATACAAGGTAAAAAGCGTTTACACCCTTTGCAGATTTTATCACAGTATTGTTGGAGGAGATAATGGTATTAACCGCACTGCTTCTGAATGAAAGTAGCCATTTCTTTACAGTTGGGCAGAAGAGACAGATAAATGAGGTGGCCATTCGATGATTGAAAATTAGTTAGGTAGAAATTATTCATGCTCAAAATTATAACTACTTATTTATATTCAAGGATAAAGATGTCAGTGGCTATTAGATTTTTTAGAACATGAGTAACACGGTCGAAAATTTAATAATACTTATTAGATTTCCTATGTATCATATATAAGTGGGAATCAGTAACCTTTAATAATTTTTTTCCGTGTTCATTATTTTCTTTCCTTGAATTCACATTTCCTTCTAGGACATTTCACTTTCGATTTGCAGCGTGGAACCTCTCCGTGATAATAGGTCTTCTTGCCAAAAAGAAACCACCACCCAGTAAACTTCAAACTGAGTAATCTTTTCCGCAAAAGCTGTGTGCATATTGTTTGTAAAGAAAACATCGAAGACTGTCGATTTCATCAATTTTCGCAAATATGGGAACTATTTTTGAGAGTGGCGGAAGTCTATTTTTTTATGAATTGTTTTGAATTAATTTTCCATTAATATTCTGGACTCCATCTTCCACCAATAAGTGAAGTAACAATGGCGGGAATAAAAAGCATGAGCTTGCATAATCGCGCAGTAATTATACTGCTAAATTTTTTACCTCCTACTTCCCGTTTGTTCCCTGAAAATAATATCTTTTCTCTGGGCTTGTGTTTTTCTATACATTTTTTATTCAGTTCAACAATTCAAGTTGTTAAGCACTTGTTAAATATTTCAATATTCACTCGGTTATCACCAAGCCACCCCCAAATCTTCAATTAGATATATCTGATGAAGAAAATACCTCGCTCCATATAAATTTGATTTTAATATATTTTTGAAAAACTAATTATCTCGTTTTCCCCCGGTTTCTATTGTTCTTTTCCGCGAGGATAGCACAAAGGAATCGAAATCTGGGCAAGGCCGATAACGCCGATATCGCAGCATTTCTTCTCCTACGCCATCCTATTCCTCAACAGGAGGACAGATGGTACGCCATCAGACGTCGCCGTCACCCTGAGCGAAATGGGTCTCACATCTACCAGTGGATATAGGATAGAGGTGTGTACTCCGCTTCTATTTTACAATGATCATTTGTAGTAGTACGTTTGCACGATCAGTCTCATCATACCTCGTCAGCTCAAACTATCAGAAAGATTTAATTACAGTTCATGAAAACTATTCTTCTTTAAAATTTTGATCAAATTTCAAGTCTTGTCCTAAGACTTGTTTAAGTTCATCGATGTTTCGTGAAAAAGCTAAAAAACTGGCAAATTTTGACGATTGCACCAAGTTTTAGAAAATCAGGTGTAATAACGGAAAAATCCAGATAATGTGATTTTATGAATTGGTTAATTTTTCCGGGGTTCAGTTCAAATTTAACCCTTGGATGCTCAAGGATTTTTTTGTACGCAGTCTCAAGTCAAGTTGAATTGAACCGTGATTAAATACATGGATTTTGACAGATGTGGAAGTAAGTTTTTTGTGGACTCCGTGATTTCTATGTTTTTGTAAAAAGTACTTCTTTTTAAATGGTCGCCTTTTTTTTTAGTAATATACTGGTGCTCTTAACCTCCCCCCCCCTCCCGTTCATCCGACATACTTGACTCCCCCTAAAGAGATCGTCGAGTCAATTGGACACAGCTTAATATTTCTAAGGGTAGTCTTAAAAAAATCAGGAAAACAACACAACTCTCGCAAAAATACCAAGTTTTATGCGTGTGCAAGCCCTTTACGGCACTTAAAAGACTTTTAAACAAGGTTTTGCTTTTTCTTTCTTTTTATTAAAATGATTATGGATTTGGACACATCATATTCTGAGCAAATTCAACCTCAAGTTTCTCAAAATTCAAAAATAAAAGAGACCTTGACACGCATTGATAACAGCGCATGAAATACACCTATTCGTTCTTGACGAATGTCCTTTCATCTCCAAATTGAAGACGCAATGGGGCAAGACGTGAAATCGAAATTCTCTGTTCTATGCTGTTAGTGAAATTGAGATTCGGGAGAAAAGTTAAAAAATGAATCCCGATTTTGTTCGTCCTATTTACGGCTCGGTTGCACACGGAGCGAATAATACAAACGGATACTAGAGAATAGAGCAAGGGGAACGAGGACGCGTCTTGCTGACGGCGCAGAGATACAACTATTCGTACTTGATGGATGTCCGTGTTGTATTCTGCGGAATTGAAGGCGCGAAGGCGCGAGGCGTGAATTCGCATTGCTCCGCTCTATGCGGCAAATAAATATGATGAGTCTTCTCTATGTCTCAGACGTCAGACCCCTATGCAATTTTCCTTTTCGAAATATTTACTATACAAAGTACGACAAAACGTATCAAAATTATTTTGAAGTTTGGTCATTTTTAAAATTTTAAACTAAGAAAAAATATTGGACTTTTGCAGGACTTATACGAGGATGTAGACTATGGTGTTTTAACACCACAAACAAAAATCAAGGTGAAAGTAAATCCTTCAGGTACGTAAAAAATATTTGAATAAAATCTGAGTCAGGCAGAATGCGTCTGTAAAATGATATGAAGACTTTTGACTGATTGTGCGTGAAAGCTTGAGTTTCATATGTAAATGTACAATTGTTTCCGTAAATGTACAATTTCAAAAACATATTGGTGAACCAAGTTTTTTATACACAACTCGCATCCTATCTCTACGATCACACTGAAAAACTCAAAATGGCAGTGATTTGCTATTCTCACATAGAGAGAAAAAGTAAAATCAAAGTTTGTTTTATATCTGAAGTGAAACTCGAATAGTATCACGAGCCTTCCGTTGATTCCAAGGTTACCGATTTTGTCATTGTTTTCTGATATAAATTCACCACAGGAAGCATCAAACTCAACATAAAATACGGACTGCTTTGTATCTCATTTCCTATACTAATCGAATGTAACTTAAGAACACAGATTATTTTTTCAGTATGGTCAAAAATTAGCGGACACAAAATTGGTGATAGTCTTATATATTTTCTCAACTCGCCACATATCAATCTTTTTTAAAGTCGCATTTTTAAAATCTAAAATGATCGAAAATGCGGCGGTTCGCAACCTACTTTACTTTGATCAATACAGAGTTGACGAAATTTTCTGCATGGAAAAAGTTCCGTGACGGTAATATCTAATCTGCGTATTATTTGTATAAACTAGTGTGACGCGAGGTGAGAGGCAAAGTTTTACTTCAAAAAATTCCGCAATGGGTATAATTTTATGAACTGACGTGTGTGAAATTAAAGATGAACAAGTTCAATATGTGCTAATATTTTTCCGATTGCAGGAGTTGTCATGCTCCGAGCCGATGTCCAGCCAGTCTACAGGCAAATCACGCCATACGACCCTTTCAGACAAGCCTTTTCACTGCGGACACTTAATGATTTCAAGAAAAAATAACGCTGGGCTCACGAGAAACTTGTAAGAATAATTCATTAAATTTTCAGATCTTTCAGGAAACAATTCATGGCCCTTATGCTTAAACGAATAACACGTTATTAGTTACTCTAAATTAATGCAAGGTTTTCCGCATCCATCAACGCAATGAATCTAGAGAAAATGGGACTCAAAGTGAAATTCAATTTTTTTTAGTGCAGGGGAAAACGAAACTCGAGTGAAAATAATCTATTTCCCGGTTGTTTTTTTCCCACTGTTTCTTTGAGTTTTTCGCTTTGTAAGACCATTTAGAACAGTCAGCGGAAAGTGCAAATACATTACAGAGATTGATAATCATTTGAGACAGCTGAATCGTGACCCCATTTTGGCTCTTTTGAACAGGTTCAGTTGTTTGTAATTATAAATGTAGTTTTTTCACATATTAAAATCTAAAATACACCCAAGCTTATTGTACAAGTGTACTTAATGGATTTTTAGCGAATGCCTCTTTTAATCAGAGCTAAGCAGATTTTTCTCGGTGATTTGTTTTAAAAACATTAAGTCCGTTTTTGTTTTATAAAATTTGGAATTCCTAGTCTTCAGACTTGTATGCAACAACAATTTTTTAAATGAGTGCCTTAGGCTCCAATATGTGAAGGATAATCAATCCATCATAACCCGACGTTTTATCATCCTATACAATTTATATCTTGCTCTGTCGTCTCAATCGTACACGAAAGATGACGGCGAAAAAATTTTCTACCTCAAATTTCCCGCTTGTTCTTTCAGAACCTACCGGTTATCCATAAAACCGCCCGAGACCTATCCACATGAAAGAGTTTCCTGACTGCAGTTGGCGATACTGTTGCTTGTCTTTATCAAGAATGGTTGGAGTCTGGATAAATGATCTCGATTAATTTACGCGATTACGCTGAGCCATAATCCTGCTGCTCGTCGAGGAATTTCGCTGCCAATACTCAAGGTTTGATTTAAGTGAAACTACCCTTTCCTTAGCTATGATCGGAACATGGCTGAACTCGGGATGCTCTTGGTTTATTTTCTGGAGAATCTAACGTCAAAATGAACCAGAATGACAAACCAAGAGGCAGCATTTGCCTTTCTACCATTCTGCCGTATGATATCATTGAGCTCTAAAATGATAGAAAAAAGGTACCAAGGACAAAAATTGATGCGTGGTAGGATTTACGAGAAATTAGGAGGTCTGTCTTGCACATTTGACTGACATTTTTAGGTTCAATGACTTCATTTTTATTATAAGATACTTTTCATCTGACATCATGTAAAGTTGAATGTCAGAGTTCAATAAAAAATAACGCTCTCATATCTGGGAAATTATCCAAAAATACTCTCGATTTTTACCATGTATCGATCAAAAACATAAATCGATAGCCAATGAATGGGTAGTTCCACGTTGAGAAAAGGCCACGCGCTGCATAGAAAAGCGCTCCGAGAACCAAATAAACTGCATTTTGCGATTCGGAGCCATAAATTCTAGCTCATCTGAAAAAACACTTATGTGCATAAGGAAACTAATGGCACATACGTTGTTTTTAAACCGGGCCGGAATTTATAGCTCCAAATTGCAAAATGCAGTCCAAATGATCCTAGCGTGTCGCCCCAGATAAGGATATTTCCGACGAGTGAGCGAAATTTTCCCTTCGAAGTATGAACACACTACACCCGCGACAGCAGTAGCCAAGTAGGAATCCTCATCGAGAATTACTTTTTTAAGCAGTTCTCGGATCTGTTTGATCACGTTTAATATTTCCGTAGTGGAGTAGTATGTACATTATTTTGAAGGTATTTCTAGCGCACTTGCCCAAGATATCGTCGCTCCTTTGACATAAAGGCGTGTTTCCATTTCCACACAAGCCGTGCAAAACTAGGAGCTGTATAGACAATACGGCCCTGACTCATCCCAAACAAGGCGACAAAATGCTTCAGAACAAAAGTAAATGTCTCATAGGTTCGGCACGGTAAACATTTTCTATTGGAGCAATAGAAATTCAAATTAATACTAGCCTGGAGAAGAATTTTCGTTTAGCCAACAGGAAAGATCCTTGTCTTGAACGGTATGTCCGTTATGTCGATGAGTCGCGCTAGCGCTTAAAGGAGATATCCGGCCGACTCACTGAAAATACTTGTTCCGAAATTATTGACTGGAAAATTCTTCCCAGTAATGCAAAGATGGCGATTTTGAGAGCCAACCATCAACTCCGACGTGATTTTTCAATACTCACAGCTTGAATTTAGTAACACGTCAATTTTAGAGGGTGATCCAGGAGACCCATACATTTGTTTACATCTACACGGAGAAAAAAACTTCGGGCGTGGGACCCGAAGTTTAGGTCATATGGATCTCTGAAGTTTTCGAATTGAGCATCCGAACTCTTGAGGTCCAGCTGCTGAGGTTTTGATCACACATCTGAAACTGCAGTTCTTACATCTCAAGTACTTCGGTTTTCACAACCGAAAAACCGCGGTTCTCACATTCGAAAAACTGCGGTTCTCACATCTGAGGTACTTCGGATGTAAGAACTGAAGTTTCAGATGTGTGATCCGAACCTCGACAGCTAGACCTAAAGTGTTTAGATGCTCAATCTGAAAACTTCAGAGATCCAAATGACCTAAACTTTGGGTTCCACGCACGAGGTTTTCTTCTCCGTGTATATTGATTTAAAAGGAAAATCTAAAGCTGTTGAACAATGCAGAACTACCCCCTAAAAACTGTAGCTTTGAAAAAGAGCAAAAATGCCGTTTTTCAAAATTAGAGGATATTTAATTCTGAGGTAATTTTTTCCCCTCCGAAATGACCACGGAGCCTTTTCTATGCGGCGTGTGAGATTTGTTATGTTCGTAGCATTTTAGTCATTTGGAAATCATCTTTTAAGTGTTAAGGGTTAAGTTACTCCCGGTTATTGTGCCCTACATGATTGAGCTCACGTAACAGTAATACTATTCGTATTAGTTACGCTTGCATAAAGCCCTTCTCTTGTAAAAATATGTTCACATACTTAATTCCCGTTTTTTTCTTTTTATTTTATTCTGAATTTTCAGAGGTCAACAGAGGTGCGATATTGCTGCTGCGTGTATAAATTCAGGTTTTGAAAACTTGCTTTGTAATTTTTACTTTAATGATTTACAATAGATTGAGAGCATCATTAAATGAACATTGAACTATTTTCCCAAAAGAAGTATAGCTAACGTAAAAAAAGAAAACTCTTGGTAATTTAATTTTGAAAAGTGTACAATCTTTCCGGCATTTATTTATGTATATCTAAATGCTGTGTTTATTCATTATGCGAATTTTATCAAAGTATGAACTTCATTTTCGTTTCGACCTTTGAAATGTTAACACAGATTAATTGCACTCAGATTGTAAACAGTCTAAGATATTTTAAAAGAAAGGGCTTCCTTTCAAGGATCGTGTTCTGATGAAGACGGATTTAAATTCTCTATCATCGTCTTCCAAACTTGGACATGATCACAGATTCATCACTACGTTGTAAGTGGAAATGCTATAATCCATATCATGACTGAACCTGATGAATCTAAAGTAAATGCAGGCCATATCGCACCTCAAATTTTTTTTTGCCACTTTGTTATGACTGTAAGTAATTTTTAAGTTAGCAACGTCTCGCCAACCATACTTGAGAAAGTTCCTTGATGCTGAATCTATAGAAAACCTACGACAATAGATAATATGATATTCAACTGAATTGAAACCTGGAACTTTCAAGCAGAATTAGCTAATCTTGCAGAGATCTTTTCAGTGCCTGTTTCTCTCATCGAAGATCAGCTAAGCTGCAGTGAAAATGCCTCCCTTAAACATGTCCCAAAACGAGCCGGATTCGTATATTTTACCCTGCAATTTTCACACTGATTCATTTCCGTTCGCGGTTTCGCTTAGGACGAAATCTTGATTTCAAAAATACTTGAAGTCACATCAGGTGTCCAAGTTAAGAAAAAACCATTTTCTATGGCTATATGGGTATATTCTATGGCTCTGTCTCAAACCAATGGCAGGTTTTAACACATGCCTGTTAGAATGAACACAAAATCAGTATTTTTCAACTCCGCACCAATGTGAAATTCTCGTCTTTTGGTTTTTTAAGCTGTATTTTATTCGGCGTTCGTATTTACACCCGGCCTGTTTGCATTTAAAATGTAAGTTACGTAATTTCTGCGTACTGTCGCATAAATGTCATTATTATGAGCACGTTGAAGAGCTCCCGTCATTTAAGTTAGAATGGACTATAAGATGAAACCTCGCCGTTTTTATTTCAATGTCGACCATTGAACAGTTATATCAATCTCTGCCAGTATATAATCGTCAAAAGTAGGAGGTATTTCAGACTCTTTTTGAAACAGGTAACCAAATTTTTGTGGAAAGGTATTTCAGACTATCTTTAGAATTTACCCCTAACGCACTTATGACATTTTTTCTCAGTTTGTCATTTTTTACTTTAATTCGTCAACGGTATTCCTCAAGATTTTTCCCACATATTAGTGTGAGTCAAACTTCATTCAACGCTTGATCCAAAAACTTTCAAACGCAAGTATATATGATTCCGGAGTAATATGCAGTGGAAAAATCATAATCAAAATAATGTATAGTTAGTTCTTTTAAATTGGGTCAGTTTTAAAACAGTCTGTTTCTTAAATTTTAAGTATACAAAACTCTTTGTAATCTAATAAACTTCTGTGATAATTTTTTCTCTGTGTAAGTTATTGATGTTTCCGAACGCAGTCAAATTTCTACCCGTATCAAAAATTTCATTGTATTAAAGCTCTGAGTATCTTTTTTATCTAAACATACAAAAGCATAATGTAGAGACATGTATGCTTTATTAGAAATAGTTTTGGCCATTCATTGAATCAAAATTATTTCAGTGGTCGAAATAATTCGTTTATGGACCTCAGCCACAGTACAACCTTCCAGAATTATGAAACGTGTGTGATATTTCGACAGACATCCCATGTGTTTATTTCTTCCGAATGACAGGGGGAAAGAACAAAAAACAAAAACGACTGTCAAGCAGCTTAAGAAAATGCATGTAAATTTCTAACGCACAATGTTTTATATATTTTATTTAGAAAAATGAAAAAAAAACTCGGGTGACAAAAGTAAACTCAGGAATTCAGGATGTTAAAAGGCAGTTGAATTGCTTAAACTAAACATATCTTAAAGTCTCTTGAGAAATGACTATCGGAAATTACTAATGGCCAATCCCGAGTAGACCTGGCGACACGATCTAGATCTTGAACTGAGCTAACCTGCAGAAGCAGTTCTTGCAAATAATCGCAATACTGTTTTTCGTCCTTCAAATGGATATAGGATACTATCCACATGTATAGAGACCGGCTTCTTAATGAAGAACCGACTGTTTGTAATGACTTTAAATGGGAGACAAACGATGTTCCTCAATTGCGGAAATCGCTGAACAAGCAGTTAACTATTGCTTGAGCTTTCCCAATAAAGTATCCTTTCTCTTCCCAGTAACTTTGAGAATATTTTTCCTTCAAATTTTACTCTAATACAAAGCGTGAATAAAATTCTGTTAGAATTATAAGGAACAAAATTTCCTGGTGTTAATGCGTTGACTTCGGAGGGGCTTTAACAAATTTTACAATTTCTTCAGCACAGTAGCATGGATAATTATATTTTTTACACTATCCAGACAACCACAAAGGAATCTCACGCGAAATCAGGAGAACACAGATTCAAAGCGTACGGTCCTCTTTGAGGCAGAGGCCCGCTGGTTCAGAGTTTGATTAACTCATCACTGAAAAAAAAAAAAACCTCGGTCGTGGGAGCCGTACTTACGGGCTGTATAGACCTACCGTCCGCGTTCCGGGCTCATAGGCTGGAAGTTCCGGGCTTAACACCCGGAGCAATCGAAGCTACGGCTCCAGCACCCGGAACTTTCGGCCCCTGAGCCCGGAACGAACGGTATGCCCGTATTGTACAGCCCGTAACTTGTTGTTCAATGCTTTTACTACTTTTAGGTGCCAATAGCTGATATCTGCACCGAATGGTATTAAAAAAATTACCCCATTAGAACTTCGTCTTTGTGAACTACGTTCCTTTTCCCCGCGGACGGGCGCCGACATTTACATTTGACCAACGTGACGATTACACCGAAAAAAAAGTGAAGTTGATTCAACAATCTGGATGTAAAAAAATGAGTACGAGAACTTATAAAATGCTGAACTACCCGCTGCATCAGTTACTTTAGCAACTCCAAGATGTAAAACTAACTGCTGTGGTGGGTAATTTAGCATTTTATAAGTTTTCGCGCACGTTTTTTACATCCAAAATGTTAAATCAACTTCACTTTTTTTTCGGTGAACGTTTTAAAAAATGTACGTTCAGTTGAGTGAGAAACTCGAAAATCTTCTTCACGTAGTCACTCAGATAAGATTATTGAAAATGGAATAAGGGTAGAGGGAAGAAGCATCTAAAAACGTTATGCGACTCGTTGCTCCTCAGCTTTCGTCCTCGTTCTCAATTCTGGCGCCCATCCTCTTCAGGGCGATGATAGTGTTGACAGCCTTGATCCAGCGCTTCTTGATGACGTAGCGTTTGAGTTTCGTCTTGTCCAAAGTAACCTCGCCCGCGTCGTGGAGCCACGTGTGGTTCAATGCCTCCAACGCGGTCATCCTTTTGCTATAAAAGAAAAATTAACGAAGTTCCCTCATTTTCGGCTTAAAACAAAATGCACTGGGAAAATAAGTCCCCTGGATCCAGAGTCTAGACTCTTAAAATATTAGACAAAATGAAAATACTCTCGATTCAATCGGATTTCCCTTGGGTTCCAGCAAAAATCCGATTGAATCAGGAACAAGGCCCCAGCAAAAATCAGATTGAATTAGGATCATTTTTTTGTCAAATTTTTTAAGAGTCTGGACTCTACACCCAAGAGACTTTTTTTCCAGTGTGTGCAAACGTCTCATCGGACAAGAACTACATTATAGCGTATATTGCTCTGCAACAGCTTAAGTCGAAAACTGCGTACCTCAGTTTGGGACGTTGCAAAGTATAAAGTCTTGTTTTACTCTTCCGAAGAAAACTAACGAACAGTTTGCCTTGAAATTTACAATGAATTATCTTCACATCATAAAAAATATTCACGGATGATTTGAAGGGAATATTTTGGCTCATTTCCTTTTTATTCCCAATTCACCCTATCAAACTTTTCATCCAACTTTTGGATGCAACTTGTCGAATGGAAAGTTGGATAGTGTGATACCGACGGGAGAAAACGAAAATTCGATGAAAAGTTGAACGGAAACTTGAATGTGATGTCACATTCAACTTTTCGTTCCACTTTTCATCCAATTGACGGCGCTGATTGGATGAAAAGTTGAATGAAAAGTTGCAACGAAAATTTGCGATCGACTTGAGCCGAAGCTGTATCTTCGCAAACCGCAGGCTGATGACGATATCACACTGCAACGGTAATTGAATCTAATTTTTTTGCGTCTAACTTTCCATCCAACCTTTTGTTCAATCATGTCGGACGAAAAGTTTGTAGTGTGAATTGGGCTTTAAATAATAAATGCAGGATCAAAATGTTTAACCTTGCAGTAGAGATTCGTATTTTTCTAACCAGCCATTGGTTTTCATGTCCCCTAAAAAGTCTACAATTCACAATTGCAATCTTGGAAATATTTAATTTTGGTCCATATTTGTGTGTCAACGTATATTTTTGACAAGGAGTCTATGCGTTGTCATTATTGCCTTGCAATTGTTGCATTGTTGCTGTTGGCAAGCTTACGTTGCCTAACAATATCATCATCAGAAAACACAGAGAATTTCTATCTCATCACTTTTGACCATCAATATTTTGTTCTTACAATAAAATAATTGGTGATGATAACGGGACACCTTGTCTACCACAGGGCTCTCGATCGTTATCAGTCACAGGATATTTCTGTCGAGACCACAGAACTTAGACGGTGAACAAGAAGGACTCTAACCATATTTCAGGAACGTTTTGTAACTAGGACGCTTATTGTAAGAATAAGCTCTGGGGTCTCATAGCTTTATATAAATTTTGATTATCTTACGTGCGAGAGGCTTGAATAGTTAGCTACGGTGTTAGCGCGCAGCCTAAATATTGTTTTTTCTTCGAAGTATTTACTAATTTTATTTTTGCTGGGGACCATGCCATTCATCAATCACTTATGATGTGCTTGTGTGATATTGAACAAAAACATTGCGTTTTTTTTACAAAATTTATTAACATTTAAAATCAATTCAACAAATAAAAAAAAACAAAGTAGGATCTCTTCTAAGAACATTCAAGGATTTCTACTTACTTGGAACAATCAGGGGGACTTATGCTTAATTTCCATCCATCACTTAAAATTAACAAGTAGTTCAAATCAACTTTTCCATTTTCTAGCTTTTTATACATTTTTGCTTGGATTCCCTCGGTTTTCTATCTGAATTTTTGTTGCGTCCACTTAGACTCTAAAAATTTCCTCCAGAAATCTCTGTCTCACAAAATGGTTGCTGACTGTGACTAGGTATACGCTTTCAAACGATTGAAAATTTCACACTAGAATTACATGATCTAAGTACTAAATAACTTGATCGCCAAAAGAGCCACATTTTGCAACCAAAAACCATTCATCCATAACGTCGCGTACCTGCATAGAAAACTATCAGCACATACGTTGTTTCCATAATGAGCTTGAAAAGTGATTCCTTTTCGCAAATAGTCCAAATGCCTCTCTTTACCGAGTTCGTAACTAATTTAAAGTTTACTTCAGTTTCCCTCACTCCATATTACACACTGATGATATCAGAATTTTTACTCATATTTTTTTCTTCTAAACTTTGATAATATTTTCTTTTGAGTCCGATCATGTCACTAAAAGCAACATCAATAAGCCACAATTGTCCCTCAGCTGTGACAATTCAGATGACTTTATTTTCCAATAAAGAAAAAGGGCCAACGTTTTTTGCCCGAAGTTCTGCATTTTACACGGTTTATAAAATATACAATCAGTAATAAACTAATTATTATCTTTTTAACAGGAATGCCAAGTTTGATGTCAAAATATTTAACAAGATACTGGGCTTCAAAAATTAGACATGTGAGCCTTAACCTGAACTCAGAAAACCAAGGATACTAATTTCATTTACGACCTTCTGGGGGAAAGTAACTTTTCTCCAGTCTTCATCCTAAAATAATTGTTTAAGACCATTGAAAACTCAGCTGATTAGCAACTTACAGATCTCTGCGTATTAAAAATACCGTTCATAAATTATGTCAAGATGACATTTGTAATCTTGAATCCTGTTCATCCGCCCCGCTGAAACAGCAGGTGAATTTCACCACACCCAATTTCGACTTACAAAATGATGTAGCACCATTTTCTCGGTAATGAGACTTGTGATTTTTAAAAAATTAGCAGTTCGCACCGATCTTGACATGACGTCATGCAGTACCGAATTTCCTCCTCAATAATTGTTCACTTAGAGCGGAACCCACTCTCTTTTCACAATAAATGACGTGACGAACAAACAGCCCCCTTATTCTCTAATCCATCACAGGTCAAGTAGAAGGCAAAACAAGTGAGCTTTAAGTAGAGTCAGTCGGAAAACAGGAACACCTCGATGTGAGCAGGCCAGGGTGGCAAAATTTCATAAAAAATAATGTCTTGAAATTTCACGCGAAATATTCCATGAAACTTCAGAACTTCATGAAAGATATTAAAAATACCGGTTCCTTTTATGTTTCGCAAAATGAAAAAATTGTGACGTTCTTCTATCTTTGTGTGCTTGAGTGCGGGTTGCATACTCTAGCCCCTAAAAAATATTGAATATTTCCCAGCCTCGTGAAATTTCATGAAATATTTCACCGAAATCTCCAATCTTTCATTTCTCTCTTACGTTTCATGCCACCCTGGAGCAGGCGCACGTAGAACACGTAACGCGGAAACCAGATGCATCTCTCGGCAGAGTGCCCTAGGAGTTGATGAGCCCGGTCTTCTTGGGCGGCGCCACGTTCTGTATCGACGCGTCCGCCTTGAGCTTCTCGCTGAGCATCTGGAAGATCATGTCGGCGTCCAGCGAACCCTCCGAGGGCGACCGCGGCGACCCCAGTGGCGTCCCCGGCGCCGAGAGGAAATCGGTCCCCGCCCAGAGCGGCCCCACCGGGTTGGACGTCAAGCAGTTGGTCAGGTAGTACGTCATGTTGGTGGGCGGCGGGGCGCTTCCCACGGGGACGTCGCGGTTCAGGTAGGTGATCCGGCGGTACTTGGGTCGCCGCTTCCCGTTGAGGAGGTCCGTGATCTTGTCGTGGCGCTCCTGGGCCATGATGGCCGCCTTGTCGCTCGACCGCTTGTCGTCGTCGTTGAGGCGGCAGAACTTGTCCGTGATCCGCGAGATCTCCTCGGCGAGGCGGCTCCCGACGCAGTCCGCACGGTCGTCGAAGAACGTGTCGCTGTTGACCAGGCTGGAGATGTCCGAGGCTCGTCGGTCGATGTTGAACCGGTCGTTGAGGAGCCGATCGTTCACCCATTCGTTGATCGGCTTCCTATTCGTACTAGTGTCCGTGACGCTCACGCTGACTCTGTCTTTGGGTTTTTCACTAGCCGATACGGTAACGCCGACTCTGTCCTGAGGTTTTTTACTCGGGGTCGCGTCCTCTACTTCTATCCTGTGTAAAATAACCTTAGGTTGAGATTCTTCACTTTCGGGGACCTTCTGAGGCTTGGGTCCTACCGTTCGACTTTTGGCCGTGTTCGGTGTAGGGCTAGACATGGTTCGGTTGTACTTGACGATCGGGTGGTGTTTGGTCTCGTTTGCTAAGATTTTTGAGCCCCAGATGGATTTCAGTCCTGAGATATTACTGTTGCCTAGTGGCTTGGGCGGTTTGGGTTTTTCCTCAGTCTTGGAACTAGTCTCTTGCTTGCCCTCCACGGTGATGGGTATCACATTTACCCTCGGGAATACTGGAGGGGTGGTTTTAGAGTTAAGGGGAGAGGGTGGACTAGGACTAGGTTTAATTTCAGACGTTGAGACACTCGGTGACGGTGTTCCTTGCTTTGGAACCGTGTTGTTGGTTGTGGGTAGAGCTACGGGAGAGGGTGAACTTGGAGGGGGCTTTTGCACTGGAATGGGTGTGCTGGTTCGGGACACGTCAATATAATTACTGTTTATGTCCGGGCTTTTTGCCGGGTCTGGCTTGGGCGCTGTTTTTGGTTCTTGGGTTACGGATGGCTCTGGTTTTGTATCTAAAAGTTGAGTCGCACTAATAGCCGGTTGTGCAGAATCATGTACAGTCTCTACTTTATTAACCTTTGGATCAGTCGCTTGAGCTGTAATTTTTTGTTGCTCCTTACTGTTTTCATTCGACGATGTTGATTTAGCTTCAGCTGGTGGTATGACCTTACTGCCGGGAGTTACAGCGCTTTCTGGTTTTTCGCTCTTCGGACTTTGTGGTTGTGTCTTCGGAAGGCCGTTTAACGTATTCGAGGTTGGTTTTTCACTAACTTGTGCTGTGTTAGTAACCACAGGTTTAGGAGAGCTTTGAGCCGGGCTTGCATCACTGATCCTCCGGTTCGTATTGATCGGGGGAGAGTTTTGCACCGGGCTAACGCCACCGGATTTCAGGTTCGGACTGCCAGGTGCGGAGCTATGTACCGGGCTGACGTCACTGAGTTTCCGGCTCGTGCTAGTCGGAGAAGAGTTTTGCACCGGACTAGCCTCGCCCGGTTTCATATTCGTGCTACTAGGTGCAGAGCTCTGCACCGGACTAGTTTTCAGGTTCGTGCTGGTCGGTGGAGCGTTCTGTGCTTTGGTGACGTCAAGTTTGAGGCTGGTAGGCGGAGATTTGTTCTTCTTGGATCCGGTGCGTGTTTTCTTGGGCTTGGCCTTTTCTTCGTCTCCCTGGAGCTTGATCTTCTTGGGGAGTGGTGACTGGGGCGAGGTGGGGCTGACGAGGCTCTCCGGGCGGAAGTCGTTGGGGATGCTGACGCTGGGCTTGGCCTCTGGGAATTTGGGCTCTTCCGTTTCGAGCTCCTTGATGGCCGGCGGCTGGATGAAGAAGGCGGTAGGCGTCTGGTCGCCCCAGCGATCGACGCAGGAGCGGAGGTTGTCCTTGGTGGAGTCGAGGCGCTCGACGGTGCGCTTGGGGGTGGGCGCCGTAAGGGTCGGGGGGCGCCGACGCAGCCACGCGTGCTGCAGCGCCTGCGTCGCGGTCATCCGCTGGCTGAAAGGCAAGACAAAGACCCCGGGTTAGTCATACTGCCAAATACGGAAAAGCATAGGTTAGGTTGTAGCAAAAAAAACATTCTTTCCTTTCACTGGAATAAAAAACACATTGGATGTAGAGTCCAGACTCTTTAAAACATCGACAAGAAAAAAAACTCTTGATTCAATCAGATTTAAGCTTATATCAAGAACCCAGCCTCTTAATTTGAGCGGATTTCCTTGTGATTTAAGCTTAAATCCGATTGAATCAAGAGTATTTTTTCTTGCCAATGTTTTCAAGAGTCTGGACTCTAGATCCAATGTGTTTTTTATCCAGTGTTTTTCTCCTGTGATACGTTCATTTCAGTACGCGAGACAATGTTTTTGTTTCGTTTTTTGTTTGTTATCAATTTCAAGGAAAAAATAAATGTGAAACTGAAGATTCATAGTTTTGAACGTTACCTCTCAAAAATGTGAGGTAATTTTGAACTAGCAGGCCATCTGTAACCTACGTCACGTATAATGTCGGACGTTTTGAGCCCTTCGCTGTTGAAAAACGCTCCAAACTAGGTATGTTTGAACTGGGTCCTCGGGAACATCGGAGTCCACATTCGATCACATTCAGATATGTATTTGAGTTTTACACATTTTCATGAAAAATCACTCGGAAATGACAAAACAAAACACAAATTGATGATTAAAAAAACACCGCTCTGGGTTTTGTTTTATCATATTCGAGTTAAACTGTCTGACTGCGATTTTCCACGAACTCTAAGGCTTTGAAAAGATTGGACCCAGTTCCTATATTTACTCGGTTCTAAAATTTACATCAGGTTGACTATTCCCTCAAATCATAACCAAAATGAAGGATACTCCGAAAAAGCAGTAGAATAAATCTCCGTACTTAAAGCGTTGACATTTTCTCTCTAGAATAGTAAAATGATAAACTACTTTAAGAAGTGTGATTTCATATAATTTTGGTGGCAAAATATATTGATATCTCCCTTTTTTCACTTTTTTAAACTTCTTAAATTGTCTCAATGTTCAGGTTTTCGACAGCTTCGACCGTTACTGGCATCTTGACATCAGGGTTGACTTTACCCTCCACACTTTTCACCAGGTACAATGTACATGTCAAGCATCCTTTGATCTCGGACGGTCCCTAATTTTTCACAAAAATTCAATATAAATTGTCTTACAACTTGACTTCTCGGTATGAGTAGTTTTTGTTATAGCCAATTATCACTTCATTTCATCACTCACGTATCACCGATCAATTTTTTTTTCCGTTCTGAATTGACATAGGAAGAAATGGTTTTTTGCACAACCTTGCATAAACACTGGACTCGCTACACTGTGTCAATAGCTCTGAAGATAATTTCACCGAGTCGACTTTTTTGCGCAAGGAAGTTGCTTCAGTAACTTTAGATTTTTACCGGTATAATTATGTTTTTTTATTGCTAAGGATTACCAAATTTAGGTAAATTCTTAAGCATTTTGTAAATACACAGTGTATGTATTTCCATGGCATCACTGAGTCTCCTCACATAAATAAGGAACATACTGACTAAATGGATCGATGAACTTGCATTATTCTTAAACCAAAAGATTGAAACGTGGTACAATATATACAACACCGATGGATAATCAGATGCCGGTAACTGAAATGAACAAGTTTTTCTTTTTTTTTTTTTTTTGGGGGGGGGGGGCTTATTCCATGAAACATCCATCGGCTATTTTTTCTACCAAACAAGTACTTCTATTGTTGTCACTGTTAATTGTTTCTTGGCGATCAACGGCATCTGACTCTCATTAAAAGAAATGAATTCAGAAATTATTTTGGAATTTGAGGTATTTTAAAAGAAAATCGAAGCAGTTTTTTTGGTTTCTTATTGGTGTCCAGTGAAGTTTCTCTCCCCGGAGCCATGTATGCAGTGTAGCGGCCATCAGAAATGGAAATAAAACAAGACGACACGAAACATATATTGCAGGTTTTCTTCAACATGTGAGTAAAATATTGTGTATGTTTTGCATAGTATGTGTTCGTTGTCTAACCATTATCCTTGATGGATCAAAATTAGGTGCTGCTGGAATCCAGAAAGGATCTGTTTTCCAACCTCTTAGGGTAACTGAGTTTAAAAATTATGAGTTGGGTAGGGTTATTATTTGTTTGTAAACAAGATTCAATAAAAGAATTCATGGATATAGAAAACTCAGTTGGGGAGGGGGGTCGGTCAGTGTCGGTTGTCTTTAAACCATAGGGACAGACGTTAACCCTCTCTCACCCATGAATTAAGTTTTAATTTGTCATGGAGATTTGATGTATAGAGGACAGTCTTAAGATTTAGAATTTTTCTCCTTAAAATAAAAAATTATTTTCAAATGTGCAATGAATAATTGTATCGTATAACATACATATGTGTATGGGCCCTGTAAATATGATTCAAATTATTCCGTTAAAAAGAGGAAGACCAACCCAATTTTGCATGGTGAGTGATCCTCTATTGGAACAAAGCATATCAATTAATAACTCTTTCAGTGAAATAATCAGAAATTGGTGGTGTTGCAGATGTTTTTTACTTTTTTTATCACAATGGGCTACTAGACAAGGCGCGAACTTAGGCATTCTGATACATGCTTGTTAACTAGAATTTCACGTAAAACAAGATTCTTGCATCGAAAATTACTGAAATCAACTCCTAACTAAGATATTAATGGTATTATATTATCGATTGAGCACTGGGGAGAATTTTATGAACGCCGTCGCCCGTGGCGCACTATGAACTCAAGAATAGGAAGAAATAAGCTGAATAATGACTGAAAGATCACGAAAGTTTTGTAACTGATGTTTTTTTGAGTCGCTAATTTCGAATTTGATGTCAAATTGGTTGCATTTTAACAACCTGACCTATCAATTAAGGGCAAGTTTATGACACGGCGCGGCGCGGCGTGCTGCCGCTGTCAGCTCGAACGGCGCACTGACGCATACAAACCTAAACGGATACTTCAAGCATTGCGCAATGCGTGAGGTAGCCCTTTAGGTTTGTAGGCGTCAGTGCGCATTTTGCGCTGCTAGCAAGCCGCGGCGCCCCTGACGGGCGGGTGGTGAACGATTTCTTGCGGGTAGAGCTCCCTGGCGGAGAAACTCGTACATCGTGTACATTTTTTTTTTTAAATTTTCGACTTTGAAAATTACACACCGGTCGTGTGATGGGAAGTAATGATTGCACTATCAACACTAGACGAAGTGTAACAATGAAAGGCAGGTCGTGTGCCATGCGCGCTGCGGACGGCGCAGGGCGGCTCATGAACAGAGACAACTCATTAGAGCCTCCCCTGTGCTATGCCGTTATATTACATTGGTTACGGGAAATTTGAGTTGCCCGCTCACAAGAAACTCAATACTATATGTGAGTCCAGTCATGCACTAGAGCGGTTTCAGCAGGCTTCTCTATCGAGCCTTGTTCATTTTACACCCAATTTTGTTCAAACTATAAACAACTTGCTATAGCTGAGCCAAAACGTCAATATTAAGATTGCAAGATTTTCATACCGCAGAGACTGTCATGGTAAAGTTTAGTGTCAGATTTGACTCACGCAGGCCATTGTGTTTTCATGAGCGGGAGGTTTCAATTCACGCGTTAAGAAACGCTTAATATATATCAGCTAGGAGTTGATTTCAGTAATTTTCATTGCATAAATCGCACTCTACGAGTAATTTGGGTTAGGAAATATGTATCAGAATACTTAACTTCTAGTGGTCTGTCTAGTGGTCCATTTAAAATATCATTATCGATATGAATATCATTGAGAAACTAAAATATCTCCTTTGATTCTGATTTCAATGCTCTAGGAAGCTCTCTTCCGAACATTAAAAATGAACTGTCAATTGGAAGGGGCAAACGTCCGAGGACATGGGAGATATCTCACTTTGAATTCTGTTCTTATTACTATTTAGGTATTCGGTTTCTTTTCTTTAGTAGAGGAATACAAGTTATAAGTAAAAGAGAGTGTGTGTATTTTTCTCATGAGGAAGACAAAAACCGCCTCTAGATGAGATTTAATTGCACCGGTGCTTGAAAATTAATATTTAATAATAATGCTTTACTTGAACTAACTTTCCAATACTATATTTGAATGAACTACCGAGCTTGAAGTGAAGAACTTTTGAAAACAAACCGGAGTTTTGCATATGATAAGTATTGCTCCTCTTTAAAATACATCTTGTGCAGGTTGGGAGATAGCTTTGCAAAGGATACGAGAAGAATCAATTTTAAATGAAATCGTTATTTTTTTCATGCTTGGAAGATGTGCAAAACGAGAGGTATTGTTGAATCCCGAAGGAAACGTAAGAAAATTTGGAGGTTGAAAATGAGATGAGAGGAGTATCGTTTATAATGACGGAGCATTGCACGCGTTAATGCGCATTCGAATTTTAAGATATGAGAAAAAGTGAGTTTTGGGGCTTGTTTGTATCATGGATGAGAAGGACCTTTTTCTTGTGTTTCTTGGTGATGAAGATTAAGTAGAGCGAAGGAGTTGAGGAGTGCAAGAAATTGCAAAATACAAGAGGAGGTTTTCAAACGGAGGCAGAAAAGTACTCAAAAGCAAGAAGAAGTGATCCAAGTGATCGAAGCAAATACTGAGCAAGTTATTTAAGTCAGTCTGCCTGTAATGCAGAGAGGATACAACCGAGAGGAGGGGTTTGCTAATGAAGTATTGGCAATTAAAGCGAAAGATCATAGGGATTAATCGATAAATGAAAATGAAGCGTTAGCCAAATTTCTTCAGGATATATTAAAAGCATAAATGGGTCTTTGTCACGCCTAAATTGAGTGCTGTCTCATGGAGTTTTTAAGGCGTAGCACACGATAATTGTGTTTAAAACGCAAAATTTTCCATTTCAGTTAACTGCACACAGTATTCTGCTCATACCAATCTATACTATTAGTAAC
Organism: Bemisia tabaci; assembly: GCF_001854935.1. Lineage (NCBI taxonomy): Eukaryota > Metazoa > Arthropoda > Insecta > Hemiptera > Aleyrodidae > Bemisia > Bemisia tabaci. Next base: position 5,331,341 of record NW_017547183.1, on the reverse strand, counting down.
TGTTCGTAAAGGACCGTTGGATTTACCCTTCATCAAACGAACCGGTAGCCATGGATTCAAGTGGTACCTGATTAGAAATTAACAGTGGCGCTCTTGCGAGTTGGAAACTGTGCTTTTCCTCCATTTAAATGCATGTAATACAATCGATTCCAAGTCCGGAAGCCGTAGGATCGATATTTATAATATATTTGAATGGTGGGTAAACGGTTTTTTTTGAACTTACAATAATTGCCGCTGAGAATCGTTAAAATCGGTTATTTAATCATGTATTACGTTCGGCTAGGGCTAATCAAGTCCAAGACTTTTGGCTAAAGGGGAGAGTAAAGTACCATCGTTTCTAGCTGCAATAGCAAAATCCATGGATATTTCAATCTAAATATGTTGCCATAACGAAAAAAAAAGTATGCCAATCTCAATCTGACTGATTTTGGCGCTAGCCGGAGACGTGAAGGCACCAGCTAGTGCTAGAGGTATGGTTGATTCAACCACATTTTCGGCTGAACCAACCGTACCTCCGGCTGGTTCAACTACTTTCCTGACTGGCACCAAATGCAGCCCGGAATTTAGTTGATATTGTCACACTGATCTTCCGTGATAACCTACGATTTTTACAAATTTGGTTACTGTTTTCCTTGCACGACAAAATTATCCATATGTGTAACAACTCGCTTGGAAAACACCTGGTTAGAGGCGGATCTCGCAATTTGGCAACACCTAATTTTTTCCATTTAAACGTATGCTAAATAATCGATTCTTGTCGGAGCACTGGCCCCTCCAAGAATCGATACTTTTCCATAGGTTTGAACGGAGGAAATCCGGTGTTCCCAAACCGCTGGATCCGCCAGTGCACCTGGTTAATCGTCTTCTTAATCAGCACCCATGTTTCTCGATTAAAAGCGAGAAAGAAAATTTCCTTACAGACATTATTTCATGAATTGGCACTATATCCCGCTTAAAATGGCATGTAAACTAAATATACGAATATCACAATCATCTTGAAATGGACAACCAAATGGAACGTAAATGTGATCTAGCATAACTACTCTTTGGTGTCGTTTCCATGAGCATTTTATGATTCGCGAGTTCGACAATATTCACTATGAAAAGTTCCTATCAAATTCAATTCTGCATTTGATTAAAAGAACACAATGTCAGCATTTTCGGACATTCAAGCTGCGACATCCGATTGAATGAACCCGAATGTTGAGTGAACCAACAATATTTTTACTTGATCATATCCGACTTTACTTTTAAATCAATAATTATGCTGCTGAATTGTCAATTGTGTATGCAACTTTGGATTCATTCAATTCGATCTGTTTATCCATTAAATCGCATCCTCAATATAACTTTCTACTTGCAGCCTCTCGAAATTTTCTCCGGATTTATCATTATTTCAATTCAGAATTCTTGTGAGTCGTCTGTAATTTTGTTTTAGAATATATGCGTAATTTATGAATAGTTACTTACTCTTTGTCTTTGAGGAGTAGCCTGCGAATGAAGTCCTTAGCATCCTCGGAAATTGTACTAAATGCATCATCGTCAAAATCGTACGTGGCGATAGTCACGTTGGCCATTGTTGCAACGTCATTCTCGCCCATAAATGGAGATAGACCCGATAATCTGTGGAATATATTGATTCACAAATGAATATAACGGTCGTTTTCTTGTTTACTAGAATATCTTACCCTGGTATACTGAATTAAACTATTTTTTCTCTACACTAAGTAAATTATATCCATGATGAAAGCAGAAAATCACGACCTCTATTCGTCGCTACCCGAACAAAGGAAAGTATCTCCATTCCAAGGTCGCAAAATTTACACTATCAATTCTATTTTTTACGAGAATATACCTGCAAAATCTGTGTAGCACACTTTTCTGATTTTTGCACGGGATCAAAAGAAAAATCAGTGAAATTTCTAGATAGAAAATACCAAAACTCTCCTGATATAAATATTTGCGTGGAAATATTTGGCAACACTCAAGTGTAGTTACGTTCTTTTGTGAGAGGAGCAACGAATTACAACACAAACGTTTTTGCTAATTATTTTATTTTCATATTACACTGTATTTCTTGTAATATTTTGATGTTGATTGTATTGTACCGCTGGAAACATATTTTCAAGAAAATGCATACGAATATTTGAAATATTCCGAGAATATCTTTTCATTTCACTTTAATCAGCCCATAATTCAATGTGGTGCAGAATATATTGGGAGGGAAATGTGTTTAATTGCATCGCTGGAGCTAACCTCAAATTGGCAACAATGAATTTGTTTTTAGATATTTGTGATTTTTCACTAAAATCACTGGATAAAGTGCAAGAGGAGATTTTGCAACGTCGCTGTCGAGTTATGTGTTTTCGTAATTGCACCATCGATTGCCGCTGTCGGAAGCGGGTGTATCGTAATTGGCACGAAGCCTCAATTAAATTTATTCACCTGTGGGAGTGTGAAGCGGGGTGGAGGGGGAGTTAGTGTCAGAGAAAAAACAACGGAGCAGGGCGCTACGACCCCGGCGAAAACGTATAAATAGACGCCGACAAATCAAATGAAAAGGGTTTCCCGAGTTTTTATCTATTTCGCCAGAACCAACACGGCAACGTTTTCCAAATCTGCAACTTTGTCATTGATATTTAAGGAGGATGTTTTTTCGTACTCACAGAACGTAACAAATGACGCCGACGGACCACATGTCAGTGCCAAATCCTATCTGGTCGAAGTTCACCACTTCGGGGGCGACGAATTCGGGGGTGCCGAACAGAACTTGGAGCTTCTTGCCAGGATCGAACTTTCGCGCCAGCCCGAAGTCTATTATCTTGATGCGGTTCCCCGTCTTCGTGAGGCACAGAATATTTTCCGGCTGAAATCAGAGATGACGAATGGGACGTTAAAATCTTAGCACCTTCTCGCATTTATCAAACGAAAGAGAAATTGTCGCCGCTAGCCAGAAGTGATATAACTGCGTGGGCGGTTTTCAAAAAAGACGTACATAGAAAATAATATAATGGGTTTTGTGAGGTTTTTCATCCGATGTGTGATATCGCCTCATACTTCCAACTTAGGCGCCACTCATGAGAGGTAGAGGCTACTTTCGTCGGCAGGGGGTATCTTTAAATCATTTTTAAGTCTTTCCTTTTGCACCATCTGTAAATAAACGGGCGTATCGGAGAGATAGCTGACTTTCCCTCGACCGTATCGAAGTGGTTATCACAAAAATAGTCGGTGATAACTAGTTTGAAATTTCTACCTATTCGGTTTTTTTGAAGTAAATTCAATGAGGAACGTCTCATGGAATCAAGCACTGGAAAAAAAATACATCGGATCTAGAGTCCAGACTCTTTAAAACATCGACAAGAAAAAGTACTCGTGATTCAATCAGAATCTAGCTTAAATGAAGAACCAAGCGTCTTAATTTAAGCGGATTTCGTTTTGATTCAAGCAAAAATCCGATTAAATCAAGAGTATTTTTTCTTGTTAATGTTTCCAAGAGTCTGGCTCTAGATCCAATGTGCTTTTTTTTCCAGTGTAGGATGCTGACATGTCATTATCGATATGGTGTATCAAACCTTGACATTTTTCAATTTACGTGATTTGGAATTTCAATATGGCAATCTGTTCTCAAGGAGAGTGAAATGTTAAAGCAGGTCTTGAAACTAGCGCGGTGGAGAGCAGTTAAGGCGTATCGAACTCAAGTTGACTGCAATTCGTACGGCCCAGGGATCAAGCGCCTGAATTTCAGCCAAGTCTATGAAACACGCGCTCCACGGTCCACCTGGAGCCGATTGTTCAGCACGTCAGTGGTGCCATTGTGAGCGCAAAAGGCAACTGAAGTTTTAAAACACTGATGTTGGACGCGATAAATGAAATTTAGAAGAATCACTGGAATCATAAATCATTTCAAATCATCTTTGAAAATTTCAATGTAAATATCCAAAAGGTACACTTAAGTCCTGTAGGAACAGCAGTAAATTACTGTGGACATAGTGTCCGTTCGAAATATAATCCTATATCCAATTAAACATGGATATTACATTTCAGAAATCCAGTGTTTATCTTATGCATTTGCTCTCCCGCGTTAAATAATCCCGATTTTTCAAAAAAACTTGTATCTTTATTCCCAAATTTTTGATTGGATTAATCAGATAATTTTAAATCTGATTTTCTCACCCTTTGAGACCGTGGAAAGGGACAGGGAACCAAGTTCAGAAAAAATATTGAAAATAGAGCAATCGACTCTAGTCTTTACATTAGGTACTTGTGAATTTTCCGAAAATTTTGTGACAAGAGAAACTTTAGAAAAACAAAAAAAATTGCAGTTCCAAAAACCTAAGTTTTGAGTTGGAGATAGGTAATTGTGACATTCTAATTTTCCATGTGCATAGCATAAAATTACTAAATTATTGAACGTCTTTACACATTCTACCAGCACATAAAAAGCAGTACCGTACTCAATGTGATTTCAGTCACCAACAAGAGTTTTTCGTCAATGTCTCAAATGCCAATTCTTCGACTAAACCCTAAATAAACTAACTCCCCTAAAAATTGTCCACCCGTAGACCATAGCTCTATTTCCCTCAGTCGGTCACCTTCTAATCCTGCAAACCCTGGCGTTACCGCGCGGTGCACAGATCGTGGCACGTTCGTTTTAAAAATTCTGATTAAATTTAGAGAATGGACATCTCTGTTAATAAAATTCACAGTTGCGGCCGCTTAGCGAACGTGGCATACCATTAGTGCCAAAATGTTGTATCTTAGTCGATACTAATAAACTGGACTGAATATTTTTAATTTAAACGGGTATTTCAAAGAGTAAATCTTAATGTGAAATCGAAAACGTAAGAGGATACTGCCTCTTTGTTTGGTAGGGAAAGCGCTGACGAATTCGCTGGAAAATCTCGGGAAAACGGTTGATCTGGCATCAAGGCACTAAATTGCTCAGTAGGCCGAACCGAAATACCCTCTTAACGAATTCTAGTCTGTCTAGCCGAGCCGGAATCCAGAGAAGTCTCCCAAATTCCATCCCTAGTTAGCTCGCGCCTGAGTTCGTAGTCCGTCTCTACTGAAATTTCTCCGCCGAAAATTTTTAAAAACCGGGAAAATTAGAGGCAAATCGCACTCCTTTCAAAAAATGTTTTCCTTACCTGACCATTAGTGACCATTCCACTTGATGATGTACGAAAATTCCTAAACGGTCGGATTTTACTACCATACTTGTAGAGATAATTTCGGCATAATGGAGATGTTGCATGTGTGAAGAATTTGCAATTTGACTATTGATTCTCATGTAAAAGTTCGCGAGAAACACGATGGTGCCACTGGTATCCAGATTCGTCCGATTTTGTATGCTTTCCTATAATTTTCGTGTATGTTTTTCAACCGTGTTTTATGTAAGTATGTCGTTTTCCTAAACTTTTCATGCAGATAAAATTCGTCCGAATTTATGCATACTTATTATGAAGAGAATATTACACCACTGGTATTCTTCGAAATCAACTTTCAAGCTCATACAAGGTTTTCGAAACTGAGATCGTAATGATGTCGTAAGCCAATCTCAAGACTATCAGAGAATCACCGTATGTATGGGGTCTCCGTGCGGATAGGGCTAAACACAATGTACCATTCAAATTTCAAGATACACATTTTCTGCTTGCAGTAATAGTAGCTCTGCCCATTGAGTTTTTCTATCTCTGCATAGTGAACATGCGATCAACAACGCAATGCGTGAACAACGATTGAGTCTCTCGTGTATTTACCTGACGAACCGTGACCTAGAAGGTCTAGACTTCAAGAGCTTTTTGTAAGTTGATTCTAGACAAACACAATAGCAATTTAGTATTCAGGGGGGGGGGGGGGTGGCTCTCAAGTGGATCCCAAGTTCCTGCTACAGGTGATCTATTCATTACGACTATAATTTTGTCATTTAAAAGAATTTTAACCGCTACCGTGAAGATTTCCCACTGTTCGGAAGAAAAAAGTAACATACCTTCATGTCTAAGTGAAGAATGTTTTTGGAGTGCATAAATTCTACAGCTTCGCAGATCTGTCTGACGAAGACTGTGCAAGCTTTCTCAGTCAAAATGAAGTCATCGTCGATGACTCTTTCAAACAGCTCGCCGCCCTCTATCCTGAAACACGATCAAATCAGTCAATTTAGTTTTAAGCACACTCATTAAAAGTTAAGGTCCGTGGTTTATCTTTTTAGGAATTTTGAGAATGATGTCAATGTCGACCGAGGGTTTGAAAGGAAAAAGACACTTAAGTGCGCAATTCGCGTGTTAGTCGGGGGTGCATTAGAATCAAGAGCAAGATAGGGAGAAGGAAGAGAATAAGAAAAAGAGGAGGAAAGAATAATAAACTGTAGAGAAATAAGACAAGAAGGAGAGTGACAAAGAAAAGATAAAAAGAATGGAAAAAGTGCAGAATAAGAATTTTTTCTTCCCCAAAGCGTCTCCACTCAGCATATGTAAAAACTGTTGCACATGTACTCATTGTCCCCCCCCCCCCATAAAAAAAAGAAACCACTTTAAATTGGCATGACGCGAATGCTAATTGGACCTCTAGCACCATAAAACATGTTCCCCTCTTAAAATATGTAGAGAACGATGGACTCGTTGAAACTTTCCGAAATCAGTGTACACGTGCAGCGAGAAAACAGCGTTTTTTGTGCACCCTGCACCATCCACGTTTTCCGCTTACAAAAAAACCAAAGTCTACTTAGTCAAATAGAGCACTAAAATAATTTCGGTATACTCCTCTATGGGAAAATTCTTCTGTGTGCTGATTTTTTTGATCAAAAGTGTTTTACATCAGAAGGGGAAGGAAATGTGCGTGAAATCATTTCCAAGTGAATTACCTACCGTAAAAGTTGTTTTTAATGGCTGATTTACATTGATTATGGTCTGATGGATGAAGCCTGAAATTGGTATTTACTATTTACGCGAAGTATACTACAAACGTCAATTTTTCACTTATGACTTAATTTTTGAAAGTTTTCGGTATGTTCAAGGTCTCCTGCGTGAAAATTCGTCGAGGACATATTTTATACGTCTAATTCTTACCGGGTCCTCCATTCTATCTGATTACGGCAGGCCTCGGGTCTGAAAGCTCGGAAACCAGTGGCGTGGCGTGAATTGCGATATATCGATTGTTATGCCATTGAAACCTATGGTAAATAATCAATTATTAAGGTGTTCGCTGCGAACACCCTATTTATCGATCCTTTTCCATAGGTTTAAATGACATAACAATCGATATATCGTAAGTCACGCCACACCACTGTCGGAAACCGGACGACTCGGGTAAAGGATTCATAGTGCACCGAAATTTAATGGGGCCGCTCTTGGGTCACTCTCTATCGGAATGCTACACCATTTGCTTGCGCAAGAGTACTGTTTCTTGAAGATAAGAGCTTTTAAATCTTATTCTCCTGCAGTTTTTTATGTGCGATCAGTCGAAAAGTCGACAGGCGTCGTAGAGTACAGAGAACGGAATGGAGCAGCAAGCGCATGTTTCAGATTTATTTAAAATTAGATGAAAGGTCGGCGCTTAAAGTTTCAATAATGTTGTAAGATCTATGACGCGGAAAAGTTTTGCACCGCCTCTGCACGGTTGTGCTGCTGCTGAGGAAGAACGTCGCGTTAACGAACGGGTGTTGCCAATTTTTTCCGAATGAAGTATGACCATTCTAGGCTACTGGCGAGGGTTCCCCTCTGAAATATTCAAATTTTGATATTCGCAATTTTAATTTAGTGTACTGAAAATTTCAATTAAAAACTAGCGAACTTTTTTTATCCGTATAGGTATGAGAGAGGCAATTTGCGGGACTTTCAAATACAAGTTGTAATTTTTCTGTAGACAGTAAATTTTAAAGAGGGGGAGAGAGAGGGAGGGGGAGGGAGGGATTAAAGTAATCAATTAATAAAAATGTTGTAATATGAGTGCATTCTTCGCCGTAAACGCAACCAATTTGAAGAAAGTAGACGGGTTTTTATCAAACCCGATTGAAATTAGGGAAGTTTAGAAAAACTCAGATAGAAATGCATGTTTCTCAAAATTTAAACCGTCAACTCCGAAAAATCTACAGGGCGGAGTAAATTTCAGAGTGGTTATTCAAATTCTATATGATCAATGTTTTATCGGGAAAAACCGATGAAAATAATTGCAATTCCTATTGTTCCTCCGAAATATAAGGCAGATATTTGCCGATTCGCTGTTAGTCATTAAGTTTTTGCCTCTATAGTAGACTGGGGAAGCTTTGAAAGTGCCAGCTTTCCTCTATCGGGTGAGCTGTCGGTATTGATAACTTCATTCAAAAATAATTTTTTATCTGAGGGAATTCGGCAACCTCCGAATATTCATACGGCGTTTTTCCTGTGGCGGCAGAAATGCAGATCGCACTACCGCGGCCATAAACACAATATTTACGATGGGTTCCTCCGTAACTAATTACTATGCTTCACCACAGCGTTTTCCACAACGGCCGCGAAAATAGCTTGCTCCCGATGCGAAGGTGTCGATTTTGGTCGAATTTCCCGCGGTGTATTGCCGAATGATGCTATGAATCAACAATTTCTTCATTAGACTGCGCATAAAGCATGCCGATTTCAACACGCGGTCCGGCAAAGTTGCACGAGCGCAAAAGCTGCCGAACAAACAGTTAGCCTCTGTTTTGCCCCTAACCCATACGAAGAAGGTTGTTTCAAAACAAACTTGTGGAACACATCAAAGTTGAGCCGTGAGCTGTGCCAAAAAAGTTTATTCAATGCTCCCCCAGAGTCGTGTCTTTTCGCTAAAATAATATTTCCACCACTGTCGTCAAATTTAAGGTCTACCTCCCCATTTACTCTGAAAAAAAAAGTAGCTTGGATCAAACATGATAATTCTTGAATTTGCCGCCAAGAATTTTCTTTATCTTGCTTTAAGCTGATTTTTTCTTGATTCAAGAAAAATAATGCTCGGGTTAAGCGAAAAAGTAGCTTATATTAACCAGCAAGATTCTTGATTTAAGAAGAAATACTTCTTGGCGGCAAATTTAAGATTCTTTTTTTTTCCAGTGTACGTTTAAAATCAGTGTACCATCTAACTGACATTCACTTAACCTAATTTATTTCACAAAGTAATATAAAATACATTAAATAATATTCAAATGCTGTGATAACGCTCCTTTGTGTCGGCCTCCTATGGCGTAGTGCGGCTGTAGCGCTGGCTCTATGACCGGGAGGTCCCGGGTTCCCACAAGGATTAGCCCTTGTGGGCTATTTGAAGTAGTAAAAAAAACAAACAAAAAAAAAAAAAAAAAAAAAAAAAAAAAACGCTGATGTAACCGGCTTGAGCATTTTGCAACGCCTAGTAATAGTGTGTCGTTTGGCCAAAAACGCAGTGGCGCAATTATGAATTTTCATGGGGGCAAAAATTTACAAGTTACTGAAAATGAGAAAAAAGACGCCTTGTGGGAATATTTTCACATCGCACAGGCTTTGAATCTTCTGCACTTAAAGCCCGTTCATTGAAATAATCGTCACTTCATCATTGTGACACGCTTAATAATTTCTCGTAATTTTATTCAGAATCAGTCGATTCCTCCCATTTTATAGAGTTAACGGATGTGACCATCGGTTATCCTGTCTAACTATTTATCTTTCCTATTTTAGTTCATTGTCTGCCTAGCCTGCCCAAAAAACTGTCTTGTTTCCCAATTTTGATGTCTTTAAAAAAGATGAACCCCTCTACTGTCTTTTATGGTTATAGGCAAATTGATGAAATCTACGAGTAAAGTCCTCGGTGCATGTTTCGTTCGTGACAGTATATGTTGATCTCATGCCGGATGCTGGCACCTCAAACAGTCTGCCTAAAATGTCCAATAAAGTTAATGTTTAGGCATGGTGATCAAGATATGCAGCAAGGACTCTTTAACTAACAATCAACTGAATTTATGTACAAATGACCCCATCGTCACTGATAAATATGAGAGTGATTGTTATCTTTGGTGCAGGTCTACGTTGCACTGGTCCTTAAATGGTCCTTTCGAGTGGCATACCCACCCACTGTCGTTAGTATGATTATTTTACATAAACACAAGTATTGTTAGTACTTATACACAAATTTTGCTCGCAAGGGCAGAGTATGAAGTATTATCTACCACTCTTTTCGTGAAATGACTCCTCACGTGCAAAATTCCATTTCGATCGTTGATCGATCGGATTCATTGGCTAATTCTGGATTTTATAGGACACCGCTTATCATTTACCACGAATCACGTCAGAAAATGATGCGGACAATTTAATGAAAAAAAAAAAAAAGAGAAAAAAAAACTCTGATTTAGCTTTAAAATTACTTTCTGAATGAAAATCGGAACGGAAAATGATTTGCAATATTCACTCGGGACGTATTTTTGGATTTTTCCGAGGTGTTTCTGGGTCAAACTTTGTGTGAAAATACCAGACGTTTTTATTCAAGCTTTCGTTTTTACTGTTTCACTAACTCTTTATTCTACAGGAACAGCGTAGGCTAATAAATTTTATTTTAGGCATCCAGTCCAAAACTTTTAGTAAATTGTCTCTACTTTCATATAGTTAGTAGTTATATTTTAAAAAGTTTTGTTCAATAATTATTAAACTTTAGCATATTTCAGCATATGATATGCTCTGCCTGAGAAAACCCAAAAATTTTGAACTATCGGTCGGCTATCAAATCCCTTTCCAAGGCACTGGAGATCAACCCCAAGTGAGACGTTATCCGCCAGACAATACTCTTGGTCACAGCACTCGGAAATCATGAAAATGTGTAAAACGCGGCAGCCGTGCGCTCAATATTCCGGCGTCGGGAGTGGGTCATCTCATCGATGGATTCGGTGAATGAGTGCATCAAAATACGGTTGCGGGGATCAAACGAGGGATTGACAGCAAGGGGTCAGGGCCACGGGCGATCGACCGAGAGGCAGCGGATTTGAGGGGCACAACTGCGTAGTTGGGAGGCGAAATCGGGACCGAGTTTTCATCGAAGCGGAGAAATTTACGAAAATTCACGCACTGTGTTTTTGACGCGTCACTACGTCGGTTTTTGACAACAACTCATTCGAAGACAGTTTATGAGGCCTTCATTACGTTGTTAGAGAACGTATGCAATACCTACACACGTCAATCGTGTTATTCGCGAACAGTTATGCAATTTTCCAATATCCTCGTGCTAAAATCACTCTTGGCCTGGTAGTCGCAGTAAGTTTTTTTCCTGTAAACTCGTTTTTTAAACGGTTCAATTTAATTTCTCTTCAAAGTCACAAAATGTACACTCGAAAATTGCATTTTTATCAGGAAACTGTTGGACATTTCTAACTGAAAATATCTCTAATTTTGCACCTGATTTCTCACAAGAATCAGAACTACTTTAGCCAGAGACCGCATTTTCATATTCCTGTAGTAAACTAAATTTTTCGGGTCAGTTTTGCAAGCTTGGTATAAATTTGGGCTCCCTCGTCGGCATAACGACCGAATTGTTTGCAAGGTTTTACTCTCTTTTCTATTTAAAACAGAGCCCTTACAAGGTCGATGATTTTTTCTCCATGTAGAACTCATTGTTTCACTTGTAGTGCTTCTAGTGAATTCCAAGTTCTCAACTTTAGCTCTACCTGTGTTTCTAGTCGTAAAGAAAATGGTAATTTTATATTGTTCTTTAAATTCCCAAGCCGGGACAAATTGACCCGAGGCTTGCCAAGAAAAGTGGCGTGCCGACTGTATGGGGCCGGCACATACAAGCTTCCGTGTTTAAAAACCAATCCTAAAAAAGAATTAGACATAAATTTGAAAATTTTAGAACGAAAAGGGGAAAAAATTGATTATCAGCAGTTGTTAATAATAGGAGCAAAGTAACCGGACCGCGTTTTTCAACTTTTCTACCGAATCTGAGCGACACTTCTTTGGCAGCAGAGCATAGAGCGGAGCACTGCGAGTTCACGCTCGCGCCATCGCGCCTTCAATTTTGCTGATACAACACGGACATCCATCAAGTACGAATAGTTGTATCTCTGCCCCGTCGTCAACGCGCGCCTGTTCCCTCGCTCTGTTTCCATGTTATATCGGTTCCGTTTGTCCTATTTGTAGCGCGGTGTTCCAAGGGCCACATGAGTGACATGCACAGCCGAAGATAGGAAAGATCTAACCAATCCTCGTTTTCTTAACGATTCTCCCGAATCTGCGCGACTCCTAACTATCAGCATAAGAGCGGAAATTGTGAGTTCACGTCTCGCGCGTTTGAACTTTTAGCAAACCTACCTTAAAATTTACAACACTCGCGCAGTGTTCGTATGTTTTATTCTTTGTGGTAGAGTACCTATTCAGGGAGAGCACGGAAATTACGAACACGTCGAAATATGGGGCTCTTAGGGCAGCCAACCTTCTAACACAAAAAATGCCACTACCGATCTTCAGATTCCAACACCAAACCAAGATGGCCAAGAATGTTCATGAATAAGTGTTCTTTCGCAGTAATGAGTAAATTTATGCCAAAACTACGTGAAATTCGTGCTATACGAACGACGGGTCGTAACAACTGTAATAATGAATCACTCTGAATAATTTCAATACATAGGTCGGCTGCCCTTTTGGGCCTTAAAAGTTCCATGATCTAACCTCCCAATACCAACATGTTCGCACTCGCCCTATATAGGTACTCTGGTGTGTGAAGGTAAATTAATGTAATCTCTTTCAAGGACCCATTTCAAAAGTTGCGACCCTGAATTCCACTCCAGGTTTGGGAAAAGTAAGGTCTTTATGATGCAACATTACAGATCTCATTTTAAGATTTGCGAGTTTTAATTTTCCGGTTTTCTTTATTTCACTTATAGATTAGCTACATTTTGTCACCTCGGTCTCCCGTTTGTTTCATTTCGAATTTCGTTATTTTTCTCGGAGAGAAAACAGCTCGAGGTTGGTAAAATTTAAAAATTCTACAAAACTTATAAAAAACTTAACAGCACTCACTTGTATAAAATTTTATGCAAGAGAGTGCTTTTCATTTTTTTAAAATTTTTGTATATTTTTTAAAAATGTTTAAATTTTACCAATTCCACGACTTGTGTAGTGGTATAAGCTCCTGTAAAACATTTTCTCATCAGCTCGAGGTTGTTGGATAATATAGACATTTCAAATTAATTGTGATAGTACTAGTAAATGATGAATACTACACTGGTAAAAAAAACCTCTCGGACCAATGCCACATTGCACTGACTTAAGAGTGCAGTTTCTTGTCGCCGGATTTAAGAGTCTTGAACTCGTGTTTCAAGCGGATTTTGCATTGAAACAAGAGTCCAGACTCTTAAATCCGGCGACAAGAAACTGCACTCTTGAACCAAGAGGTATTTTTTACCAGTGTATGAATATGATACAAACTGTGCTAGCGGGCTTTTGGTTACTTACAGCTCGAGGACGACGCACATGACGTTACTGGACTCGAAGGCGTCGTAAATCTGGATGAGCCGGGGGTGTTGGAGCTCCCGCATGATCTCCACCTCCCGCTCCACGTTCTTCCGATCCTGACGACGCCCGACCGCAACGAACTTGGCCGCCAGCGCCAGCCCGGTCGCCTTCTCCTTGCACTTGTACACCGTTCCGAACTTCCCTCTGCAAACATACAAACAATATACAGTATTGAAATTACCATATCTAAGAGAAAATAGGGAGATAGATGTCCATACGTTGATAAACTCTAATAAAACTTTACAAGTTTTCAATAACATGAAGGGAAAGGTTGGTGTGATATACACAGAAGTGTGATAGGTTAAGCATTGGCGAGATGGGGAGGAGGTAGTTTTTTTAGGTTTATAATTAGCCGAAAAGGTTGGTTGCTTAGCCCCGAAACATACGGTTTTTTTATATGTGTGTGTTTTTACAGTTTTCATCCCAATTTTTGTGTCATTGTCCATAACATTAACACTACTGTGAATACACCCTAACTGTGCAATTGTGCATACACATAACACCAAACAGGTTAAGGAATAAGTGATTATAATTAATGTAGAATCCAACGAATATCAATTATAAAAGAGTAACCTTGCATTTTCTGTGATATAGGTTTATTCAATCATCAATCCTACAAATTTACCAAAAACATAAAAGTCAGGACACAAGTACTCCTGTGTATTAGAGGAATGAGGGAATTTAAAGTATCTCGATCAATACACAAGGCAAGAACATGATCGGGGGGGGGGNGCGGGGGGGGGGGAGAAAATCTAAAATTGACGTTTAAAAAAACAGAGACGTTTCGCCCGCAAACTTCCGAACTTTTGAAAATGCCCAAGAGTTTGGGCGAAACGTCTCATGATCAGTTTTTTTAATGTCAATTTTAGCCTTTTTCCCCCAGGGTCGTCATCTTGTTTTGTGTATACCAAAAGCTAAACACCTAGCTATTTATATATAAAATCTTAAAATTGAGAAGGTATAATAAAGTATAGTTAATGGAATCAGCTTTATTCAACTAGATAAAATATAGCAGGATAAAAAGCATAATTATATCAATACCATTCCTGCACTACTTCCTAATTTGCTAAATAAATGAAGACGGCAACGCGGAAGAATAGAACTGATCGATTAATCGAATCGACTTTCGGTCAATTCATCGAGAATCGATTTCCTCGCAGCTAAGAATGCGACCCCGCTCGCAAACTCCGACGCACAGTGGAGCAAGTCAGTGGGAGAGGTCAGACATGACAAGGAAACTTTAAAAGCAGTGGCGTGGCGTGCTTTGCGATTTATCGATATTTCCCCATTTGCAGCTATGGTAAAAGATCGATTATCAAAGTGTTCGTCGCGAGCACCCTGTTTATCGATTCAATTCATAATTTTAAATGGCAGGTCAATCGATATATCGCAAAGCACGCCACGCTACTGTTTAAAAGCTCATATCTTCGTGAAGGTTTCAGAATGATTCCATTGGTTTTTTCATAATATTTCCTCATTACAGCAGCCCATTAAAAAAGTTACGAAATTTACGCTAAAATTTGCAGTTTTAAGTCGAATATTTCATGTCCAGCCTCTCCAAAGCGTTCGTTCCTTTGTGCGACGCTGGCGAGGCGAGCAATGGCCGAGCTGGCAGCGGGCTCGGACCTGAGCCAAACTCATAATTCCATTACATCATTCGATTTTACCTCAAATATTATTTGTCACCCAGTGGCGCCCTTTCCCCTCTTACCCGCCAATGGCCCAGGGAGAGGAGCAGCTTGCACCCCGCCCGCCCCACCGTCCACCCCCGCGTCTAATGACCGTCCGTGACAAGCAGACAAGGTGGATATCTTGCGATTGGCATTCTCTCTGCGTGGAACAAATCTGCGGGTACCGCCCCCTGGCTGCCTCGGTGTCACTCCCTTCAACAATTAAAAACCCTGAAATTTTTATTGGTTTCCGTATGAGAACAAAGTAGGGAACATAATTATTTCCGATTTATCACCCCGGGTTTCAATTGTTTTGCACGTAGTCACTTCAGTGGCGTGGCGTGCTTTGCGGTATATCGATTGATATGTCATTTTAACGTTTAGAAAAAGATCGATAGACAGGTTCTTTGCAACGAACACCTTAATAATCGATTCTTTGCCATAGCTTCAAATGGGGAAATATCGATAACAATCATCCACGCTTCGCCACTTAGCCGCTTATAACCACCCACAAATGTATTTCTGTTATTGTAAAATGACACCGGTAATAATAAGAAAATCCTTGTCGATAGGAAGGTAAGTGAGACGAAGGTTCGATTTTCCGATACAGATCACCCAAAATCGACGAAACGCTTGGCCGCGTTGATTTCTTTTCAGTCTTAGCGGGGAGTTTTCTCACGGAGAAAAGAGGACCAATATGAATCCTATATTTCAGGACTGGAAATCTTCCAGGGGGAAAGAGGACCATTTAGAATCGAAAGAAAACAAAGCTATTGAAGTAGTAAGTGTAGTCAAGTATTGAGCTCTTAGCCGATTCAATGGAAGCGAAACTATGTGAATCCAGGCAATGCTTGACAATAAAACAGTGTGTAAGACATTTCGGTACAGTTTATATTGAATTTATCATGAAGGATAACGGATATTTGCTTGAAATCAAAGGAAATCCGCTTAAAGCAGAGGCTTGACTCTCGATTCAAGCAAATATCCGATTGAACTAATTGTATTTTTTCTTGTCAAATTGTTTAAGAGGGTGAACTCTGGATCCAAAAGACTTTTTTTTCCAGTGTCCAGCAGATCTCGGATTTGGAAGTTGGCGAGTCGGTCACTCTCGCGTTGAACAGTCAATTCGTTCATTTGCACCTCTTGTGCGGAATGGACGAACTCTGAGAGGCGGTCGTCGGGCATCGGTCGTCGGTAATGAAACCCGGACCCGGGAAGAACCGGGAGGCGGAACTGAGCGCGATCTCGGGTGGCGGGTCCGGCGGCCGGTCAAGGGCGGTTCCGCGCCGCGCCGCGAGGGAGCCCCGTGCCAACGGGACGCTCCCCCCCCGCCCCCCGGGTCCCAGCCGCGGCTGCCAAAATCCGCACTGTTCCGACTCGCCACGAGCCGCCTGGGCCCTGCCGTCTGTCACACTCCTCATCGGTTAACTACGATCTCTCGGGGTGCATGGCGCACCCAGCTTTAAGTCCATCTACCACGGACACCCTCGGACAACCGCCAGCGGGCAGATCATTGAAATTGAGAGACAAAGCTGTAGACAAAGAGGAAAAAGGAGATATGTAGGGATCCTTTTTCCTTCTTTTGGTGGAAGTAGGTGGTTGGAATGGACAGAAGAAGTAAGTAATAGACTCACTAACGGCAACCCATAAGAGACTCGATAGTTAGTCCATCATTTTCTTCCTTAGTCTATAACACCCACCCGTTTCCACCAATAGGTTCGCTACATTCTCCCTAAGTCTTCTTTGTCTATCAATTTCAATAATCAACCCGCAGATCAGCAACGGGTCGATGAACGTGGTTATGGAGTAGATCCGAGAGTGAAATGGAGTTACTTCGTGGGTCGACTTTGCTCAATCACATGCTCTTTTTGTCAGGCCGAATTAACGATCGACAAATTATAGGCGCCTTTTTAGTGGCCGGCAACCGGTTAATTTAACGGTCAGTATTTTATTATGATGAAGCGCAAGTTTTAAACGGCACATTCATTATTGTGAAGCAAGTAAGAGCTTCATGTAGCCTAAAGTGGCCAAGTCAATCAGAAACGTATCGTCTAGCGTTGAAAGTCGCACGAAAAAGGATCTATACTTGACCCAACCACAGTGTGAGCCACTTGCGCTCTCTTCACAAAAAGGAGCGGTTTAAGTTGCGATCATGATTACGGCGGTCATACTTAAAATCGTTTCTCAAGCAGCTCCTAGCTTCTATTCGGAGGGCCCATGTAGTTTAAACTGTATCGACGGTAGGTCTATGTGGAGCACCCTTATAATGAGATCATGTTCACAGGAAGATGCTCCTTCATATGCAAAATTCCCTATCGCTACCGTATTACTATCCGTCCGCTTCGTCTCCTCTAAACACTGGAAAAAAACACATTGGATCTAGAGTCCAGACTCTCAAAAACATCGACAAGAAAAAGTACTCTTGATTCAATCAGAATCTAGCTTAAATCAAGAACCAAGCCTCTTAATTTAAGCGGATTTCATTTTGATTCAAGCAAAAATCCGATTGAAACAATAGTATTTTTTTTTTTCTTGTCAATGTTTTCAAGAGACTGGATTCTAGATCCAATGTGTTTTTTTTCCAGTGAAGAGAGCGACTCAAGCATCTTATTTTGCAGCCTTTCTTCCGTCATTCTGTTGACATGAACCATGCTAAACTAGCTAGGCCACAATTATTAGTTCCTCAACAAATTTTCAAGTTTTAAGAAATTGTGGAAAAATTCACCTTCATTTGAGAAGTGAAAGTTCAATTTTTTGAAATCTCTAGAGCATGCTAGACTGTCCCCCAAAAGATGTGCGCCGCCGCGGTACTGAACTCATTTTTTACATGTATTTCTTCATCCTGTCTTTCTACGTTATGTAGGTTAGATTAGGTCAGGTTTCGCACCACGTTAAATAGGTCAAGTCATCAACCCGAGTCCTCCCGCGTTTATTCGCGTCGCGATCAATCGTTTTTTGGACGGACTTTTCACCGCAAGGAGTCGTATATCTCTTCAGTACGAGCGTGTTGAATGGAGTGCATCTAAATTAAGAAAATTAGCGTCGCCGAAATGAATGATGATCAAAGAGGATAAGGACAGGAAATCGTTTTATTATTGCTCGGTCGCTCTGTACGCGAAATTTCACGGTTCTTGATTAAAGAGTTTACTTAACTCGATGAGAGAACTGCGTTAATCATAAAAAGATGACAGTCAGCGTGGAAACTCGTCGTCCAACTCACCCACGCCGAGCATGTCTGTAATGTGGAAATTTTTCGCCTTCACACGTTAGAATAGTCATGGAAGATTTTAGACCTCTTGTGATTTATGGAAGTGTGTCATTCCCTTTCTGGCAATTTTCAGGCCCTCTTGTTAAAACAGAGTATAGATTGATTCTGATAAGTATTGCTTTTCGGAAGATAAGATCATATTTGGACGTATTTATGCTAAAAGAAACTAAGTGCATAAGGTTTGCATGTTACATAGTTCTTTTCAGCACAAATATGCCCATTTGGGCTTCATTTTTTAATGAGTAACCACAATTCCTGGTTTATCCATAAAAGTACCTATATCTACATGGCATATATCTTGTTCCTAAAATGAGGCAGAAATAGTGGCTCCTGATTGAAAAATGTAGTCAATTCGAAGCAGCTCATTATTATCATTTGCCAGCATATTAATATCATTTGCACCTTTTAAGTATGTGCACGTGACTGTACACTTTTGGTCGTTAGAGGCGTCGAAAGTTTCTCCAGATTTGCCATCAAATTTAACACAGATGCTCTATTTGCCTAGAATAGACGCGTCCTCAAGCATTTTAAAACGTAGCGATATCTGAAGTTTTCACTTTTTCTCCTTTAAACGAAAGCGGAAAAATGTAGCCAGCATAAGAAATCCGCGCAATATCGTTGAATTGGCACCAATTCTTGTACGAGTGCGCATGCCTATATAATTAGCACAGGAGGAAACTCGATGTTTCAACCCCAAATTTTCAAAATTTGATCACTTCCTTTAATTTGCCCTAATACAACACTTAAATATTGCAGGCAATAGGAGCTATGATTATTTTGCATTCTCGACTCATTTTATATAATACCCTTTTAAAAATGTGCACCTATTAAGAAAGAAGGGTCGGCAATATCGCGACTCCTCTGACGTCAGGGCGTATTTCAATTTCCACATGAGTCCGGTGGAAAATAGAGTTATACGGAGAACAGGGCTCATGTGGAAACCGAGATATGCCCATACGTTTGAGGGACTACGATATAACCGTGTAGTTTTTCAAAGACTTTCCATGAGTTGTACTGCATCTTTTGCACAATAATGCACATCATTTTGGTAACTTTTCCTATGCTGTTACCATCATTTGTTTCTAACTCTTAGTATGAAAAACTTCGCAAGAAACTAGAATTTGCGACAGTGTTGACTGAAAGTGAAAATTCTTAGTTGCGTCATTGCAGGACATAGGCAAGGTTTATAGGGCCGAATTCACAGTTACAGTTATCACTGTAACAGCCCATATCCTTACGAAGGCTCTTATGATTTCATTGTGATTGAGGTAAAGGTTTAAGGAGACTAACGCCATCATTAAAGCTGCAATTATTCCAACAATTTTCGAGTTAATATGCAGCATAATGACTTCGAAAATAAATGATTGCAAAGGATACCAACGATTCATTACTGCAGAATATATAAACTGCGGGAAAAAATCCACGATTTTGATCAACTTTTGCTAAACTTGCTCTTTTGTATCTTTCATCTCTTGCAGTTGCAAATTATTTTAATCCCTTTCAAGATTCTATTTCCAAGTATGTTAAATTCTACTGGAGATTCTTAAAATTGCCATTTGTACGACTCAACATTTGAAAGTAATTTTCGATCTATGTATAATTTCGGCTGCAACTTTGCGCGACAAACACTTCAACGCTGGAGACTCCCGATAGCTCCACGAAAATAACCTTGCCCGACTTCGCAACAATGAGTTTTCCAAGCGCGCTGCATGGCCGAAACTTATTTCGGTCCTGGTATTTGGCGACTTGGCTTGATTACGCAGCAACCTTTTTATTATCTGCGGAAGAATAAACATAAAACTAGGAAGATCGTTGGCGCTTCCATTATCCCTTTTTACGGCGTCCGCGGTTTTGTCGCCCGTAATGATTCCGTTGTCCTCCACGGTGGGAAGCGAATTCCAGGCTAGTTCATCGCCAACACGTGCGCTCATTTCGACAAATTTGGCCAAGGTGTCGTCTAGTTCCGCCGTTTCATTCATCGCCGTCAATAACCTCCCCTCCGTTGTTTTAAAACTTTCCATGTCAATAGCGATTTTTCAGTGTGGAAAGAGTGTTGTAAACAGGGGCGGTTCGGCCAGCGGGCCAATTATTGAAATTGATAGACAAGGCTGTAGACAAAAAGACAAAATGAATATGGAGGGAGCCTATTGGTGGAAGCGAGTGGCTGCAAGGTACAAAGGCAGTAGGTAATAGACTAACTAACGGCAATCCACGAGAAACCCGATAGTTAGTCCATCATTTTCTCCCTTAGTCTATATAGGAACCATCCATCTCAACCATTAGGATCGCTCTATACTATTTATGTCCTTTTTGTCCATCGCTTTGTCCATCAATTTCAATAATCAGTCCGCAGGGGTGCTGGTGTGCTTCAGCATCCCACCAGGTGACCGGGTGGCTCAGGGGGCCCCTGGAGTACTGTAAGGCGCCCCAAAAACGTGAAAACCCCACGTGAAGGAGGAATTTAGGTTGGTTAGGGGGGCCCAACCCGAGAGGAATCCCAAACAAAACGTCAAAAATTCTCGAGCTAGATTGACTTTGTTCTCGTCTCATAATTACGTATAGCCAAGTATACTCTCTACTCTATTTCCGCTATGAAATGCAATGCTTTCTCCTTACCCCGGTAAATAAACGTAAAATGAAGGTGAAATAATACCAAAATGCGTGGCATGGTTTACAACGCACCCCGCACATTTTTGAACAAGTTCAATTGGTTCTGGGCAGTCGTGAAGTATCTCTGGTATTTCTCGGTAACGTTGCATGGTGGCAACGATCATGGTGTCAACAAAACAAAAATCTGATCATGAAGTCAACGATTGTTGACGTCGTGCTCAGGCAGTAAAACGCAAAAATGGGCCCTGAGCATGATGTCAACGATCACGGCGTCAACAAACAGGAAAATATCTTCCTTATGAGTAAAATTTAAAAAAAATAAGTGTACAGGAGAGGTCTGGGTCATGTATAGTTGGATTAGGTTAGTTTAAGTCAGGACATGTACGGTTTGATTAAGTGGGTTATTTCTCTTTCTCTTACGTTTTTAATAACATTTATCCAAAAGAAAGTATGTAAACTTTCCTAGTAGGAGAAATTAATAATAATCTAAAATATTTGAAAAGTCATGCACGAAAGTTATCCTCAATCATCAACAATAGCTCATTCATGGATACAATTGATGTTTAAATATTATTGAAGTAATATATGTCACCCCAATACGTTATACGAGTAAGAAAACGAATATCGTGTTAATCTTGCAACTTCGTTTGGCTTCGACATACCGGAGCGTTTAATGCTCTTGATCTACACGCGCTTTGAAGGGTAACGATAATGTCAATAAGATAAGAATAGCGTAGTAATAAAATGGAGTGTCGAATTATGTGAGTGGTGTGAGGAATCACTCACTTAAATGTTCATCGTGAAAAAAGGAGTCGGCCATGTCAGTCGTAATCTTTGGAGGAAACATTGTTACAAGCCTTTAAAATGTGCAAAAATGTTTAAGTAAATATTCTGCTATTCGTAACAGAAAGTTTATTTGATTTTGGAATTTGATCAAGCCATTTATTTTATGTTCAATTGATTTGTAGTTTTATGCTAGCCATAAAAATGAGATCGTTAATAAAAGTGTATTTATTATTCTCTAAAACTCAACTCGTCTTTCTCCTGACAAAAAAGACGTAACCTAACTTCGTGATGAACTCTATTTTCTCTGAACTCTGAATTCTCGCAACAAAAATAATTACGAATTGCAGTAGGAAAAGTATCCGGGATTTAGCAAATATTATGGTATAGTTTCCGACCTATCTGAAAGTTTGTCAAAATCGAGAAACGTATTCCTTTGTATTTTGTATTTTTTGTAGTGATGAATCATTCCAATCCCCTGAAGCATCTGTTTTTCAGTTAAACTTTCTTCAATTTTACTTCAGGTTCGTCATAATTGTCTTACAATGTATATCATTTAGAAAGAAGGAACCAGCGCGATTACAGTGTTGTAAAAATTTTGCTTCTTTATTATCTTATTTATAGTTATCTAAAAAATCTCTCATAATACCAAATAGTTTTTGCATCTCGCCAACAATGTGTTAATTTTAAAGGGAAACTAGGAGGTCCGCCCCCTGGCTGCCATGCGGCCCAACTCCCGAGGCCGCTTCTTACTCTTCTTACACTCCTTCCTCACCCCGTCCATCGAGCGTCTTAAAAATGATTCTATTGAAATTTCCCCACTTACGGACTTAGAACTCCAGCCTATCAACCATCTTACTTCCCTTCCTCACCCCCCGTTCATCGAGCGTCTTAAAAATGATTTCATTAGAATAGAGAGGATAATTGTGTAAATTTTAATAAGTACGGTTCATACATTCAGTATTTTTAAAAGAAAAGGAGAAGTTGCACATTTTGAAAACACTGTAACCGCGCTGGCTCCTTTTTGCGAAATGCGATCCAAATAATGTTACGTTAAGGGGATCCTCAAACTTCCATCAGTCACGACGCAACCGTGCAGGGTCTTCGTAAGGGACATAAGAAGCTGTTTAAGGAAAGATTATGAACACGTCCAAATAACGTCAGTTCTCCGCGTTTTGAGTGAGATTTTGCGTGTTGAAGTCATCTCATTATTTCTGTGAATAGGACCGGAAGGAAGTGACGTTAAATAGAGAAAAAAACTGAAATTCCGAAGAAAAAGCTATGTTTTTCTTTCTTTTCTTAATTTGTTTATCGTCTGCGTAATGTATCCAAGCGCACAAGCCGGCCGGTCGAGAAGCAACTAAATCTCCGCGCTAATTTTTGGACGGCAGCCATTCATTGTTGTGCGGTCGCCACTATTCGAGACGAAATATATTTTCTTCTCACCGAATTCCCTAAAGACTCCATTCCATAGTCTTCCATTCCGAGGTTGCTCCTTTCGGAATATTCAGAGCGACACAATATTGAGCCGTTTTTTGAGACAAAATTGGCAACATCGCAAACAAATATGTCTAATTTATATTTCGTATAGCTCGTAGGCGGATCCAGACGCTGCGAACGGGGGGGGGGGGGGGTGTAGGGGGCTTCTCCCAGAGAATTTTCGAAATTTTGAAACATCTGAAATGCAGCTTGAGTCAATTTCGCTAAGAATAATCACAAAATGTAAGCTTCCTTCCGTCTTATTTCCTTCGTTCCTTCCCTTAATCTTTCTTCCCTTTTTCTTAATCATTTTTTCGAATAGAGGGGGGGGGGGGTAGGCTTACGCCCCCTTGAATCTGTCTATGGTATAGCTCTAGGTAAAAGTCAAAACTTAGTTGTATCAACTTTAGGACCCGAGATCTTGCCAAATCGCGTGTTGTACTACATCTGAAACTATGTTTTACAATAGGAAACCATTTATAAAGGCTGATTTTAGAAACAGCATAACTACCGATGATTCCGCAATGTAGAGCACTTTTATGAAGCTATAGAAGTAGTGGTTTTTTTACCGGAAAAAGGTAGCCAAAGTCTCCAGGAAAAATGCAGTCAGTGTTTCACATTTTTACGTGAGTTTTCTTCTTCCTCAGATCAAGACAAACGGATGCGATAAATCATGTCATTCAAAGCCTTTTCCAAAGAGTATGCACTCCTCTCTCTGTACGTCAAACTTGTGAGGAGAGCAATTCCGTGAGATGCAACATCAGGGAACTTGTCTCGAGTTTGACACAGTGACGTCATACGAGCTGTCAACATTTAGGGCATCTCTTCGTCAGCACCCCTTGTCGACTCCGCACCTGGGCTTTTAAAAGCTGTATTGCCAACTTTCATCCTCTTTTGGCGTAGAGAATACATCTAATCCCTTTGTTTAAACGCACTCGAAAAGGAAAGAAGTAGTTACTTTACGGATGTACGATAGCAATGTCTTACGGGAATTTGAGAGCCATGAATTTTGTTACCTAAGTTTATTGATGAATCTGCTTGCTTTCCCAGGCTCAGAGTAACATTGTTTTTCTTACAGCAGCGATGTGACAGAATTACTAGACTAATTATTACAATCACCAAAATCCATGGTTTTATACTACATCGAAACAACTGCCAAATTATCATACCGAGGAACCGCAATGTATGTAAGTGAACAACACGTAGAGAAGATAGTAGGTTGTGATCTAATAGTACAGTGAGAGTTAAACCTCAAACCTAATTTGCGGTAGAGTTTTCCATAACTGTCGCCAAAATTAAATGCTACACTTTTACCATGGAATTGAAGAGGTTCAGCTCCGACCGCGGGCATATTTAGAATTTAAAAAAACTTCAAAAATAAAAGTCTTATTATGACCCACATGAAACTCTCCTTTTGCAGTCTGACGGTGTAACCCTGGAGCACCCATTAAGTAGTAGTACCCATGAAGACCGAGTCTTCGGTCGCCGTGACTTATGTTCTTCTTGAAATTAGCCGTGGGTATACAATGAGAAAACTGACCAAAATGTCGTCAAAATGCTCTTTAATTTACATTGGTTGATTATTCGCTCAGTTAAATTGGCCAATTCTTCTTGGTTGGAAAACTTCAAGTCCGTAAAAGCTAGGCACAAACTACTAAGAAAACTCGGATTTTGAAATTGACAATCAACTTGTCATCTGCATGTCGCAACTGATAAACAAAAGTGAGTGCAGTGGGCTTTCAGTCATCAGAACAATTCCTTGATCTCGAGGTGTCTCGGAGTAACTTGAAAAATCGGTTGATTTAACAAAAATTCAGTTGATCAAATAAGTTGTTCTGGTTGATGTATTTAATATTAACCAAAAGGAACCAAAAGCAGATAATCAAACCGGAAAACTTTAGCAGAGACTCCATCCGTTAGCTTCCAATGACAAATCCTTTCC